>OY776122.1:97726768-98326768 GCA_963675135.1 Galeopsis tetrahit
ATGACAAGCTACTCATGGAATCCGACTCAAAAAGAAGATAAATTTCCTTTTTTCTTTTTTAAAACATACCCACAGTGCAAGAACACCAGGCACATTAAAAGCTTCCGCGAACAACATAGCACAAATCAGTACGGTCAACCATGCAGAGTGAGGCAAAATGCCCCTATAATCATAGAATCAAAGGTGTGTGTGTGCGGAAGAAGCAACTATAGGCACTTACTTTATGTTTTTCATCTTTTAATGAGCTCAACTCCTGCTGAAATGATCCATTCAACTTCAGCTCCTCTAGAAAATAAAGTGAATTGAGTCAACAAATATTCTAAGGGCCTAGCTTCTGAAGTGTCTTCAAAGAAAGAATGTATACCTTGTAATTTCGTCTCCATACTTGCCGACTTCCCACGTTCTTTATCAAATTCCAACATCACTTGTTTCACTTGTGCTTCATGTGTTGCTTGAATCAGAGTAAGGGATCTATTATGGTCTTCAATTGTATCTGAGAGTTCCTAAAACGCATCCAAATAGCTATCACCGAGTTCACTCATTGTGGAAATCAAAATACATAACATCTATCACAAATGTAGAGGCAAGCCGCATGCATGGAAATGGAATGCAATAAGAAATTCAAGTAGCTGTTATTATTATCAACTGTCAGCCAAATCAAAAATAGGTGTGGTATATGAAGTAAATTGCTACAAATTCCTGTCAAACCTAATGAACTCAAAGTAAAACATAACCAATGTCAGATGGTCTCAGCCCAAATAGAAGAAAATACAACTCCTATAACTGACAAAAGAAAGCTTATCTTACCTTTGCATTAGTTGAAGTGGTTCCATTGCTGAATCCATCATGTTTAAGATTGACACCATTGTTTAGTGCGCTTCCAGCTGAACGGATTCTTGTTGCACCTCTATTTTGGCGATTAGGTGAAATATCACCACTCCCCTGACAAGGTTAGATGAAATTAGGAAACGACTAATACAGAAGGTAAAATTATTTTCACATAAATTTGAAAAATGGTTAAGAGCCCAGTGGCATAACAAGATAAACTTTCCACACCATTTAATACATACGTGCAAATATAGATTGCAAAAGTAGATATTCACCAGCAGGGTCGGAAGTACAATTGCCAGTAATACACTGATAGAGTTAAGATCGATTGATTGATAGGAATAGGGAAGATAAGAACAAGAACGCCACTTCTTCAAGAGAAGCCACGTATAAATCCGCCACAATCTAATTGATTGCACAGAATTCCAATACTGAATGATAATCCAAAGGTCTACATGTAGGGAACTATTTATAAGGCTAGGCCTTTAACAGTTGGCACACAACTAACAATTACTAAGCCCCTTAAGGAGTAACTGCTATTCTGTTATATCCAAAAGAAACTAACTAATACTCTATTAAGCCCAAGAACCTAAAAGAAAGACTAACTAAATCCAATAAACCCAATATAGGCCCAATAGGCAAGTCTCCCAGCTGATATTTATTTGCCCTCCCTCTTCGAGGTGTATCATACACAAATTAAGTTATCATCATATTATGTTGAAAATAATAAAACTTCAAATGTACTGGAAAAAGTATCTACAAAGTTTAATCGGTTTCCTCTAGTCTCTCTAGAGATGAACACCTACCTTAAGACCAGTTTTAGATGCACCATGAGCAGCAGTTGTACTAAGAAGATTTTGTTTCAACGAACCATTTTCTTCGGTCATCCTTGATATTTGATCCTGTTGTGAAATCATAAAATAAAAGTGCATAAGAGTCCATCAAAACTAAATTCCAAACATAATCACAAAAGAACTCCAGAGCCATGCATCTTCGAACATAAATTAGTCTGTAGGTAAAGGGGACCCATATCTATAGCATCTTCCAATCTCATAATGCACTCTGTAATATGAATGATGAAATGTAGAAACATATTAACATTCAGCATGGGTTTAAGTATTTACATACCAAAAATTAGTTATGCATTTGTATTCTCAAGAAAGTACCAGTACTTCAAATGCAAGTAAACAGTCGATTCAGAAGAAAAAAAAAAGGTATCTATCTTATGTTCAGCTTGAGAGTGGACTCTTTCAGCACACGAAGTATTGCTGTCACCATGAAGTAATAGCTATTTACAGCACATAACAGAGTACTGGTAATAATATGTAGAAGCAATGTTGCATGCACACGGACAGCCATGTGCTATACTTGCTATACTTATTTTGCGACAACCAAATGCAACAATCACATCCACTAAACAGCAGTTATCTAGCATTCTCAATTCTCAAATAGACAATTATTTTTGAGCTTTCATCACTAAGGCTCCATATATAGAGAAAAATATCCTTTGTACTTAGTTAGGGAAAAACATATCAGAAGATGGGAGTCAGGGTCAAAAAGATGGATGTACCTCTTTTTCCTTCAATAAAGCCGCATAATTAACTGATAATGCCTTTATTTCTGCCTCAGATTCCTGGAGTCTCTTAATTTCGGTTTTGTACACTTCAATCTGCTAACAATATATATATCAGCACACACAGTTGTTCACTAAGCAACACTAAGGGGGAATGAATACATCACCAAACAACAGATATGGCCAAATCAACGACTAATATTATTTCATTCAAGATCACCAGACATATTTTTGCAGTTTATTAACTAGCTGTCGTTCTTCCAAAACAGCAGAAATGTATTACGCATAAATTAACATGTATTTTCCCAAATAGAAAGAGTGATCCAGCTTAATTAGAAAAAATACAAAGAAAAACTGTTTTAGCCCTAGGCACTGTGAAACTAAAATATTCAACTGTCTCCACCATAAGTTCTAGATCGCTTCAGGAACCAGTGCACCTAGACACCAATGCATCCACTAGCAACACCGAACCAAGATTCACCCATAACCATTACGAACAACAGGAAATCCGAGAGAAGAGTTACGGTTAATCCAAATCAAAACGGTTATTCAATAGGCAAAATCAGTCCGTAAACGCCGCCAATTCGACGCATGCATCAGTGAATCAAGATAAGTGAAAGATGCAAGTTCATCTCGTCTCAGTTTAACATCAACACACACTCACTAACAAATCACAGTAAGATCAAACCAATACAACACAAATTAATTCCAAATACCTCGTGATTGGAAGGGGAATCAAAGCCATTAATAATCGGCGAAGATGTATCCGAACGAGTGTAATAATTTCGAGAAATCCTCCGCTCGGAACCTGATTCTCCATTGACGGATTGATCGCGAGGGGGAGAAGTATACATCGACAGCTCTTCATCATCATCATCATCGTCGTGTACATCAAGTGCAATTTTACTCAAACTTTCCTTCAAATTAGCCACCGAACTCCACATCGGCATCACGATTTACGCGCCAAAATCTCCTTCGGTTTTATCCTTTTCGCCTAAATTTTTCGAATGTGAAAAAATTAGGGGAAAATTGAGGGCAAAATGATGAAAATAAATTCAATTGTGGTTTGGTTTTGGGGGGTTTTAATGTTCTGGTAGATCTGTTGTGAGTAGAGAAAAAGAAAAGAAAATTAGGTTTTTCCTACCTGGAAGTCACGTATTTGTCGGATGATGTAATAAATAGTTACGCTGGCAATTTTCTTTTTGGGCTTAAAACAGGCCCGTTAATGTAGATCCACGTTAATGGGCTTTGGCCCATTTAGAGAGGAGGTATGGTATGTATCAAATATGGTAGGGTAAAAAAAAAAATTGTGTGCAAAATAAAAGACTAAAAGATACCTAATTTATAATTCAATTGAAATATTCGATACCATAAATATCTCAAATTTTCAATATACCTACTAAAATAGAACTAAGTAAAAATAAAATTGCCAAAAAAAAAAAAAGATTTAGAATAAAATAACTAAATTTCCATCTTATTGTGTTTGACAAACCTATGACTTTTTTTTTTTTTTTTGAGAAAGTTGACAATGCTATAATAAATTTTGTTTGGCAATACCTATATCATACCTTAATTCCTATTTTATTATTGGCTATATGCTAGGACTTTTTTAAAATTCATTGTACGTTTTTTTTATTTATAATCCATGTAAACTTTTTTTTTCTTTTTTTACGCAAATAAGATTTTTTTTTTCTCGAAATAGGTTGGTCTTATATTTCTTTAAATTGAATTAGCATTGCCATTGCATACCATAAAATGAAAGAAATTGCATAAAAATCTGTGAATTTTAAGTATATTCGGAAAGTAAAAAAAAAAAGGAATTAGCATGGCGAAGATGGGCAATTTGTGACGGGTAGAACACTTGTAAGTCGGGGAAGCTATGAGCTTTTTCGAGACACTTTTTGAATAAAAAATTTGAATTTAGACAACACCGTTGTTTTAAAATTGTAGTAGATGCAATCAACTATAGTGGAATACTCGTAAAACTCTTATTTTCAGTTTTACTAGTGTAAAAAGGAGTGTCAATGTATGACTCACGAATTTGTCAATTTTACTAGTTAACATTCTTGAATTCTTGATTTATAAAAGGATAATTTTGCAACACGTGAAGTTACCGTACAAACGCCAACTCCATTCAAACAGCATAATTTTACATTATAAATAAGTAAAATCGAGTATAATTTTTCTCTATCAATTGGAGTATTTTTATGTTATTTTTCATAAACATAAATAAATGATGAGAAAGTATGCGTGAGACGTAACATAATTTGTGCTGATTTGTGAACGTCAATTTATCATCACCCATATATAACTAAATAAACCAACATTTTTTTCAGCTTTTAGTTAGCTTCTCCATTTTGTCTTTGAATATTCATCAATCCTTTAGTCAGCCAAATTGCAGTTTCTCTAGACGACACCGCTTCTTCTCCAAACGGTTTCAACACGCCCGCAAGTTCGTCGAGCCTCTCGCGCTTCAGAAGCTGCGCGCAAAGCTCGAGCAACGACTCCATTGCTTTAGTTTTCTCTTTAGCAGCTTCACTAGTACTCTCATTCAATTTCATGCACAATGTTGCATCTTCGTCTTTCTTGTCTGAATCTCGATTGCAAATGTCACGAGGATCACTCAATGCACTCGAACTAGTTGAAGATCCAGCAGAGTTCATAATTTTGCATTTCTCGTCTGATTCTTTCTTCTGGACTTTTTTGTTACAACGTTCGGTTTTTGCTTTCGAGACTGTTTCAGACTTTATGGGAAGGAAAACGGGCGAAAAGTTGCTATATTGGGCAACGTACGGTTGTAAATGGGGATGCCTCAAGAGCTCTGCAGCCTAATATGTTGAATAACACAAATTAAGGTATATATACTAAACATAGTTAGTTAGTATGTTGATTTTTGGATTAATTGCACGAAACCCCCTAGTAGTTTAGAAACGTTGCACGAAATTCTCTCGTGATTTAGAAATGTTGCACTAAAATCCCTAGCGGTTTATTAAATTAAGAGAATTCTCTCATTTTTATCAGTAACAAATTAAAATTTTAATCTATTCCACGTTATGTCCTTCATAGTATAGTCGCAAAATTTTAATATTAATTGGGAAAGAAAAAAAAATAGAGGAAAAAGGTAAAATAGTTAACATATTTTTTTAAATGGAGAATTTGCTTAGTTTAATAAACCATGGGGGATTTCGTGCAATTTTCAAATAACGATGAAATTTTGCTGCAACATTTCCAAACTACGAGAGAGTTTCGTGCAATTAACGCGTTGATTTTATTCATTTTGCTAACCGTGGGTCTATGTTGAGGGCTTTTTCGAAGCATGCTTTTGATAAGCCTCTTTCTGCAATATAAATAAAACAAAAGTGGATTGTTAAGATTAGGTGTATTGAAAAACAGAATTAATATAGTGTAAACTCACAGTGAAGAAGAGTATGATGTAGGGAGAGGAGAAACTGTGGATCTGTTTATTTTGGTGACTAAACCAGCCATATCCTGTTTCATTTCACAAAATTTATGTAATTGTTATCAAATGTTTGAATCTCAAATAATCAGAAGTAAATAAATGGATGTGGTAACCTAGGAGGTTTGTGTTTTAAGGACAATAATTTTACGGGTCTGTGATCTGTCCAATTTACCCGCTAACTCTGTGAATGTAGGACAATATGTTTTAAACCAAATCGAAGTAAAATGTCACGTGAGTTGTATGGTTGTTCTACATTTAGGCTGTGTGTTTCAATTAGAGGATTTAATTTGAGGAGATATTTTAAATGAAAAGATTTAAAAATAAATGAATTTTAAATGACATGGTTTTACCTCTCAATTTTAACTAAAAAAAAGATGTTAAGTATTTGAAATTCATTCATTTACTTTTTAATTCAAACAAGTGGAGTGGATTTGAAATCCATAGACCAAATCCCTCTATCCAAATAGAGTCTAACAGATTTTAAAAACATAATGTTCTACATTTACAGATTTATGCGAATGTATGACACTATGTTTTTAAAATTTTGTTAATGTATGTAGGACAGTCGTTCAACTCAAGCGCGATTTGAGTCCAATTTAGGGCCCGATTTGCAGATACGCGATTTGGACTCGATTGTCCTTCATTTACATATTTTAAAACACAGTGTTCTACATTGACAGTTCTGTAAAATTATTGTCCTTAAAACACATTCTCTGAGCATAATAAGTTATAATTTGGATTGTTTATGTTTGGAACTTACAGGAGCCCTGAATGGAGGTAGATGAGCAGCTATTTCAAACATGCAACAGCCTGATAAAAACCCATTATTCATTTAGTTTTAATGCAAATTATGATTCAACGGGCTAATAGAATATATTGGTAAAAAGCTAAATGGAGTTGAATCCCCTATTGTACATGACCGTCATGTGTAGAAGGGGACCATTGGATCTTACACATACAAAAACATACACGTGCGAGTGTATGAGATCTAACAGTCATGTACAGAAAGAGATCAAATTCCGAAATTAAAGGAGGCTACATATGTACCTAAAGACCATATGTCTGATTTGTAGCCGTACGGTATATCTGCTAATATTTCCGGGCACATGTAGTTTGGAGTCCCCACAACCTAAAATTAATAAAAAAAAACATGCTTAGAATTTAATTACATGTCACATTGAAGAAGATTTAGTCTCATAAAGCTTTTCAAAAGAGTTGGGCCCAATTTGGTAGGGTTTAGATGGGTAATCAGGTCAACATAGATGATAATTAATTGGGTCTAAAATAAAATTTCAATTCAACACGTAAAAATACACTCGATTGTGTGTATATCAAATAATCGTAAAATACACCTCTGAATCAGATAAAATATTCGGGTCTGATCATAAATATCTCAACATATCTATCAAACGGGAAGTAACTGAAAGGTGTGAAACTAATGTTTGGCATCATGTGAATTCTTTTTTATCCTAGATTAATGTTGTGCACATCAATTTGGATGCTTTATTGTATTGTTGCTTAAAGTAATAACAAAGTGTGAATAAAGAAACCACACAACATGGTAGATGAAATAGTTATATATGTGCATGAGAGAGAGAGAAGAGAGAGAATTACAGATGAAGCAAGATCATCTTTGTTAAGAAGCTTTGCGAGCCCAAAGTCACCTACAAGTCTCTTATCAGAAGATACTCATGAAAACACATATATTGTAAATTGTAATTACATGGAGTTCCTCTTCTTACCAAGTCGAATTTCCCCATCTTTTGTAAGAAAAATGTTTGAGCACTGAAGTTGAGATCATAGAAAAGTAGCATAAGATGAGAATCATGTACCAAAATCTTGATTTATTGGTAGTGTTGGTACTCCGTCCGACACGAAATGTTCGTCGTTTAAGAATCTTTCACACGAATTAAGAAAATTACTATGTGTAAAGTTACATTTTTACCATTTTATTTACCTAGATGATCATTTAATGCATTTTAATACTTCATCTGTTTCAAATTTGTTTTTACACTCAAAAAATGAAAGTTAATCAGAACTCTTACCCTCAAATTTTTCACTTATTTTAACCTCTATCTCGGTACATTTTTCTTACACAGTAAAACCTTATTTTATCACTTTAATAAAGTTGAAAGAACTTCAATACCCTTACTTTATCACTTTTTTTTTAGTTATTGTGTCAGATTAATGTGAAAACTGATTTGGGGCGAAGGAATTACAAGAAAACCAGAAGGGCGAAATTGGAATATGACATTAATTCTCCTAAATTGGTGTAAAATGACGATCTTTTTAGGTAAAAAAATCTTTTATAGACAAGACAAACATTTTACTACTCTCTCGGTTTCAAATCAGTTTTCACACTTTCCTTTAGGTATGTTCCACTACTAGTTTTCACACTAAAAAAAAATCGCAACTTTTACCTTCAAAATTTTCACTTATTTACCCTTTATATCATTACATTTTTTTACACAATACTCTTAGTTTTAGGGAGAACAATACCCTTAGTCAATAAAGGTGAAAGGACTCGAATACCCTAACTTTATCATTTTTTCTTAATTTTTTTAATCAGATTAGTGTGAAAACTGACCAAAGGAATGGTAAAATTGGAATATAACATTAATTCTCTTAGATTAGTGTAAAATGACGATCGTTTCGTGTTAAAAATTCTTATCTAGACGGACGAACATTTTGAGTCGGAGGGAGTATTTAATTTACAAAAGAAATGCACCTTAAGATCCCTATGAAGGACTCTGTTAGAATGAAGGTAGTCCAAAGCTAATAGCAACTGAGTTAGCCACCTGCAGATCTTCTGCAAACAGAAACAAACACTTATTACATTTTAAAGTTTCAAAACAAGTCATATTTACATATGCTTAAGTTTTTTTTACCTCTTCAGGGAAATGTACCCCTCTAGCTTTCTTGATTACATCTGCCCTGAAAACTCGAAAAAAATACGACGTTAATTTTAGTCGAAAATACCAAAATACGAGTTCAGACGTGCTAAACTTACATGTCTCCGCCTTCGCAGTAACTTGTAACAATGCACACAAATGAGTCCTGATTCATACACAATTCAATTTGAATCAATTGATATGAATTCTCGTTCGGAGAAATCATGTAAATAGTTGTCGAGTTCAAGACTTAACGAGTCATTTGTCGCATGATCTAAATTGCAAGGGAATAAAAAAATGTACCTTCTCCACCCATGCATCCTTGTACTTAACAATATAGGGGTTTCTTAGACTTGCCATCAATGCCATCTACAAGAAACTAGTTTTTAGTCATTTCACCAGTAAATATGGGTAATTCATCCCGTCCGAAAATGATAATGTGTTAGACAATGTTGATGATTTTGATAGTGCTAAAAATTCAGATAGCAATAAAGAGGTTCATAACTCATACGTGACCAGTTTTTATTTCAAGTAAAAAATAACCTATGTTTATCGTTAAAAAAACTAAAAAATCGAGTTTTGTAAATATAGACAACAAATTTCATTAATTATTATCGACTGATACATCTATATACCTTTACTTTGTGACAGAATGGTAGGTAGGTTAGAAATGAATGTGTCCAAAGAGGGACGTGTATCCAACATGATGCAACTTTATTCTTCAATTTATTATAATAAAATTACTAGAATAATTCATAAATAAAATGCATTATGCAATTTAAGAATTTAGTACCAAAATAATCAGATAAAATTTCAAAAAAACAAATTATTGCATAATGACCTCCTGATGTGCAGTGTTCTTGAATTTTTCAGTTTGCTTCGCCATCCGGATCTTCTTTAACACATACCTACACATACGTACCCAGTATTATATAAACCGTTTTCATACCAATACTTATCATGAAAACAAGATTTAACACATGATTTACTGTAAACTTATGGTAAACATAGTCTATACAAAACGTACTTTTTTTTGTCAGTTTTGTGATGAACAAGAAAAGCAGCACCAGAAGCTCCTCTTCCAATCTGCTCAACAACTTCATAATCCGCCATTTTTGATCTGCTTGCGCCCTCCATTGTTGTAAAAACCTCACAACAATTGACCAAAAACAGGGGATATATATTATAATATAATGGGTTGAATTTAAGAATTTTTTATTTGAAAAAGAAATAAGGGGCAGGTGGAAATGAGATCACACAGAAAAAGTGAAGAATTTATAAGAATAAAATCATGGTAGAAGCATGAGGGGAGCTTAGAGCATTGAATGTTGCACGAGTCAATAGAAAAACATTCCAAAAGATATAAAGGGCCTGGATTTAATAGTATAATGGTGGGAACCATTTTGATATGAATTTTAATTTTCAAGGGAGGGAAGATTTGAGGCAAAAGCAAACAACTATTATGTGCAAGGCAAAAAGGGATGGGCACGTGCCTTTTTAACTTGAAAATCACTAGTTCTAATATGGTCCCGTTTGGTATGTATTCTAGATCAGATTCGAATGTCTTAACCGACCTAAATTGGATCACAAACGATGTGTCTTTCAATTGAACTGGGCTTTAAGTTGTGAAGAATTATTAAGCCCTTTTACATAAAAAGAAATAAAAAAATTAAATTTAAAAGAAAATGCAATTTTTGCTTGTATTTTCAGATTTGTAGAGATGTAATAACGAGTGTATGGTAGGTGGTTAGGTGCGTCGTTCGTACTCTTAAATACTGAGATTTCATATGTGCAATTTTTTATTCAATATTTTTAAGCTTAGGCCTCGCCTATATTTGACAATGTTTTCTTTTTTATCCGTCTTGTATTAAATTATGCATTTCTTTAAAAAAACAAATTATTGTGAGAGAAGTAATTTGTTAAAAAAATGAATTAGCAACTTTCAATAGAACGGACAAAAAAAAAAAAAAAAAAAAATTGATAGCTTTCATTTGGACGTAGAGAGTATTAAACAAGTCTTACATTAAAACTCAGGTCCGGGTGGCTGGTGGATAAACAATTATGGGACGAAGAGGAGTAAATTGTAGGAGTATATCTCTAGGACCAATTTGTCACTTACGAGTTACGAGCCTGTATTTTTCTTTTCTTTGAGAACATAAAATTATTTGATCCTAACTTATTTAGATTATATCACACACAATTAAAAAAATAAAAAAAACTTCCCCAAGGCCCTCTCCAAATTCACAAACTTGAACATGCTGTTTTAGGTAAACATATGTGAATATCTTGGCATTCTTCTTGTTCCATCTACCAGAGTCGAACCAGATCACCCGGCGCCATTTTCAGTTTTAGGGGCCAGGACGAAAAACACACACTTTGAACCAAGTGCAACACGTCTAGCAGATTTTAAGGTCATTTAGGTTTCACCAGGTACGATGCCCATATCTCGTCTGATGGAGGTGGTGGCTGAACCCAATGGCCTGGTATACGGCTGCATCCAACTTCCACAAATAAGCATACAAGACAAGATACAGACTACAGTACAACATAGTGTGAAGCAAGAAAAAAGTATTGACTTTAATGGTTTCAGTCCTAATAGACGAGATTCAGACATCATGCAAGAAAACTTCTCTCGTAGGGTAAAGTGAACAGACAAAAAGAAGGCGAAGTTTACATACCTTCCTCCGGGTCTTATATATGCATCCCACATTCTTCTTACCTGCAACAAAGGATAAAATCGTACACATCAGCAGAAACTTCTAGCAGTTAACAGTTGGAATGAGAAAAATAGATACAATGAAACAATTATAAGGAAAAAAGAGGGAGTGAATAGTAGCAAGAAGATCTCCAACATATTTGCCAAAAACCGTAAAAAAAATGAGGAGCCGGATTAAACATATTTATAGGAATTACCTCGATGAGAGTGCCCATATCAGTAATGCTGCCATGATAATAATGGTAAAATTCCAAGGGTAAACTAGCAACAGAATTATAGGCACTGCCAGAACGAGGTACATTTGTTTCAGGTTTCCTAGATTCTTTTGGGGTAACCACCATTGAAACTCTTTCATTCGCAACCCCATTTTTCTCGTCTTGAATTTTCGTATCTCCACCATTACCAAGGTCTTTTTCTTCTGCATCTGGTTGATGAGTCTGGACCTGTTTTCTCGATTCCTCAGCAGTTGCAATAGCATCTTTTGCAGTATCTATATCAGCTGCAGCCATTGACTGGCGCTCCTCTTCCTCCACTGCAGCTTTAACTCGTTCAAGAAACTTGTCATCTTCTTCGGGAAGAAAATGGCCTGTATGGTGAAATCAATGGATTAGATAAGCTCATTTTCTTATAAATGCTGAGCAAAAGTGGATCTGATGGCTCAGTTGATTTTGGACGAGATAGATAGAGCTTCTAGATAAAAGCAAAGAAGCCTGAAAATGCTCGTTATAATAGACGTTACAGAGGATCTACTTTTTCACCTTGTTTTTTCAGTTTCTGTATTCTGATGGAGCGCAGTTCCTGCAGCTTCTCAACCATCAACACCAGCTCAAGCTGAAATTACGAGATTGTATTATTATGGTTCAAAAGCTTGGAGAAATTAACAAGGAAGAAAGAATAAAGATTAGACAGCAACAAGTCCCATATGGATCAAATGAGCGCCTTTAAAGACTGCAACATAATATAATATAGCAAAAGCACATCAATGATACGGAATAGGATCTTTATGAGGAATTGATTTTGTAGCCATGAGCTCTTTCAAAGTTGAAGGAATATCATATATATGACGTGTGGATTGGAAAAAAATCCTAAACAATTGGTTGAAATGCAAATGCAGATTCTACTACGATTGAGCTATACAAGAATTGATCAATTAAAGTGCAATATTGAGTTAGGCTATAGTGGTTTTAGTTTGTCAACAAAACAAAATCAGATAGGAAAAAAACACAATTACAACTGAATTTCACGGCATGCAAATAAGATGCATGAGAGAACTAGAAGTCCATTCAGAAAAATGTTCAAACAAATATGTAAATGCATAGTAATAAGTAACTCCTTTCTTCGACCCTATTTCTTCAGGTCAAGAAAACGGCTGAAGATGGAAAGACAATAACCAAACTCAAACAAATGTGAGGAATTTCTCACCTCTGATTCAAGTATTCTCTTCTCTTCTTTAGCCTTAACCTTGGCTATTTCCTTCATCTTTTCTACCTGCAAAATGATAATGCCTCTTTACTGAGCTAAAGGGATAAGAATAAGCACTTATCTAAGAGTTACCTATAAGTAATGTTATCCGTCCACAAAACACTTTGTAGCAATGCGTGCAATACAAACCACGAATTTAACAAGTAGAAATATGAAAACCAAGGATAGTAAGACGGACTTTTAAATCCATCCAAAAACAAGTGAACAGGAGAGGCATATTAAGGCCTTACTATATATACCACGTGTGTATGCTACTAAAAAATTATGACTACATAGTTGTTCACATAAAGCATAATTTAACCCTCACCTTTTTCAAACTGTTGCAACGTATGCCCAGTATTCATGAATTTCTTTGGTACGAACACATATCACAATGTGAGAACAAAATAACATATTTTTGCAAGGCTGTACCTTGGATTGTGCAATGTCTTTGGCAATCTCCCTCTCCCTCCATTCATCTGTTTCTTTATCTAATTTATCAAATTGCTCACGCTCCTAAAACATTAGAAAACAACACAGCCAATCATAAAACTATAATTACATGGAAAAAACAACAAGGCAAAAGATCAGAAGAAAGATCTACATATTTTGGTACCTTGACCAAGTTCTCAGCTATTCGCCTTCTTTTCCTTTTCCGCCAAATTTTATTTCTTTTATATTTCTCCTTTTTATCAGCTAACCTTTTTACAGCAGATTTTTCCTCCCAAGGAATGTTCTCATCTGTGACAACCCTGAATGGCTCCAGCAGGTACCTTAGTTTCGACAATGTAGCATTGGCAGCATTCAACGATATCGATTCTTGGAATTCAACTCCATTCTGATTCTGCATAAACTTAGAAAATCTATCCATCAACATATTATCATGCCCTTTATCTTCACCTTCACTCGTTCCTTCCCTTTCCTTTGTCCTAATCAACGTCTCCAGCTCCTTTTCCCTATTTAATTAACTTCAATCAAATTCCAACAACCTAGCTACACAAAATGAAATACTCCCTCCGTCCAATGTTTATTAATCATTTGAAAAAACGGACGTCCCAAATTAGATTCACCATTTCATAATTTGCTAATAAGACAACTTTTTCACTCTAACCAGTATAGTTCAAACATCTCAAAATTACACTATTCATGAAATCAAAATTTAGAAAATCTATCCATCAACATATTATCATGCCCTTTATCTTCACCTTCACTCGTTCCTTCCCTTTCCTTTGTCCTAATCAACGTCTCCAACTCCTTTTCCCTATTTAATTAACTTCAATCAAATTCCAACAACCTAGCTACACAAAATGAAATACATAATCCCTCCGTTCCATTTTTATGCATCATTTGAAAAAATTAGACGTCCCAAATTAGATTCATCATTTCATAATTTGCTAATAGAACAACTTTTTCACTACAGTTCAAACATCTCAAAATTACACTATTCATGAAATCAAAGCTATCTCCTACATTAACGAAAATATTAAGAAAAAGAAATGCTATGTTTGGCAGTGGATCAATGCAGAGCACGAAATAACATAGATACAGTATAAATTGAAACTAGAAATTAATGTTAATTACGTAGAGTTCAAATTTAGGGATCTCGTACATTGATTTGGCGACGTTTAGAGTTTCGCGGAGTTCTCTTAACCGGCTGCTCACATTTGAGGAAGTCCAGAAGGAGGTAGAAGGAGGTGGCAAAGGCGGAAGCGGTGGCGCCAGTACCGGCGGCGGTGCCCAAGGCGGATGACCCGGATTAAACGGTGGCATCCCCATTGAATTCATCGGATTCATTTAGTTTTACAGTGGCAAATTAAATCGAATTCGTAAACATGATAAACCCCTCTTTCAATTGTTCTATTTTAATTTTCGATAAACCCCTCTTGCAAATTTGCAATTGATCGATTTTAATCTTTCATTTTGTCTGAGGAAAAAGAATTTTTTAAAAAATGACAGGGAGAAAATTCATAAATTAAAGACATGAAGGGGGTGTTTTCAAACACTACAAACAGCTTTCAGAATCACTTTTTTTTTTAAAGTTGTCTCTCACAGCTTTTACTTTTCAGAAGTACTTTTAAGCTGTTTATAGAGTTTGCAAACACCTGAAAAGTGAAATATTAAGAAAAAGAACAATAATGTAACATGAAAAGTGAAATAGAGGAATGATACAGTGAAAATGAGTCTTGTTGTAGTGATTTTATTTAAAACTTTTGGTGTAGAAGTTCGATTCGAGCATATTTTTTCAAGTGGGATTGACGTGTTGAAAGTAGGCGATCTAAGCGCTAGATTGTGTCAATTCGTCCGACTATCGATTTGTTTAGAGTAGAGGTAAACAATTATCTTATCACTATTTAAATTTTTATATTAAATGAAGACAAAACTATCACAAAGTGTCAGGATGGCCGAGTGGTCTAAGGCGCCAGACTCAAGTTCTGGTCTTCGTAAGAGGGCGTGGGTTCAAACCCCACTTCTGACAATTTCAATTTTTTTATGTTTTTTTTTTCTCCCATGTTCAAATTCTTGAACAGTATTACAAGGACTGCATCATATGTAAAAAACATAAAGGCCAAAAATGGTCCCAGAACGAGTGGAAATGGAAAATTCTTCCCCGATGAGATTGGTCCCTCAAAATTAGTCTATTCTTGGACGGGAGTGTTTGACCACGTCACCTCGACAAGTCGTCTGTCCACCCTGGAGGTAAACCTCAAGTCGGCCATGCCTGGTCAGCGGGTAGGTCTACATGGAGGCCGGCTGCATAGGCCGAACAACCAACTCATCCAAAAGAGAGCTTCTTACATCAGTCAACTCGTCACACGTGTCAGGGAAGCAACTTGGTCGCCTCGTCCACGAGCATTCTCTCAAATCAGTCATAAAAGTTGGGAAGAACACAATGATTTGACCACAATTTAAGGGAATTGCAACACTAATACAAAACATTCTCTCTCACCATACCTAAACAACTCTCACTACGAATCAATTAACAACAAGATACTAAGCAAATTAGTACAAGGATAGCGATAATTCATTGAACATTTGAACCTAATTTGAGCACTTGCATGTGATACATAACATGACAAGCATGAATTGCTCTTCAAATGCTGTCCTTTCAACTGCAAAAACAAAACCCGAAACTCGACGCACCCGACATGATTCCTGCTATATTTGCTCTGTCTCTGGTCCCCCAAGAAACTTTGTTTTCGCCAAGGAGATATAAAGCTTCCCTCTCCTCTCTTTTCAAATTTTTCTTCTTCTTACATGTGCATTCCCTTTTGTTTTTCTTCATTCCTTGCTTTTCATTTTTGTTTTCCACTAGCCTACTTTTTAAGTATGTTGCTCCCTTGCATTCATGTCTTTGAACTCTCATTTGGAGCCTTCATAGAGATATAATCGAATTTCGAAGCGTTTGAGCTTGACTCATTTATTATCGAATCGAGCTCGAATTTCAGAGTGTTTGAGCTAATTAATATAATATCAATCATAAATTAAATTATCCATTAATTTGTTACCTATATATTCACGTATATCATGAGTACTATATATTAAACAAGTTTAAATAAATATTTATTGATTCAAAACAAGAACAATTCATGAATGGCATTTTATTGCATTATTAAAGGAGTGACGAATGGAGTTGCATACCTCTCATTTGTGAGAATATGGTTCATTACTCCAAAGTGAGAAATCAAGAGTACTCTAGACAAATTTTCGATTTATGGGTGTTATTTTTACGCAGAAGTCATGCTAATCTTCTCTGTATCGTTTCAATTTTATGGGATATCCGGATATCCCCGAAGGGACTCAAGAGCACTCTAGAAGAATCATTATGGCCCCTAAAACAAATATTCCCCTAAATGTGGAGATTATAACTATTAAAGGCATGTATTATTTCAACTATTTAAAGAACGACTTATAATTATTATAGCGACGTGTGTTAATAATTCAGAAAGTTAAGTATTTGACGGAACACGAAAGTCAAAACGTACAAAGAGAACGAACTGACTTTTTTTTTTTTTTTTTTTGGAATTCGGTTCACGAAATTTACAAGTAGGATGTCTTAAGGAGGTTGTCCCCTAATCTAGGCTAATTTTAGATTTTTGTGAACCAAAATCGTGTTTTTCATCAATATAGGGAATGTGTCACAAGAAAAGACAAGGAAAAAATGCATATAGAAACAAATTTGATTACTGTTTCTATGGCCTATATCTAGCAGCATGTTGCCCCCATGGACCCTATATGTCTCCAATTTCTTTTTGCAATTGCAATTTGCGACTAAGTTAAGTTTTCTTTGCTTGTAGAATTAGAAATCCGTGATATGCGGTCTGTGTAAATTTCACACTTCGATTAGGTAGATTTGTTCTAAAAATCGTCGACAAATTAAACTCTTGATTTGGTTCATGATGTAATAATGCTACAAGATTCGTCGACAAATTAAACTCTGGATTTGGGGGCTACGTGGTTGCTTGTCGAGATTTATTGACTCAATTTATAAATGTTTCGTTTTCTTTTGTCAATAGAGGTGCAAATATGATAACACATAGATTTGCTGGAGAGTCTCGTTCTTTCGTTATTCCTTGTTGTTGGATAGACCTACCAGAATTTGTGGTCGGGCTTTCCCATTTACCTTGTTTATGTAATTATGGAAGCTAAGTCTTTCTTAGTTCGAAAAAAAAGTAAGATAATTGAACATGATGTCTATTTTACTTTTGTAAAATGCATCTGATACCAATTTTTCGATACGAAAAATGAGATTTCTTGGAGGGAACATCAAAATGGAATAAAAATGTAGCTAGGTGGTGGACCAATTAAGAATCAATGCTATTGAAGCAGCTACACAAAACAAAAGGGAAAAACAATTTGCACAAAGTAACAAAAAGAGAAAAATGAGAACATGTGAGGGCCCTTTTGAGCCTCATATCCTTAAAAAAATATTGAAGCATCATATTACAAGATGCCAAAGATATGATGGTCTGTTATCATGTGTAATAAAATAAAATCTAGTTTAATTTATTCTAAAAAAAAAATCACAAGATCAACAATTAATATTATTGTATGAATATCTCAAGTAAAGAACATAAACTGATCACAAAACAATTTATATAAATATACAGAATGGAGAAATTTCTGTTTTTTTTAGTTACAATGTGGAAACACTACTGCTCGAACCAAAAATTCAGATAATTACATCAAAGGATTGGAATAACCACAATGTCCTAAGCCCAATAATTTTTAAAATGGAAAGGAAGAGGGCTGAAACGTGGAACATGTGATCTCATTCGTGAAAGATATGGTTCGATCGAGCATTCTCTAAAACGTACTTCTAGATGTTCTACTTGATGTTTTTCTCCGTAGATTGTCGTCTTTTCAATTTTCTGCAAATTAAAAAACAAATATGTTAGTTAATGCTAATCAACACTTCAAATTTAAAAAATTCAAAAAAATAAATATTGTGATGATTATTTTCATTTTTTATTATGTAAACTTTTTGTAGGACATACTCCCTCCATTTTACAAAGATAAGCTAAATATTTCTTTTTTGATTGTCCCAAATTAAATTATAGTTACATTTCATTTTTTACTTTAGCATTAAATGTTTTATTATCAATTTTACCTCTAATTAATAAGAGTAATTAAGACTTTGCAGATTTTGGAGTATGTGATTTCAAGGGCAAAATTGACATATTAGCTAAATTTGACCACATGTATTGATTTTTCTTAATTTGTGTGTAAAGTGAAATGTAGCTATTTTTGTGAGATGGAGGAAGTATTAAAAAGGAAAATATGAAAACTTTTACTATATTTTACTTTTAACATACCAATTGATCTCTTGCAATAGAGAATTGCTTCATGAATTGAGCTCTCATCAACACACCAAGCATTACTAGGCCGAGCCGGGCTAACACGGGTCGACCCGTTTTGCGGTGAACATCTCCAACTCTTAACCTTCTTAGTTCCCATAGTAACGGAACTCGGTCGAGGCGACGCCTCGACCGAATTACTCAAGCTTCGAACCTCACACACCTTCCGTTCAAGGTCATCAACTCGATTACTCTTCCTCGTGCACCCAATTGTCTGGTACAACGGTTTCACCAATCCAAACCACTTTTTCAATGATCTCCTCCACTTTTGCAACCCAAAACACCTCTTTTTGTTACACACAATTTCCCGGGGTAGATAGTTGTAAGAAGAAACAGGGGATTGAGGGGCAGAATTGGAAGTTTTTAAAGTTTTATGAACATAAAAAGGCATGATAAGCCCATTTGAAAAAATGTCATCAGCATCAACAAATGATGCTGATGTAAAAGGAAGATCGAAATCGAAATTTCGATCGTTTTCGTTTTCGTATTCGTATTCAGTAAACTTGTCGTTTGAACACGGGATTTTTTCGACTAACCAGCTGTAGGAAAAGCTCTCAGTTGCAAGAGGTTTAGAGTTCTCCATGGAGAAAAAATTGAAGTTTTTTAGAGTGAGAATGGGGAGAGAGAGAAGTGGTTTATAAATTGGAGTTTGGAGATGGGAAGTCACGTGTGAAAGTTGTTAATTTTATTTAGAGCACATAATGAAATATTGCGAAACTATGGTTTTATAGGTACGTAAATGAACAAAATTTTAGCAATCACACATGGTATGTTACATAAGAGTGTTACACTAGTTTGGTAATCATCATGTTTTTTTGTTTAGATTATCTAACATGTTTTGGCACTTTATTTTGGGAGAATGTGATGGATTTCTTTTACTCCGATAGATTTCAACCGGGGATCCTTTGTCTTGTCATAAGCTTTTCACTTATTTATTTTAAACATTTTGATAAAATTCACTATTTTTCTATATTTTCTCATTTATATCTATTTTTATATTTTCTTTTTTCTATCTCTCCCTGGGCATGACTTTGGGTCCGCCCTGTGTATATATTTACTGAAAAGCCCCGAATTAATATTATACTCCGTACTATATATATATATATATATATATATATATAAATTTGTTTAATATCTTGTATATTTATTAACACCATTTTTTATTCAATTATCGTTGTTCAAAATTGTTAGATTTAGGAAAGGGGTGACCTTCTCCTAACTCATATTTCTCGTAGATTGGATGCAAACCTACCCCATGTCCCCTTCACTATCTTGTTTAGACATATAATTAAGTTGTCATAAACATTGAATTTAAAAAAAAAAAAACTCAATTTCTTTAGATATTTTTTGTTTGAAATTCCAAAGGTGAAAACAATTTTTAAGGGTCAGTCCATCCAAAATTTTGCTCTGGTTTTAAACATAATTTATATTAGTGTACGTTGAAATTGGTCTCCAGATTAATCGTGAAAACGAAAAATTCCTAGAAAATTTAAAAAATGTTGTCTTAAACATGAACTTTTTAACACTAAATTTGAGGCACTTGGTAAGTTAACATTCCAAAAAAAAAAATATGTGTGGTTGGAGTTGATTGACACATATATGTAAGGTTGTTTCCATATTAAAAGACATGAAATTGAGTATAACTAATACAATTGGCATTAGGAGAACAGCCTCAAAATTAGACATCTAATCTAATCATTATAATAATGTCCTAAATGATGGACAAAATGGGTCCTCTAAGAGATATTTTAATAAAATAATTGGTATGTAACCATATACTACAATTAAGAAAGAATAAAATAATTGGTATGTAACCAACCATATACTACAATTCTGAAAGACCAAAATCAGAATTAAATGAGTATTATTTTCAGGAGGTTTATGGGAAAGATTTAAGCAAGTTGATACAAATTAATAATTCAGACAGTGACATTAATCACAATTTAATTAGGGTTTATTTGCTAATGTTGCAACCATATATTTTTTAATTTATTGTTGCATATCATGTTGACTGTATTTATATGGTTGTCGTGTTAGGGTTTTATCTTTCAAATTAATATGCACATAATGTCAAACCATCATGCTGATTCAAGTTCTTTTTTAATAGGTTTTCGTCTCATTTAAAAGTTTGAATTTATAGAGCCGTTGTGGATTCAATTCATATATATTTAATTTCTAAACACTCTTACGCACTCGTGGGCTGGATTATGTCGTTACCCTCTGCAGGGAGCTAGGAGACTCATCGAATGGACAATTTAATATGAGTGAATTTACTTTCAAACAGATTTGAACCCAGAAAGTGAACGTGACTCTGCTACCAAGAAAAAAAAATTATCACGTCTAAAAATTCGAATTTATAAAAGGATCATGTGTATCAATTCATATATATTTAGTTCCCTATCAAGATCTAACTAGCCAATTAATTATAATCACATCACAATTAATCTAGCTCATTATGACCCTGAAAGCAAATATATATATATGCATGCAATTTTTTTCTCTCCTGTAATTTTACTTTTTTTTTTCTTTTGTTGAACTTTGGGTGTGGAATTAAAATTAGGTGTCGACTAATTTAGCATAATAATCCTATATATTCATATTACAATTATTTTGATGGTTCGTTAATAGTTCCTTCCTCTAAACTTATTTTAAATATATTACAAATTTTAACATTTTATAAATTATTTTTTAAGAAGCTTATACGTTTAATTTGTTTAATAAAACTTATATATCAATATTTTATAATTCGTAAGAATTAAATATTTTTTTATTTTAAAATAAAATAATTATATTTTAAAAAAATTATGTCGACGGGTCACCCACTGAACCTCTAGCCACCACTGCCCAACCACCAATGGAATGTTGTGGGGAAGTATACGAACATTATTAAACCCCATCATTTAATCTTTTCCATAGTGGCTAATATTAAGGTATAAAAATTTGTGCGACATATGTCATATTAAAAAATAATTAACTTCTCATAATTATAAAGGCTACACGTGTTAAAAATCTAGTAGAATGGAACACCAAGTGAACAGATAAATTGATATGAACTCAATAAAATTATGTTGACCTAAATTATATAAATGAAATGAAATTGTTCAAATTTTTGCATCCACTTAATTAGAAAGGTAGTGGTTATGGGCTCGATTCGTTACACATGTTCTTCCAAGAAATGTGAATGTCTCGTTCTTTTCACCTTAAATTTCGATTGACAAATTTACTCAATGACTTACTTGTAATAATAAAAAAGAGAGCATAAGTAGCCGACCGGGGTCCCTAGTTGTAGGGTCATTACACATTACACTAGTTAAAGAAAGCCACAAAGTGTCAAGAACTAGGAAAATGATGTTTAAGACTTAACAAAGTAGGGGTCCCCTACATTTTTTTTTTTAATTGATAAGAGAATCTATAGTCACTATATATTCGAGACTACACATAGAATAAATTTGTGTATTAGTGAAATCGTTTGAATTGTTTGTTAGTTGAACAATTTTAAAAGAATTACGCCTCCTCTAAAAGTCTGAACTTTTATAGGTGGAGTGACTTTCAACGGAAATTGAACCCAGATCGTTTGTCTCATCTAAAAGTTCAAACTTCGTGTAGAGAGGTGTAGAATTATTTTTTGTATATTGATTTTCTAAGAAATTTAAGCCACATAAATTCATTTTTGCAAATAACTTGTTTATGACAAAGTGTAGAGTAATTTATAGAGAATAAGGGGAGCAAAGTTCCAGTGGGGGAAGTAGTTTTGTTAATAATGATGGAAATGTATTATTCTTGATTAAAAAACCTATTTATAATATGCAATTTTGCAGTGTCTTATATATTTACAATTAATGTGATCTTAAATGATGTCATGTGTCTTATATGAGTCATCTTTGTCCACTAAGACTTGATGACTTATAGGTGAACCGATTAAACTAAACTAATATCCTGACTACATATAGCACGATCGGCCTGCTACATAAGACTTGATGACTTATAGGTGGCTATTCGTTCTAGGTGGACATGTATGTGCAAACTGCTCGTCAGCCTGGCCGACTAGGAAGTTAACCTTTGATGGACACGAGATGCAGAGTCGTAGACGAACATACATATAACCATTGACTCTTGACTCTGGCTCTGATTTGTCATTCTCTAATTCGCTGACCGACTCTTGGACTCTACGAGATTATCTACCTACCAATTTGCTCCTCACCCTATGGAACATAAGGCCCCTTACCTTAAGATTTACACCAACATAACAAAAGGCCATGTCTATTCATTTCACCCTTCAAAGTAATGTTCAGACATTTGTGCTTTCATTGTGATATCAACTTTAAGAATTACTATAAAACATGAAATGTGCACCCAAAAAGAGGTTATTGATTGATGCAAAAGGGGAAGATTAGTGACAACTTTTTTCTCTTGTCCATATCTTTTCATTAATTTGAAAGAAATAAAGTGTTTAAAGTAAAACATTCCTTACAAACTTTTTTTTATGACAGGCAGTACTTAGATCTTTTTGTCGTTTTATTTCTTCCCAAAATAACTACAAAATTCGAATATATCTCATCAATTAAGACCAATAAACGACTTTGTGCTATTCACTTACTTTACAGATGTTTGAAAAATGGGGGTTCCACATTAGAGAATTTAATGTATTTCCACAAATTTGAAGAAAAATGAACTTAAATCTTTGTTGTTATTCGTTTTAATTCAATGAATGTGTAATCATAGTCTCATAGTTTCTTTTTTCTTTTTTTGACAAGCTAGTTTGTGAACCGATGGAGTATATTTAAATTCTACACTGTCAAATAGTAAGCTGGTTGCTGAATAAGATTCAATTTAGTCTCATAATTTTTTTTTTAAATGTTCTTAAAAAATTTAAATGTATCAATTTTTTTTTTTTTACAATTACATTTAACTTTTTTGGAATCAAAACAAAATAAATTGCGAAAAAATTAGACTAAATTGATAAATTTAATTTTTTTTGGGATCAAAACAAAACAAATTGAAAAGAAAAAAGAACTAAATAGATACAATAACATTTTTGTGACAGTTTTAATAAAGGTAAAAATTTATGAGACTAAATTGATTTCTATCTCAATAAATTTTAATACTGGCCTATTATAAAATGTGTAATCATAGTCTCATTGTTTTTTTTTTTTTTTTTTTTTGACAAGCTAGTTAATAGTGACGGATGTCTAAACTGGTTGCTGAATAAGATTCAATTTATTCTCATAATTTTTTTTAAATGTTCTTGAAAAAGTTAAATGAATCTACTTATTTATTTAATTTTTTTTTTCCAATTACATTTAACTTTTTTAGAACCAAAACAAAATAAATTGCGAAAAAATTAGACTAAATTGATAAATTTAACTTTGTTGGGATTAAAACAGAACAAATTGAGAAAAAAATAACTAAATAGATACATTAACATTTTTGTGACAGTTTAAAAAAAGGTAAAAATTTATAAGACTAAATTGATTTCTATCTCAATAAATTTTAACACTGGCCTATTATGAATCGGAACAATTAACATTAATTTCCTTTAAAACATTACAAAATGTCTGTTAAATTCAAATTAATTAAATGAGATGTACTGAAGATTCTATATTAAATTTTTTTATAAGTATGCTATTTTTTTTTTATTGTAATGTACTCTCTCCATTCATAAAAAATATGTTCATTTTTCTTATTTATTTGTTCATCAAAAGTATGTTAGTTTCTTTTTGTAGAAACAATCCTTTAATTTTACCTTATAATAACTCCACAACACTTTAATTTTATCTTTTTTTTAAAAAAAAATTGCTTAAAGATTTGAACATACTTTTAATACACGGAGTGAGACATTGAGTATGTAAATCCAACACTCAATCTAAAATTTATGTTTCAGTCTTATCGTTAAGATATGATAAAAACATTCGGTAGCCCCACTATTGAAACAAATCGAATATAGCATTACACGACATATTAAATTATTAATGTCCCTAGAGCTAGAATGTAGATTTTATCTTAATGTAGTAAGGGACATTTAGAATTATTAATGAGGTTCTTTGAATTATGTTAGAAAAATTGTAAAGTGATTACTATGCTGTCGTGTCTTTGAGAAGTTAACAAAAAAAGTTTCTTAATCGAAACTGTTCACAAGTCTAATGTTCCAAGAATAGATACTCTATTTGCCAAGGATTCAGCCCCTACAATCTCTTAAACTAGGCCCCCACAAACTATGATTTTTGTATGACTCGTTAAGCACAGACTAATTTGGAGGATCAATCTCACCATTTACTTGCGAAGTCTCATTTAAAGTTAGAGTTTTATGTTTTGTATGGACTTGACCCCTTATAAATTGTTTACCCTACAAACTATGATTATTTTTGGAATTTTTCAAAATTCGAAATGATTTTTGAGTCTAGGGTGAGTGGTCGGTCGGTTTGGAGCTAATTTTCAACTAAATCGAACAAATCAAAATTTATAAAATTTTAATCGAAATCGAACTGAAATAATAAAATGATTATTTCGATTTTACCAAATTAAAAATTATAGTAATTGTTAAAGGTTCAAACTTCAAATATTTCACACGATAAACAAAGTCTCAAAACTTTCAGATTAGAAGCTTTCAAATGGTTTAAGGCTAAGAATATTTTGACGATTGGAGGAGGGAACCGATTCAGTGTATTAGCTATAATTCTTGTAGGCTGTTGTTTGTAACCTCATTTGTACCTTTTTTTATTTGGGTATTTCTCATACCCGTTAATGCAAGTTTTGTCGTTTAAATAAAAAAGACTCAAAACGACATACAGTATAAACTCTATAAATTAATACTCGATAAATTAATAAACTCTCTAAAATAATATTTTTGATCGGTCCCGACTCGGGGATAGCGTGCTAAATTAATAAACTCGCTAAAATTATAAGACAATACATTTTTTGTAATTTCTATAGACCCCAAATAAAATATAAATTAATAATTTCTTATATAGTACATATTACATATTTATGAATGTTTCTTGAAAAATAACTCAATTGTCTTTTTCCCTAATTCATAACCCTCCAAAAAACTTCTATAAAATCGATGACGATAATGCATCTTAAAAACTCGTATAATCCCCGTGTCACAAGGTTGAATTTTTGAAGTTGTGCTTGCATAATGCTTTTCGAATCTCGTCGGTCATTGTTATTTTTTTCACACATGTAAGATGAGGAGTCATGTTGTGTGTATGATTTGTTTGTGTTAGCACATTTTGATCTTGTATATTTATATTGAAAATGTTTTTTAATGTTCATAAAGTGATACAATGAACACAAGAAACATAATATATAGAAGATTGAATGATTCTTTTAAATTATACCCTTCATTTGATATACAATAAATAATTACAATTTACAAGTGAGAGTGAAAGTTTGAAAGAGTATTTCTATAAATTAATAATTATTAATTTATAGATAAATTAATAACTCTTTTAATTAATAAATTTTGGTGGTCTCAAAATTATTAATTTATAGAGATTCTACTGTAAACTTTGCAGAATCAAAACAAAACAAACTTTTTTTTCTTTTTTTTAATTTAGGGTTTATGGAAGGGGCCGGGATAATATGTTAAGAGTGAATCAGTAAGATCCTAGTCTTATTAGCCCTGTCATCTTGTATGGCTAGTCGTTAGGATCTTTAACATTTCTAAATTGGATTTCAAATGAGATATGTTATATATTCTAATTTTCGTGTTTTCTATTTTATTCCATTATATGAACCATTGACATATGTTATATTAAAAAATAATAAACGTTTTATAATATTAAGAATGAAACATGTTAAAAATACAGTAGAGTGAAATACTAGTGAAACTAGAAATCGAACCGGATGCATGTTCTTTAAAACAAAAATATGATATCGTTAACTTAAAGTAGCAGCCCAGCCCATTTACTGAAACACAATTTCAAGAAGTACAAGTAATTGGGCCCATGATAAAAGGGACAGCCCATTAACAAATTGCAAGCCCATTTTGCAACAGCATACTAGCCATTGAAAGAAAAGAAAATGCACAATGCACCCAGAACTTTACATTTTATACGAGTTAAAATTTTTTTTTTTTTTTTTTTGAGGGTAGAATTACAGATAGGAAGATAAATTACATTTCATGCGCACCTATCCAAATCAATTAAGAAAATTCTACCATGACCCAATTTTCCAAACTCAATCGTGAGAGAGTGGAAGGATCCACAAGCAGCAATCCTTGAAGCTCCGTGAACTAAGAAGATAGCAAACCAGCTCCAGGAAGGAACAGATTGTCGCACACAACGACTCGCGCTACAAACCCCTCCAAGTCACAAAAGCCTTGATCCAAGGACCGCCAGATTCCAACGGCACAACAAAGGCCCACCATGGGAAAAACCCGAAAAACGGGGAGAAAAACCCATCAACAACAGGGGACAAACACCCATAACAGAAGGGGAGCCCATTAGGGGAAAGAAAAACAACATGCAGAAATAAAAAACAGAAAAGTAAAAACACCAGATCTAAGCTGGAAATCAAACTAGACTAACAAGCAGAAAGCATAAAAGGAAATAAAATGGGCTCAACCGGATGCCTAGCTCGATCGGCCACCGTTGTCCCCTCCAATCGTGAGAAGAGGAAAAACGTGTGTTCCCTTTGTCCACAAAGAAACTCCGGTCTTCATTTTCAAACCGAGACACCCCACACTAAGATGTACTCATGTCTAAAAAAAGAAAACTAAAAAATAGAACAAAGATCCACTAATTACCAATCTTGAGACAATCAAGCCCATTTCAACAGAAAAACAGAAAAGCCATAAATCAAAGCAAGAAATAAATACTACCTAGAAAAGAAAAGCTGTAAATCGGAATCGACGGATAGTTTATCCGAACGGTGACCGTAGCTCCGTTGGGTAAAACTAACCGTCGATCCCCACTGCAAACTAGGAAAATTTACATAAAATGAGCAGGGGACCGACGAGGGGAAACTGTTCAACGGTCGATGGCGCACACGGCGGTGATGGATTCCGGCGGCGACGGCGACGGCAGAACGTAACTTTTTCTAGGCAGATCTAAGTAGATCTGTTAGATCGGTTTACTTATTTGGTGAAACTCGATTTCGGGGTGGTTGGGGAGGAAGCCGGCGGCGGCTCTGTCCGGCGGCGAGCGCGCCGGAATCGGAAGCCCGTAAGAAATCTACATGGAGGGGTGTTGGCCGAAGGTGAAGGTGGGGGGTGGGGGAAAGCGCCGGAAAAGGGAAAAAAAAAAAAAAAACCTGTTTTCTGAGGTGGGGGTGAGAGAGTTTCCTAGAGAGAGGAAAAAAAAGGAAACCCACTAGAATAGAGTACAAGTGTTACGAGTTAAAAATTAAAATATCCACAATTTCACATCTAAAAATACATTTAAATTTACTGATGATGCCAATAAATTCACTAGCTGAAAGTACTCCTATTAAATAATGCATGTTATATACCAAAAGGGGTTAATTTTTAATTATAAAATTCTCCTTCATGAAGCAGTTATATTGTGCTAATGTTAATTTCCTCATTTATAACTAACAAGTTGTTCAAATGAGTTCGAGTATTAGAAAGTTGAGGAAAAAGTAACACCCATTTCAGCAAATTGTATGGCAAAATGTCCAAATCCCAAAATGGAAGTTGATGTTGATGCTAGATCACTAAATATGCAAACTTAATGTACATACTCCGTCTATAAGTTTTCCATTTTACCATTTTGGTCCGTCCGCCTATAAGTTTTTCATACCTTTTTTGATAAGTACTTTTTCTTACACTTCACTTTATATCTTACTTTTTCTCTCTATCTCTCACCTCTTTCAATCACATCACTTGTAATATATCTATTATTTAATCACTTTTCTTAATTTTTGTGCCAAAAAGTAATGTGAAGTTTATAAGCGGACGGAGGGAGTATATGCTAAATTAAATAATGTGCATCCATGTCATTCACATGTGAGACGGTTAGAAGTGATTCACATGTCTATTTCGGTTCAATTGGTTTCGGTTTTTACTGGTTTCTACTCCAAAATCGATTTTTTTTTTTCGGTTTGATCGGTTTCCAATTTTTTTTCATTAATAATACGATTTCTCAAGTATAATTACGTATACAAAAGTAACAAAATAAATTGATCGTGTAGTTGAAGATCAATACAATTGTATTTTATTCAACATACAAAATTAGGTTTACCATTTTAAAAAACTTGATGAACCGATTCCAACGAATAGTTACTCTTTGATTTTTTTATTATTCCCTAGTAAATCACAGTGGTTTACTCAACTTTCTTTTTTTATCTTCGCATCATTTATAATACATCTACTTATTCTATCATATTTTTTAATCTATGTATCCCAAACTCCCAAATAACTTACATCGAGACAAAGAAAGTATATTTGAACCGTTAGTTCAAACTAGAAAATCGTCGATTTAGATCGGTTTCGATTTTGGATAAGATGGAATCCATACCTAAACTTATAATTAACATTTTAATTACAACTTTACCAAGGTTTCGAATTTGAAAAGTTCAAGACCTTTCGGACAACTCTATGGGCATAATATATGGAACTCGAATGGTCAGAAGAGAATATGTCAAAGCCCGAAAGTTGCAGCCCAACAAGTTTGTACTATTTTTATTTTAGTACTATAATAAATACCCATTTCGAGATTATTTTTTTTAAATGATATTTTTATATCAAGACCAAAATTTTAAGCCGCAAGTCATATAAATCCTCAGTGCTTAGTTTGATTTTATTTCATTGTTTCAATTCAAAGTTTGAAGAAAAATTAAAAAGTTCTTCAAATTAAAATTATGAAAATGATAAAACATTTTTTATAATCGTGAAGTACAACTTAAAAATGAGAATCTATATTCTTTTCAAAAAAAAAAAAAAAGAAAAAAAGAGAGAATCTATATCGATACCGACTTAAATATTAAACAAATTCTTCCTTTAAAAATAAATAAATGAGTCAATTCCCTTTTTCCCGGATACGATCATATCCCTCCATCCCACCGTATAATTCTGAAGAAGATATTTTTTATGTAAGACAATTATGTGGATCATATTTACAGAGAATAACCCAAAATTCAAACATTCAACAAAAAGAGAAGAAGATATTTTTACAAAATTTGGACAAGTCAAAGCATAAAAGTTGATATCAAGCATGTGTTACTCTAAAAAAAAATATATATATATATATATATTATTTATCACAGTAATAGAGATCCGAAAATAAGTTTTTATTGCATAATTTTTTTAGATAGATCTGTGAATTTTTCCATCTCTTACTTAATTTTAAAGTTGAGGAGTCGAAAATTGATAGTCGGACTGATTGGCATCGTCTAGCGCCTAAATGGCTAGTTGGGGCCTAGACAGGGGCGGAGCCACAATGGGGTCAGGGGGGCCAGTGACCCCCATCAATTTTTTATTTTTTATATATATACTCCTTTTGTCCCGTAATTATCTACACATTTTTTCAAGTGAAATCAAATTTTTTATTTGCACATTATTAATATGGAAACACCCAATAAAATTAATATCCTCCCAACATCATTTTATTTTCAAAATTGTCACTCATTTTTGCATACATTTTATTTTACCCCTCACCAAATCACCCAAAATATTCATATTTTATTCACCAATCACTAAATCCACGTTTCTTAAAAATTATGTCGATCAAATCGTGCAAATAATAGAGTATTGGAACACATTAATGTATTAATTAAAAGACATTTACAACCGAAGATGAAAGTTAGCTTGTTTTTTGAATAAAATGTTTAATTTTGAATCGAACTATCAAAACTTCAAGTCAAAAAGTTTTTAATTTTTTTGAATAAAATGTATTTATTAAAAGGCATTTAATAAAATGTTTTTTGAATTTAATGTTTTAGCAATTTTTTAATTGTTTCCTTAATTTTGAATCTCAAAACTTCAAAACAAATTGAAAGTTAGCTTGTTTAATTTAATTTCATGAAATGTATTAACAATTTTATCATGTAAAATTTTGATGAGTATAATAAGTACATATTATTTTATTTTTAAAGTAATGGTAATCGGGCCCCCCTATCGAAATTTCCTGGCTCCGTCACTGGGCTTAGGCAACGCATAGTTGACTGTTTAAAATTTTATTTTTAATTACTTTATCTTATAATTCGCAAGCAATAAACACGGAATTTCTAATAAACAAATGCAAGAAACTGCAAAGGGATCTTTGATAAAATTAAAACTTGCAAAAATGATGCCAAAAAATATATATATATACAGTTTTCACCTCTTAGACGATAGAATTTTACAAAATAAAAGTTATACATAATGGCAAAAGGCCACATTTTTTGTTAGAAGCGTCGATTTCACTTGAAAATGTGTGCTCGATCGCTTAAATCGAACTTCGACTCTGAAAAATCTAATTAAAAAAAAAAATCTCTAGTCAAAAATCGCTAGACGAGCAGTAAATCAGGAACTAGCCTCTAGTCGCCGACTTTTGCCACCGAGCTTAATTTATGCTAATAATAACTAAACTAAATATGGACTTTGACAACATTTCGTTTCGAGTAGGAACCATCCTATAATAATTTATTCTTTGAAATATGTAAAAGATAAAAACATATAATAATGTGTTTTTTTGTCATGATCCAAAAATAGTCGTTACAAAAATAATAAGGCACCGCCATAGCGCCACTGGTCCACCTTCTAGTGACACAACGGTTACAATAATTTAATTGCCGAATAAAAAGGACAACCACAAAAAATAAATAAAAGCAAAATTAAACAGGCAGAAAATGTGAAGGATATTGAAAGCCAAGCTGTATTGTCTTTTAGCCTAAATTGTATCCTACATGATTAAAGCCAATTAACTCTTTAGCTGTCATTACATATGTATAATATTCCTCCACGTTCCGAGTAGAGATAATAATGGGACGGGTCCAAACCCTATCGAAATGAGTCGGGCTTGAATTCGGTTAAACGGGTATATAAGAAGTGGGTTTTATCGAATCAGTCATGTTAACTTATATGCAAATTAATGTATATTTGTGTATATAAGTGGTTTTTAGTATAAAATGTTATTATCACAGTGTTCACCCTCGTAATATACATTTATTTATCATTCAGGTGTATCACTTTTGAGGTTTATTATATACTCAATACAACTACTTTATTTACTTTATATAGAAAAGTTTACAGAATTACTCTTCAACATTCTAATCATTACACTTTTTCTTAAAGGGTTGGTCTGTTATGGACTCGAGTGCATGTTGTGTACCCTAGTCCATGTTGCACTTTTCACTTTACTGACTTACACTTTTTAATAGTCCATGTTGCACTTTTCAGTTTACTGACTTACACTTTTTAATAAATGGTGTTCCGCTTTTCAATTATTAAACTGTATAATAATTTTTTTAGTAATAATTGAAAAGTGCAACACCATTTACCAAAAAGTGTAAGTCGGTAAATTGAAAAGTGCACATGGACTAGGGTGCACAACATGCACTCGAGTGCATACTAGACTTTACCTTTCTTAGAGTACATAATTTAATCTACATTATTTAATATCGAGATAAATATATTGTGTACGTATATTAAAATATTAGAAATGACGGGTTGGATACGGTGGGTGATCATGTTGGGCGTGACAAATCATGAGTTCGTGATTTTTTTGGTGGATCAGGTCTTGAAATAGGGTAAACTCGTTTTAAATCCGTTCCGTTGCCATCCCTAATTCGGAGAGGATTATCAATGACTATTCCTAGTATTATTCAAACCAATGAATTGTTCAAATGACCCGTCAATGGGAAAAAAAAGGAATTGGTCAAATGAAGTAAACTTTGATCTAGCAAGTCGTGCTGAACATTATGCATATAATTTTTTTTTTTGCATATAAATCTATATATATAAATTTAATAGTATTTGATATCACACGTTAATGGTCAATGGTCATGAAAGCAATGGACCAAAAAGAATGTTATATTTATTCGAATATGCTATTATGAAACGTCAAATGAGATATATATATATATATATATATATATATGTATATATATATAATCTTAAAAATTTATATGAAAAATTTCATGAATATATAACTAAGGTAAATTGAAACAAAAATTCATAAGTAAAATATAACCTCTAAATTTTTTTAAATGGTATTTAATAAGACATTTATGTAAAATATTTCATTTTAAATTAGTGTAATTTTAATTGTGATTTTTGAACAATCTAACTTTCTTCATATTTTTCAACAATAGTAGATTTTATATTAAATAAATTCTAATATTCTATCTGAATAAGTCAAGTTCTCACTAATAAAGTCAGCTTTTTCCCAGTAATTTCCAACATTAAAGTCCTATTTATGACGTCATATTTATAATTATTAAAGCAATAATTGTGTTGCTGGATTATGAGCGAAAAATAGCTGTAGTGGGCGAATATATTAAAGTCGTGGGCTCCAATACAGCGGTACAACTCACCTAATAATGAACGAGTCTTCTCAAACAACTAATTCACACGCTTAAGTTAAAGTGTGAAATTAAATAAGTTGAATATTATATACTCTCTTTTAATACTCGATTAAGTGTAATTTTAAAGAGCAAATCTAAATCCACCTCTCTAAATATATAGTATTGCTAATTTGCAATTAAGAATAGTAAGAATACTCATATATGTAAAGTTTGATTTAAAAAACAAATTAAAAAGGAGACAGAAAAATATGAGGCTCGATAGTGGATCAAACTGACCTTTCTAAAAAAATTGTGAAGAGCAAATAAATTAACTTGCTCTTATGCCTGTTTAATATATGAACAACTATATGTTACTGTAAAAATAAATATATATTGTTGTAAGAACAAGTAAATGTGAGTAACACATACTTAGGAGCAAGGATGAAAATATCGATATCGCAACAAATATCATAATCTTAATTTTACAGATATATCGCGGGATATATTGATATCGCAAATTTTTTTAAGAAATGACGAAAATCTTATTAAAATCTTGAAAATTTAACATGAAATTTTAGGGATTATTAAAACATACTATTATACATGTATTCCATTCAAAAGTAATTAAAATTATATGTTTAAAATAAATATATAGATAATAAATTGTATAAATACTAGCTGACGAAAACTAATTGACAACATAAGACAATATAAAATGATTAAATATACACGATGAAATACAATTAATATCAAAATGATAACCTATGAGGTTCAAATATAGTAGGTGAAATGACATCTTTGTCCAAACAACATTGATAAAATACAATTAAATACAGGCTGATAAAAACTAATTGACAACATAATACAATATAAAATGATTAAATAAATATACATGATAAAATACAATTAATATCAAAATGATACATATGGGATTCACAAATAGTAGGTAAATGACATATTTGTCCGAACAACATTCATACTAACTCATCACATTATAGTAATTTAGGATATAGTTATGCACGTGTAATTCATATGTTTAAAAAAACTACTAAATATATGAGATGAATTGATAATATATTCGCTTGCACTGTTAAAAATAAAATAAAATGTATAATTTTGTGCGTATAAAAATAAAATTTCAAATAAATTTGCGATTTTTCAGATTTTGCGATATCGTGCGATATATTTGCGATATTTCCCGATTCCCGTCCAATTTTACACTACGGTTGAACGATATCGATATCGACATCGATATTTAGCAATATTTTGCGATATATCCGCGATACTCGAGAAAAAATACATTAGACCCCAATATTCATATCGCAATATCCAAATTTGCGATATATTTGCGATATTTTCATCCTCGCTTTGGAGTGAGTTTTTCAGATTTTTGTGAGCAATTTTATTTGATTAGATTTCGATCTGATTTCAATCGACGAAGTTTCCTAATATTTCATTAAATAAAATGGCATAACCATTGTTATGACAACTATATGTTACTGTAAAAATAAGTGAAAGTAACATACATTTTTCTTAGGGGATGTTTGTTTTAGAATTTTGAGAATTTTAAAATATAGTGAATTGAAATTTTGGGATTTTAAAATTCAGTTAATTTTAAAATTCTAATGACCTGTATATTTTGTGTTTGTTTTGAGATTTAAGTAAGGTATGATTTAACTTTATAGTATATAATGTATAAGGATTTGTAAGTATTTATAAAATTGACTTTTGTAGATTTTATAGATATTTTATAAGGTACGATCTTGAAATCCTAACTCTAAATCGCAAAGTAGAACATGAACTGAATTTCAAAATCTCAAATTCGTATTTTACATACCAAAACAAACATCCACTTATATAGTAACACTGACTTAAATCAACGAGATTTTCTAATATTTTTTCAACTAGAAGAATATTAAATGTGCAATATTGCACCAAGTTCACTCTAATCAAAATTCAAATATTAAACTACCATAATTTATGTTGAATGTAATTAAATTATTTCAAACACAATCTAAAAAATTCAGACACACGCTGATACAGTTTGTTCACAAGTCATTTTCGCTATTTATTTCAAAAAATTTCTTTTTCGAACAAATTATTTATTTCTTCTTTAGTAATAAAGAATGCGACATTAAGATACTTTCTTTTTTGACTTTAAACTAAAACTGTGAAAAGCCAAAAAGTATTAAGTTAAGCAATTAACTGGCATAATCATTGTTAGTTGCCCCTTAAAACGAATTATAGAACAGCCACTTCTAGATTTTCTCCAATATCTTGTTTATTTAATAATATTATTATTGTTGTCAATATTATCATAAGCATCTTGTACAACGAATTTAATTAAAAAAATTAATAAATCAATTAATACATATTCAAACTCAAATTAAGAAAGTGTAATAATAGTATATTTTTAAAGGATAATTTTGTAAATTTTATGTATAAAATAAATAAAAGAGTTGACTTATGTGTATGTCGAAAAGTAATGACATTTTGTGTAAAATTGAGGATATTTATTAAGTTGAAGTTTATAAAGATTTTTTCATGTTAAGAGTGTGAAATTTATTTTGAAAAGTTTTGAAAAGGAAAATGTGAATTGTGGAACGGAGGCAGGACTGTAAATGAGACGAGTTGAGCCGAGTCGAACGCGATGTAGTTCAAGTTTAATTGAAATATCATCGAGCTTTGAAATTATTGTTTTAAGCTTGTTTGATAACTAAACGAGTCGAACTCGAACGAGCTTGGGTAACTTGACATTTTTTTCACTAAATTTATCTTTTTTTAGTTATCGAGCTCGAACCGAACTTTAGACCGTACCAAACATAAATATATATTCAAGCTTGTTTGATATTTATGTCGAATCGAGCTCAAACGAGCTTTTACAGAACGATCTCGAATAACTTGATTTGATTTTCAGCCCTAAACGGAGGGAGTAGCATTTAGTCTCCAAATAGAAAAAAATTACACATATTTACAATAAGGGTTGGTCTGCTATGGACTCGAGTGCATGTTGTGCACCCTAGTCCATGTTGCACTTTTCAGTTTTATTGACTTACACATTTTGGTAAATGGTGTTGCACTTTTCAATTATTAAACTGTATAATGGAGTAATATTTTTAGTAACAATTGAAAAGTGCAACACCATTTACCAAAATGTGTAAGTCAATAAAACTGAAAAGTGCAACATGGACTAGGGTGCACAACATGCACTCGAGTGCATACTAGACTTTACCTTACAATAATATATACTTCATTCTTTCCATAATAACTTTTAAACAAGTTTATAAAATTACCTTTCAAAATTTTTATACAATAATTTATGTATGTCCATCTGGTGTCTACATATGAAAGTTATTACGAGACGAGCGCTCGATTATAAAAAAGAGTGTGCGGTGTTCCTTAGACGTGTTACTCGAAGGTCCATCAGGAGACCACGCGTTGAACGGCCAAAAAATAAGCGCTTAAGATTCACATAATAATATCTCGCAACTCACTAAGCACAAACAGAAACCGAAACAGAAAAGTGTTCTTTAAAGGATTCAAACTAGAGAGAGGAGAGAGAAAGTAAGAGAGATATTAAAGTTCTTCACTTTTGAGGGTTCATTTCAAATTCTCCAACCTCCAATTTCTCATTCCTGTTGATTTTGGGGGGTTTTGGCTGTGTTTTCCTTCTGCAATTGTGTGTTTTTCGATTTGATTCAGTGTTTTGCTTGTTTTTCTTCCGTTTAACCGACAATGGTGGCCGATGAACCGAAGAAATACATCACATCAGATGAGTTGAAGAAGCACAATAAGCACGGTGATCTGTGGCTTTCGATCCAGGGAAAAGTTTACAATGTCACCGATTGGGCGAAGATTCATCCCGGCGGAGATGTTCCGTTGCTGAATATGGGCGGCCAAGATGTTACCGATGCGTTTCTCGCGTTTCATCCAGGTACTGCATGGAAAGTCCTCGAAGGATTTTTCACAGGATATTACTTGGAAGATTACCAGGTTTCTGAGATCTCGAAAGATTATAGAAAGCTTTACACTCAGTTTGCAAAAGCAGGAATGTTTGAGAAAAAAGGTCATGGAACCGTTTACTCGTTTTGCTTCAATGCGTTGACGTTTTTAGCCTGTTTGTATGGCGTTCTGTGTTGTGATAGTTTCTTCATTCACATGCTTTCAGGGTGTTTATTAGGATTAACATGGATGCAGGTAGCTTATTTAGGTCATGATTCAGGTCATTATCAGATTATGATGAATCCTGCATTTAACAAAGTAGCACAAATTTTATCTGGTAATTGTCTCACTGGGATTAGTATTGCTTGGTGGAAATGGACTCACAATGCTCATCATATCGCTTGTAATAGCTTAGATTACGATCCTGATCTTCAGCATCTGCCTATGTTAGCTGTTTCCTCGAAGCTGTTTAAATCCATTAGGTCGAATTTTTACCTAAGAGAGCTCACATTTGATTCAGTGGCTAGGTTTTTTATTAGCTATCAGCACATGAGTTATTATCTGGTGATGTGTGTTGCAAGAGTCAATCTGTATCTGCAGACTTTCTTGCTTCTTTTCTCCAAGAGGAAAGTGCCCGATAGAGCTTTGAACATATTGGGAATCCTTGTTTTCTGGACATGGTTTCCTCTTCTTGTTTCGTGCTTGCCTAATTGGACTGAAAGGGTGTTGTTTGTGTTGGCGAGCTTCTGCGTTTGCGCGATCCAGCACGTTCAATTCACATTGAACCATTTTGCTGCTGATGTGTATATTGGAGCACCAAAGGGGAATGATTGGTTTGAAAAACAGACAGCTGGGACTATTGATATCACGTGTTCGCCTAAAATGGATTGGTTCTTCGGAGGGCTACAATTCCAGCTCGAGCACCATCTGTTCCCTAGGCTGCCTAGGTGTCATTTGAGGAGCATTTCTCCAATTGTTCAAGAACTTTGCAAGAAACACAACTTGCCTTATAGGAGTTACTCTTTCCTTCAGGCAAATCTTCTGACCATACAGACACTAAGAACCGCAGCAATGGAGGCTCGTGATCTGTCCATGCCTGCGAAGAATTTGCTGTGGGAAGCTGTTAATATTCATGGATGAAGAATTCAGGAGGGCTCGTGAAGAGTTTTTCGCGGTGATGTCTTTCGTTTCAATTGTTTATTGAGCTTTCGGTCTGTTCTTTGCTAGGGTTTGAATTTTGAAGAAAGCTTGCACTGTTAGCAGCTTTTGTATTCTACTATGTTTTAAGTTATCATTTTTGGATAGCTGTTAAAATAATTGACATTATGTATACTATTTGTCTTTGAAATGTCTATTGTTCTGTTCCTCTTTAAATTCTGTTTAGTATATTTGCTTATGCTCTTTTGACGAAGAAATCGATTGCTATTATGAGCTTTACTCCATTTCTGAACAAAAATGGTAATACCATTAATGTTTATTGCAAATTCACAGAGTTTAAGCACAGTGCAAAAATGGTAATACCATTACTATTTTTTGCAAAGAGATGCTTTCAAGAATTTAAGTGCATGTCTGTGGTCTTCTTCTAGTTTTTTCAGAGTGTACAGGTTATATGTTATACTCCTTTCGTCCCTCGCCATTTAAGGAAACGAGAAGCGTATGACGGGACGGAGGGAGTACTATTTTGAAAACTCCTACTATGTTTTTAAGACAGGTACTGTATGGATATTGTTTTAACAATAAACTGTATTAATTCACAAGATAATACACAAGAGACTATACATCTCTTGCTAGTTTGCAGTCTTTACTTCACATATACAGAGATGAAAAAACACAGAATCTAAACATGGGTTTTAATGGAAGAGCTGTAACCATCTTGATCATCATAGTACTTGGACCAGAGCATAACACCTCCATACTTCTCAGAGCCCTTGATAGCTGGCAGCACCTTCGTAATCAGATCAGACGCCGGAATAAACCCACTTCCGGCTGCAATAGGAGCCGCCGGGAGTCCCAAGAATATCTTCGTAGCCGGAATAGACGACGTCCATGTCTTCCACGAGCTTTCAAGATCAGAGACATCTCCAGCCGTGTACTGACAAGGAGGGTTGTTGTAAAACTGGACCCACACGTAGTCGAAGAGGCCGGTCTTCAAGGCCCCACCGACCCAAGCGTCGGGGAACGGGCACTGGGGGGCAGCACTCAAGTAAACCTTCTTGCCTCTGTTGCTGTAGGCCGAGAGAAAGTGTGCAAGTTCGTCCCAGTGTTGGCTCGTTCCACCCTCGATGTCAAAGTCGATTCCATCCAAAACAGCTGCACCAAGAGGGCGAGACGAGGATTTCCCGCCCAAGAAGTTGTTCCAGAGGTAATTCGCTAGCTGTCTTGCGTCCGCGGTGGAAGCAAGTGTGTATCCGCCCGCGCCACCTCCGATGGAAAGCAGCACCTTGATTCCTTTGTTTTGGCATAATGTGATGTTGGAGCTCAACCCGGTGCATCCGTCGCTGTATGGATCACAGTGACCGGCTAAGTTGAGCATCGGTTTCTGACCGTTGCCAAACGACGAAAGGAAGGCTAAGACCACGTATTCGTAGTTACCAGTGGAACAGGTCTCGGCCAACGTCCCTTCGTTGCCGTTTTGCCCCCAGTAGATCGAAATCCCTCCGGCTTCGGATCCCACCACTAGCATTAGCAACACTAGTGGAAGAATGGCTGCTGAGTTCCATTTCTTGAAATCCATCAATTGGCTTTAACTCTTTCACCCTCTGTTTGATTGAAGTTGTTATTATGAGCTAACTTGCTTTGTGTTGAACTATAGTAAACATGTGTGCCTTTTATAGGCTAAATGGATGATGCACTGCCAAAATCTTTTGAAGCTTTTATTTTGTCTGATTTTTTTTGTTTTGATGACTATTAAACAACCATTTATATGTTTATATTAGACTAAATGAAACTGATGAACGTAAACGGTATTCAAATATTCATATTTTGCCTTCAATTTTGGCAGGGCTCTGCATTAGTCAATTGACAGATTGCAATTTTGTCACTGAACTATTTATGCAGAAAACATTATGGAAATTGCGTCTCACGCAGAGCGTTTGGGGCACGAATAATCGATCCAAGCTTCAATCCTTAGTTTGTGACTAACGCCTACGTTATGGTAGTGAAAGGTGGGATTGATCACCTGAATTAGTCGGTCCTTGGACCGGATATCGAGACTTGAACAAAAAAACGTTGAAAGTTCAAGGTCCAGTACATACTTTTTCAGATCAATAAAACCAAGTCTTTCTTCCACTAAAGGCATATCTATTACAGGATTCTTGGTACCATTCATTAAACTTAGGTTATGGTGTTATTTTTGTTGCCTTTTCAGCTTGTTCTTGTATAGATACACACGAACCAGGCCAAGTTTTTATGATGTTATAGTGGATTTTCCATCTTATGATATGATTAATTTCTTACAACAAAATTATGACTTTATAAGAAAAAATGAAAAACAGAAGGTGAGTAAAGATTATAACAATTCTGGGAGTATATTGTCTTGGTTTTTTTTCTACCCATATTTCAGCTCAGTACGTAGGGTTGGCCTGGTGGTGTAATAAACGAGCTAGTCTTGAATGAGACGATCTCACACAAGTTTTTATCGTAATAAAATTCAACTTCAGGGAACCATTTCTCGAGTTATGTGTGTCATCCTTGCGCAGGAGCCATGCTAATCTTCTCTGTATTGTTCCAATTTTATCGGATGTCCAACTTTAGGGGCATTAGTGTGTGGAGGTCATAATTTACCGTTTAAGGAAATGTCAAGCTTACGACGGGACGTTCAACTTTCTCGTGCTGAGTGTGGGTGCGAGTGTGAGCAAAACTCTAAGCAGATCATAGTTTTTCAGGAAGATATGAATTTAAACTCAACAATAGTCATGCATTGATTCACAAGATAATACATACACAAGAGACTATACATCTCTTGCTAATTTGAAGCCTTTTCAAAACAGAATCTAAACATGAGTTTTAATGGAAGAGCTGTAACCATCTTGATCATCATAGTACTTTGACCAGAGCATAACACCTCCATACTTCTTAGAGCCCTTGATAGCTGGCAGCACCTTTGAAGTCAGATCAGCCGCCGGAATGAAGCCGCTTCCAGCTGCATCAGGGGCCGCCGGGAGTCCCAAGAATATCTTCGTAGCAGGAACAGACGACGTCCATGTCTTCCATGCACTTTCAAGACCTGAAAGATCTCCAGCTGTGTACTGACAAGGAGGGTTGTTGTAAAACTGGACCCACACGTAGTCGAAGAGGCCGGTCTTCAAGGCCCCTCCGACCCAAGCGTCTGGAAACGGGCACTGGGGGGCAGCACTCAAGTAAACCTTCTTGCCTCTGCTGCTGTAAGCCGAGAGAAAGTGTGCAAGTTCGTCCCAGTGTTGGCTCGTTCCACCCTCGATATCAAAGTCGATTCCATCCAAAACAGCTGCACCAAGAGGACGAGACGAGGATTTCCCGCCCAAGAAGTTGCTCCAGAGGTAATTCGCTAGCTGTCTTGCGTCCGCGGTGGAAGTAAGGGTGTAGCCGCCAGCGCCACCTCCGATGGAAAGCAGCACCTTGATTCCTTTGCTTTGACATAATGTGATGTTGGAGCTCAACCCGGTGCATCCGTTGCTGTATGGATCACAGTGGCCAGCTAAGTTGAGCATCGGTTTCTGACCATTGCCAAACGACGAAAGGAAGGCTAAGACCACGTATTCGTAGTTACCAGTGGAACAGGTCTCGGCCAACGTCCCTTCGTTGCCATTTTGCCCCCAGTAGATCGAAATTCCTCCGGCTTCGGATCCCACCACTAGCATTAGCAACACTAGTGGAAGAATGGCTGCTGAGTTCCACTTCTTGAAATCCATCAATTGGCTTATGACAGTTTGAATGAACTATTTACTGTAATGTATGAAGTATTGAAGTTATAATTTTTATCAGTAAAGATGTGTGCCTTTTATAGGCTAAAATGATGATACATTGCAAAATTTTTTTGAAGCTTTTATTTTGTCTTGATGTCCACAAACGTGGCTAAATTGCTACTCATATGTGATATCAGATTAACATATATTTGCATGTCTTTCAGCTATTATCTGCTCACTTTGACCTTAGGTTGTTCTCTTTGGACCTATGCTTGAAATTGCTTTCAAATGAGCATATTTTGCCTACAATTTTGGCAGGATTCTGCAATAATCAAGCTCAAGTATTTGTCAATTCTTTAATTGACAGACTGTAATTTTGTCACTGAACTATTTATGCAGAAAATATTAATGGTAAAGTGTTTAATGGACGAGGATCACCTCCTGTACAGGAGGATCATGTGCAGGATATAATCTGCACGGGACCCTCCCGTGTTTGTGTGATCCAAGAGATCACATCCTGCACAAGACCCTCTATACAGGAGGTAATCGAAGCCCTACTTTACCTGGTCCGGGGTACGTCTATCTATTAGTCGAGTAATATTATTATCGTGTCGTGTGTACAAGTGTGTTTCTCTGACCAGTAAACCAAACTTTCTTTCCACTAGTAACATATCCCATTACAGATCCATGGTAAGTAAGTACTAGTAGATTTACTCAACCAAGATGCTATACAGAGAATCTATATATATACAGTTACATTGCAGATACCTAGATTTACAAACTCCAGTTGCGTATACATATTCTACAGTACAAAGTTCAAAATCGTAAGGCGTAGATCTTCAAGAAGATCAGGGATCGAACCAGAGGCCATCGACACCTTACTGAGGTAACACAACTACAGGATCCATGGTGTGCATTACGATTCATCCTCAGATCTCTGAAGTCTGGCTAGAATGGAAGCTAAGTAGCATTTAACAGCAGAGAGTTTCATCAAGGGCAGAATATTTGACATTGAAGGAGATGAAATTTCAAAATAAGTTGGCTTCGGGGTAGAGGGGCAAGCTATTGACTGAATCAACTGCTCCACCGATAGTACTTGAAACTTCTGGGGTCCATTCGGGGCAATATTGTGAACTTTGTGCTCGTAGATCTTCCCATCCTTATCAAGCTTGTACTCTGAGGTACCGTCGAATCTGCTACGACTCTCCCATGGAATTCGTGGAATGCCATGAACAGCCCAACGGATCATTATCGTGTTCTCCACAGGCTGCCACACACTTATAATGTCAACCCACAAGGCCTTGAAGAAAATCCTACCATTTAATCTTAGGGCCCAGAAGATTGACTTATAGTTCTCGATGCCATAAAAAGTGTTGAGTGGATCTTTGAAGACAATGTCTTCCCTATAAAAGACAGAAGGAACAATGAAGAGTTTAAAAAAAACTTTCATGTTGACTGATATTCGTTCCTTATCACGACTATAAAACGCCTACACTCAACAATAAATAATCTTCCAAACTACGTACTAACAATTTGACAATTGAATTGCAGGATGATATTGTGCAGTATAAATGTAAAGACTTCAATCTTCACGAGCATCAAGCACACTTATTTCAGTGGATAAAATACGAACTGCAAAAACAAGATCTACTTCTCTAATAGTCTAAGGTTTGATGGTTGTGAAATAGAAAGAACAGTAAAAGATGTTTTGCTTCCCTTATTAGCTGAATATCCTGTCAATAAAACCTTTCCGCGGTTATTGAAAATCGCCAAATCAACCAAATCCAACCATTTTACAACTCCTGAACTATGTTTGCCAATATTTACAGGCAGAATACAATTGAACACGATTCATGTTCATTGTTCACTAATCCTTCATGTTTTTACAGGTAATACCATTCGGATTTCGGAGTATTCATTTGACACCAAAAGCAATGAGAGCTAAGCATATACACTAAAGTATAGTTAAAACTTCAAACAGTGAACCGATACTCAACAGCCCTAGCAATTTATCATTCTCAGTCAAATACATTACCCACTAATTATTAACACTGAAGCTGGATCACAAATTTACAGTTTTACACCGATCCATAAGCAATATAACTGAAATCAGACCAGTGATCACATATATTCATCCAAGCACTACAATTACAAATTACACCCAAAAAACATAAAAATAACCTAAACTTCAATTCAATACCTGTATATACCGAAGCTGAGTTCTCTATGAAAAAGCTCAGGAAACTCCTCTCGGATAGTCCGAATCGCGTAACCCGTATTCACATAATAATCCTGTTTCTTCCCGTCCTCTTCCTCCGTCTTTATCGTTGGCAACGGCGCTGTCTCACTCAGTTTCAACCACCACCTCAAACTATCCTCATCAACTCTCAAATTTAAACCCTCCTTTTCCAAATCCTTCACACCCGAACAAACACTGAACCTGAAATTTCTCCTCTTTGGAATAATCCTCTCCGGCGTTCCCTTCCCGGAGAGCAGCGAAATTCCCGGCGATTGTATCAAGAGCGCCATAGGTTTGAGAATTTTATGATGATTTTTCAAATTGGCATGGTGTTTGATATTTCTGCGATGCGAATATACGGGAGAGAGAATTTTGTTGAAAATGAGGGAAGGGGAGTGATTGGATAAGTCTTGCGATTTCGGATAATTCTGGAATTATAATTAATCAGGTTTAATAAATTAATTATGGAATACGAAATCTGAGTTTGGGCTTTCGGGGAAGTAATGTTTTTGGGTTTGGGCCCACTTTGGGCTGGCCCGCTTCACAGGCCTCAAATCCGTCAACGGTATTAATTATGGGGTCACTGAATTTGTTTTTTTTTTTTTAATTATGTGAAAAATATTTATTTTATTTAAAAGTTCTAATTTATAAAAAATGGAAAATTAATTTCTTATACCATGTATTTCGATTTTTTCAAGATTTATGACGTATTTTGAATCTTTGATAGTTTTTTTGGAAAAATCATATTTTTACATTTTAAAAACATGGTGGTAATTAACTCTATGCATTTGAGACTTTGTGTTATTATATGAGTATATATGAATTATTATTATATATATATCAATTTCGTTTTAAAGTTGTTGAAATTTTCGAAATGACGTCGTTTTTTATAAGCATTTTTGCCAAAATTGCGCGCCCACGTGCCAAACATATGACTAAAAACAACATCGTTTCGAAAATTTCAACAACTTTAAAATAAAATTGATACATATAAATAATAATTGAAACTAAATTTGTTCATTTACTTTTTATGAGATCATTTTAAAATAGTAAAAAGTTACGAAAATAAAATTTATCCCATTTATAGCTCTACTAAAATTGTATTTTAAAGTAAATTAAGATGTAAAATATAAAATAAAAGCTCAATATCATATTGATACACCTCAGAGAAGGCTTTCTTAAATACTTTCTTCCATTTATAAGTTTTTCATATTTTTTAATTTTTTATTCTTATACTTCATTTTATATTTTAAAAATTTTCTCTATTTCTTTTTATTTTTCAATCATGTCACTTGTATTATATTTATTATTTAATTAGTTTTTTAATTCATATATTAAATAGTAGTAACAATTTTTTTTTATAAACTAAAAACAGAGGAAGTAATAACCTAAAAATAGAGGGCAAAAATTTAAAAATTCCAAATAAAACACGATAAGTCTCCGACAAAAATATAATGATAAATAAATCATGCGTGGGCCAATTTCTGAAAACATAGGCAGTGGTGTGAAAAGGAAACGGCCCCACGCCTTTCAAACCAAGGGCCCACCGCCCAACTACTTCCATCTAACGACGTCGCTTTCACACTTTTCCCTTAACTTAAATTTCACTGCGCTTCCCGGGGTTCCTTTGCTTCTCCCTCACACACGCACGCTCTCACACACACATTTTTCTCAAATTATTCCTTGCTTACCTCAGAATCTACCTTCATCAACTTGATTCCTCCAATTACTGCTTCATAATTGTGTTTTCGGAGCCTTTTACTCAATCGAGTGCTTTTTGTTGCGTGTGATTTGATGTTAGGGCTGTGATTTAATTTTTGTGGAATTCGATGGAGGCGGAGAGGAGAGCTCGTGCGAAGAAGCAAGCCATGTCGTTTGATGAGATTTCGTTGGAGAAGAGTAAGAGTTTTGTCACGGCATTACAGGTAAATTTGTGAATTTAGTCTCGTTCTGTTTATGTTGATTACTGGTAGTATTGGTTTATGGCTTTGGATTTGAGTTCATATCGGTGTAAATTTGCTCTCTAGTGATGAGGAACATAATTGATTCCTATTGAAGTTTTTGTGCTTGGTGTCGTTTGTCGATTTGTTTGATGCTTTAAATAGATCATTGTTTTGTTGTTGTGAAGGTGTATGTGAGAGATCAGGCTAAGAATCTACGTATCTTGTGGAGAATGTACGGATTTTTTCTTGTGTTATGCTTCTACAGATTAGAAACTGGAAGTTGATGTTTTTGATCCGTTAGATGATGAGGCATTTCAGGAAGTTGATTCAAAAAGATTATTTTGGAATTTTGGAGGAAACTGTATTTCTTGGTTTTTTTACTATCAAATTTGATGTTCTACTTTAATTTGATGAATTTAAGTCCCTTTAGTATCATTTTGATATAAATCAGGGCCCTCTACAATAATTAATGAAATTAAGTTCCTGTACTATTATCAAGCTGTCAATGGTTAACAAAGTGATGGACTTCGTTTGAATCACAATAATAGTGAGGGACTTAATTGCATCGAATCAAGTAGAGGGTCTTGATTTTCATCGAAATAATGGTAATGGGCACATTTCATCAAATTAAAGTATGAAAATTATATTTAGAAAATAGTACAGGGACATATTAGTTTTTCCAAATAGCATTCATACAATGTTTGCTTAACAAAATTTGGAAAAAAAAAAAAAATCAGTTTTGATCACAAGAACTATCACTACTGAGTCAAATTTAGTTGGGCAATAAGTCAAACTTACTTGTACCTAAAACTTTGCTATCAAATTAGTAGATAGATAGCTCATAGCTCATAGCTCATAGCCAGTCCAAACACTACCTATAACATAAATCCTCAGTTGAGAAAGTCTAAGTTATTTAGCTAATAGAATATGCAATTGACACTTGCAAACCCGTCAATTATTTAGAATTTTTAGGTTTGAGATTTAGTGGTCAAATTTGAAGCATGTTACCTCCTTTTTATGATGTCCAGTTTCTCGCATTAACTGCCAGAACGATGTTGTTTATCACATCAATTTTCTGATGGCAATGTGCTCTTGACTGTTCAAACTATACCCTCCTTTTCTCTTCGAATGTTGATCTTCTGTCTTCTATCGCCGTGTCCATTATGTTTTTCTCTGTGCACCCGCTGCACTTAGATTTGTAAATTTCCCCATTATTTCTTCATTTTGAAAAGTTTTTATTGACTAATTTCTTCAATTTTTTTCTCTATAGGAACTTAAGAACCTCAGGCCGCAGCTGTATTCTGCAGCTGAGTATTGCGAGAAGTCATATCTTAACAGTGAGCAGAAGCAGATGTGAGACTTCTGCCACCTTTTTTATGCATCACTGTGTTGACTATGTTTCTTAGAGACATACTTCTATGATAGAGTTCACTGTATTATATTTCATATTAGAGTCCGTTTAGTTGGGTTTTATATTTATTTATTTATTTTTCGTTTTATTACACAGTCAAGCACTTTTATGATGTATTAGACAGTTTTTAAAAATTAATTTTTGTGGTCAACAACGAGCATTTTTTGAATTGCATAACCAGAAAATTGTCCTTCTCTATGATTGGGTAAACCCAGAAAAATATTAATTCACTTTGTTTATGTATATATTGTTTTGTTGTTCACAAGGTTTCTGGACAATTTAAAGGATTATGCTGTACGAGCTCTAGTCAATGCAATTGACCACCTTGGCACTGTTGCTTACAAGTTGAGTGATATTGTGGAGCAACAGACATTGGAGATCTCATCCATTGATGTGAAAGTTACGTGCTTAAATCAGGTAACTTTCACTCTTTTAATTTACCATTTATTTATTGAATAGTTAAACATTTCTGAAACTGAACTCTGTTTTGTACATGCAAGAAACTTCACACTTGTCAAATGTATACGGATAAAGAAGGCCTCAGGCAGCAGCAATTATTAGCTATCATCCCAAAGCATCACAAACGTTATCTTTTGCCAAGTAAGATAAGTCTAGTTATCTAGTAACTGCTTTAATAAAAAAAAAAAAAATCAAGCCTGTGCCAAGTCTCTTATTCTATTCTTCTTTGGTTGATCCGAGCTAGATTCCGCCAGGAAGGTACATTTCAGTCCACACATTGAGGCAGATCCTAAACAATCTATACTAGTGAGAGGACGTCTTTACCCTTCAGGTAGTTGGTTTCTCAGTTGTTAATTCTATACAATTTAGCTGCAAAACAATATAATCTCTGTATCTTAGCAGCATGTTTGTTTACTGTGTTTGGTTTTTGGTGCTTCAGCTGCAAGAACTCTTTCTTGGCATTTGGCATCAGCTACAAAGTCAACCATGAAAGGCTCGTCATGTGGTATAATAAGGTTTGCCAAACTTGAAAATTATTCTCATCTGATAATCAAGTGGATTGACCACAAAAAAAGTGATATTTTCTTGCTTGCCTCTTCAGCTCCGAGGACTCAAAAATGAACGGAAAAAGTTTTCCAGCATTTAGCTCGTTAGGTATGTACAGTCTAAACTTGTATCTGAGAATTAGATGAAGGATATTTACCTTGCTGAAAAACTCATATTTCTAAATCCATGGTTTGTAAATAGATGGTCAAAAGATCAGCCGGATGAAATCTGCCCCAGCAACCAGAGTCGCTATGCAAACCCTGGGCGTCACAAGACGAGTAATTTCGAAAATTCCCTAGCTTCATACTTGTATCCATTTTTGTGAATAATGATTCTTGGGAGGGGCAAAGTTCTGCTCTAATATATTGCTATTTTCCCACTCTATTATTGTGCACGATTCTTGTGTTTTATATGAAATTTCTTTTGCAGGATGCTTTAGAGGGTTCAAAACCTCTAACTCAACTTAGATCATTTGACAATCCGGCTCAGAAGGAGTTTGTTCACCCATCTGTTCGGAGTAAAAACGTGCTTTCGGGGTTCTTTGCTAGGCAAAAGACACCAAATCGGAGAACAATCGCATGAATCCTTTGTCAAAACTAGCAAAAGAAGAAAAGAAAAGAAACTTAAAAAAAAAACAACCAAATATTTGAATTGTTTAAGGAAAAATGTCCATATCATTTGTTACACCTCAGTGACTGTGTCCCTTGGCTTCTTATTTCTGTGGGTTAATAAACGAGCAATATTGATGTTTGATTGTGTACATTGGCTTGTAAAACTGTAAAAGTTCATTGTACTAGAAGCAGTTTTTTGTTCACATGATCATTCCTCCAAACTTCTCTTAGCAATTACAAGCTAATTTATAACTTTAAATAATTATAAATAAATCACCAACTTAACGTTGTAAATTCTCTTTCATGCTCGTGTATGACGAACGTGACTTGCTAGAATGATACTCGTTTAATCAAACACCATAGTTTTTAGGTTGTGGGTGTCACGTTGACAAGTCAGGTTACACACGCGCAGAAAGTGAACAGTTAGAAAGACTAATATAAAAGTTCCATTTTACGTGTGAAAATTAAATTCTCTTTCATGCTCGTGTATGACGAACGTGACTTGCTAGAATGATACTCGTTTAATCAAACACCATAGTTTTTAGGTTGTGGGTGTCACGTTGACAAGTCAGGTTACACACGCGCAGAAAGTGAACAGTTAGAAAGACTAATATAAACACACGCGCAGAAAGTGAACAGTTAGAAAGACTAATATAAACACACGCGCAGAAAGTGAACAGTTAGAAAGACTAATATAAAAGTTCGAGCAGAAAGTGAACAGTTAGAAAGACTAATATAATATAAACACACGCGCAGAAAGTGAACAGTTAGAAAGACTAATATAAAAGCGCAGAAAGTGAACAGTTAGAAAGACTAATATAAAAGTTCGAGCAGAAAGTGAACAGTTAGAAAGACTAATATAAAAGTTCCAGCAGAAAGTGAACAGTTAGAAAGACTAATATAAAAGGTGAACAGTTAGACTAATATAAAAGGTGAACAGTTAGAAAGACTAATATAAAAGTTCCATTTTACGTGTGAAAACGCGCAGACTAATATAAAAGTTCCATTTTACGTGTGAAAACGCGCAGACTAATATAAAAGTTCCATTTTACGTGTGAAAACGCGCAGAAAGTGAACAGTTAGAAAGTAGAGTTGCACTCTTGTGTGCCAGTTACATACATGTAACTTGTTCCTATTTAATATTTGAACTAATACTATACATTATGTGAGTTAATACTATGTTGTATTTGAACTAATACTATACTCTATTGAAACTAAAAGTTCCATTTTACGTGTGAAAACGCGCAGAAAGTGAACAGTTAGAAACTCTATTGAAACTAATATTATACTGTATTTGTCATAACTCATGAGTAATATTCACTCATTTACAAAATTGTACTTAAATAAGAACAAGTTACATGTTCATGAGTAATATTCACTCATTTACAAAATTGTACTTAAATAAGAACAAGTTACATGTATGTAACTAGTACACACAAGTATTTCTCAAATAAAAGGTGTATTTGTCATAACTCATGAGTAATATTCACTCATTTACAAAATTGTACTTAAATAAGAACAAGTTACATGTTCATGAGTAATATTCACTCATTTACAAAATTGTACTTAAATAAGAACAAGTTACATGTATGTAACTAGTACACACAAGTATTTCTCAAATAAAAGGTGAACAGTTAGAAAGACTAATATAAAAGTTACATGTATGTAACTAGTACACACAAGTATTTCTCAAATAAAAGGTGTATTTGTCATAACTCATGAGTAATATTCACTCATTTACAAAATTGTACTTAAATAAGAACAAGTTACATGTTCATGAGTAATATTCACTCATTTACAAAATTGTACTTAAATAAGAACAAGTTACATGTATGTAACTAGTACACACAAGTATTTCTCAAATAAAAGGTGAACAGTTAGAAAGACTAATATAAAAGTTACATGTATGTAACTAGTACACACAAGTATTTCTCAAATAAAAGGTGTATTTGTCATAACTCATGAGTAATATTCACTCATTTACAAAATTGTACTTAAATAAGAACAAGTTACATGTTCATGAGTAATATTCACTCATTTACAAAATTGTACTTAAATAAGAACAAGTTACATGTATGTAACTAGTACACACAAGTATTTCTCAAATAAAAGGTGAACAGTTAGAAAGACTAATATAAAAGTTCATGAATGAGGTCAAATCAAGTAGGAGAGAGAATAAATAAATCAAGTAGGAGAGAGAATAATATATATTTTTTTTTATGGAAAGTTAAATACCCATCCTTTTTTTTCCACTCCCCATGACTCGAACCCAGGACCTAAGGCCTAGGTAGTGGTGCTCTAACCACTTGAGCTATCCCACTTTGTCAGGAGAGGAGAGTAGAGAGAATAAATGTGTGAAAGAAAAGTAGGAGAGAGAATACATGTGTGGAAGAAAAGTAGGAGAGAGAATGAGTGATTAAAAGGAAAAAAAGAGTGATGTGATTGTATAAAAATAGGTATGTAGATGTATTATAGGGGTGCATGGGTATTTGAATAAGTATTTGGATGGAAAGGGATGGGATGGGGATGGCCCATTCAAATCCGGATGAGTCAATCCCAAACCAAACACACCCTTAGGGATGAGGGGAGTATGTATTAGGTAAGGAAAGAAGAACTAATTCAAAAAAAAAAAGTTATCAAAAAAATTTCAAAAAAAAACCGGCCAAGCCAATTGACTAATATATTTAAGTTAAAAGTAATAGTCACTTTTGTCAAAAAAAAAATTACTCCGTATCATTTTTTTTATAAGCATAAATTTGGGGAAAATTGATTGTTCAATCCAAATTTTTTGAATATGGATAAAAAAGATCCATCTCATTGAAAAAAAATTGTGAGCTACGGCCCCCTATTGTTTGATCCAATATTGACCGGGGACGAGCGCCGATCTCATGAGTTTTTGTCTCGACTTATTATTACTCCGTATTATTTTTTTACAATAATTTCACAAATTATTTACGCCTTACTGATCAGGATTAAGTTAGGTGCACATTATTACTCAAAACGTTGTTGCAAAAATTGCAAAAGTTGTGTCTAGACGCTAGTCGCTGATCTACCGTCTATCTAGCAATTTCTTACAAGTTTTTTTTTTTTTACTTCTCGGCTTCAGTGTCTAATTTGAACACACATTTTCAAGTGAAATCGATGCTATTAGCAAAATACGTGTCTTTGACCTTTTTGGTAAAAATCTCATTAATATTTTAGAAAGTTTTATAATATTTAAAAATTATTAAGAGTTTAGAAAATTAAAAGAATTTACACCTTCAAAATTCTCATTAATATTTTAGAAAGTTTTATAATATTTAAAAAATTATTGAGAGTTTTAGAAAATTAAAAGAATTTAGTATATATATATAGAAGATAGAAAGAAGTGATACATTTTTATATAGTGGAGTATAAAAATTATTTTGTTAATTTTGTAAGATAATATAATTATTTATATAATATAATCATTTATATATATATATATTAAAGTATAAGTGTAATTTTTTTTTAATATTTATTTTTAAGATACATTTAAATTATGAATTAAAAATAATTTCAAAATAAAAAATAATTATAAAATAAAATTTAATAACTAATTAAATAAAAAAATTGTGCATAAAAAAAAAACTTTGGTAGTTACCAAAGCAAAGCCGTTGGAGCAACAACACACAATTTATCAACGCGATGAACAAGCCGCCGTTGGATGGAGCGTTACGCAATCAACAAAGAAATGTATATAAATATAAATAGGGCCTTACAACAAATGACTTGTAATTTAGTGAGATTTCAATAATTAGTAGGGTTGTTTACTTGAGATTTAGATTTTATGATTTAGATGGACAGATTTAGTATATCACTTGAATCAATTATACGCACTCATGCATAAAATGTCTTAACTACTCATCAATAATTTTCAATAATTTTTAAATTTAAACATACATAAAATAAAATGTCTTAACTACCTATCAATAATTTTTAAATTTGAATAAGAATAGTGTCAAGCTAGATTTCGATCGGTTAGACGTCTCCAACTAATTAGAACACTTGAATATAGAAGAAATAACTGCTCTAGGATAGTAATTCAGAAAAGTAATCAACGAGACAAACAACACACAAGGATTTAAGTGGTTCGATCAATGTGATCTACATCCACTGGACCAGATTAGTACTTCTTTGATTGATAAAGAATGTTTACACACTCATTCACTCGGAATTGGATATTTCCTCACTTCACTCGTGAACTCACACAACTCAAAGAATACAATAACGTACTAAATCTCTAATCCTAACCTTTACAATGTACACAAACAAGAGTTTATAAAGACCAAAGGTAGTTGCTGCTGACAAAGTGGGATAGTTCAAGTGGTTTGAGCACCACTACCTAGGCATTAGATCCTGGGTTCGAGTCATGGGGAGGGGAAAAGGAAGGGTATTTAATGTTATTAAAAAAAAAAAAAAAAAAAGGTAGTTGCTGCTGTTAGGAACTGTTTTGAGTAGTTATCAACCGTTTGCAACCGCTTGTAACAACCCATGTGCTCTGTTATTGCCCAACTGAAAATGGCAGTACCGTTTGCAACCGCTTGTAACAACCCCTGTTTTGACTAGTTATCAACCGTTTGCAACCGCTTGTAACAACCCATGTGCTCTGTTATTGCCCAACTGAAAATGGTAGTTATGCCCTCAAGTTGTTGTAACTGTAAAACTGATCAAAAGCTAACTCTGCTGATAGACTCCATACTGTGCTGATCTTAACTGCACAGTAGATCAAAAGCTAACTCTGCTGATAGACTCCATACTGTGCTGATCTTAACTGCACTGACCAAGTACTGTGCTGACCTGGTACTGTGCTAACCCAAGTACTGTGCTGATCTACTGTGCTGATCTTAACTGCACTGACCAAGTACTGTGCTGACCTGGTACTGTGCTAACCCAAGTACTGTGCTGATCTACTCTGCTGAAGTACTGATCTTGGTACCTTACTGTGCTGATCCCAACTGTGCTGAACTCTAAGCATCACCTTCTCATCTGATTGAAACCCTTCAACTCATCTGATAAGGCCTAAGTCATCTTATCTGATCCTATCAGCTCAGTAGTTTACTGTGCTGATTTTGAGATTATGAGATAACACTCACAATTCTCCACCTTTAGCTCATAATCGAACTAATCTCCACCAAAAACAAAAATACCAACACTATTCTCCTCAAAGAATAGCCTCCACTACTGATCTTCTGATCTTGGTACCTTACTGTGCTGATCCCAACTGTGCTGAACTCTAAGCATCACCTTCTCATCTGATTGAAACCCTTCAACTCATCTGATAAGGCCTAAGTCATCTTATCTGATCCTATCAGCTCAGTAGTTTACTGTGCTGATTTTGAGATTATGAGATAACACTCACAATTCTCCACCTTTAGCTCATAATCGAACTAATCTCCACCAAAAACAAAAATACCAACACTATTCTCCTCAAAGAATAGCCTCCACTACTGATCTTCTGCCACAAGAACAGTAGTCTTCTCCTCAGAGGAATTAATGCAGTCCAATAAGTCTAAGACACAAGCCAAACTTCTCTTTTGGCAATGCATTAGTGAACGCATCAGCAGGGTTCTCCTCTGTAGCAATCTTCACTACCTGGACCACCCCCCTCTCAACAATATCTCTTACAAAGTAGAGCTTCACATCTATGTGCTTAGTTCTCTCATGATACCCCTGATACTTTGCAAGATGTATTGCACTTTGGTTATCACAGAAGACAGTCACACTTCTTTGTGATATACCAAACTCCTTCAAGATTCCCCTAAGCCACACACTTCTTTGTGATATACCAAACACCTTCAAGATTCCCCTAAGCCACATGCTCTCCTTTACTACTTCAGTCAAGGCTACATATTCTGATTCTGTAGTAGATAATGCAACTACGGACTGATGTATTGACCTCCATGATATAGCTGTACCAAATAAGGTGAATACATACCCTGTTAAGGACTTTCTTGTGTCAGCAGTCAAGGCTACATATTCTGATTCTGTAGTAGATAATGCAACTACGGACTGATGTATTGACCTCCATGATATAGCTGTACCAAATAAGGTGAATACATACCCTGTTAAGGACTTTCTTGTGTCTACATTGGCTGCATAGTCGGCATCAACATATCCCACAAGTGCTTCTCCCTCATCTGATATCTTCTGAAATTTCAGACCTTTCTCAGCTGATCCAAGAACATATCTTATGACCCATTTAACTGTCTCCCAATGACTTAAACCTGGATCACTCATGTATCTGCTGATTACACTCATTGCATGAGTTAAATCTGGTCTACAACACACCATAACATACATTAAACTCCCTACTGCACTGGCATAAGGAACCTTACTCATCTGAGCTATTTCTTGGCTGTTCTTGGGACACATCTGATTGGATAGCTTCTGATGCTGACCAATTGGTGTAGAAACTGACTTAGCTTGATTCATCCTGAATCTCTCTAACACCTTCCTCAGATAGGTAGGCTGACTAAGCTGAATTGCTCCCTCAACTCTACTGATCTCCATCCCAAGAATCACTTTAGCTTCACCAAGATCTTTCATCTCAAACTCCCTTTTGAGAATCTCCTTAACTTGATTGATACTGTTAATAGACTCCCCAACTATTAACATATCATCTACATACAACAGAAGATAGGTAACTGAACTCCCAACCCTCCTGAAGTAAACACAGCTGTCATACAAGCTTCTTGCAAAACCAACTGAGCAAATGTACTCATCAAACCTTAAGTACCACTGTCTAGGGCTTTGTTTGAGTCCATAGAGTGATTTTCTGTGTAAGCACACTTTGTCTTCTCCATCTTCTATGTCCAACCCTTCTGGTATTTTCATGTAGATCTTCTCATCTAAAGTCCCATGAAGAAATGCTGTGGTCACATCCATCTGATGCAGCTCCAATTCATATTGAGCAACCATAGCCAACAAGATTCTGATGCTACAATGCTTTACAACAGGTGAGAAGATTTCATTAAAATCAATACCTTCTTTCTGTGTAAATCCTTTAGCTACAAGTCTTGCCTTGTACCTAATCTTGCCACCTCTCTGAGCCTCCACCTTTTTCTTGTAGATCCACTTACACCCAACAAGTTTCTTGTTCTTAGGCCTCTCAACAATCTCCCAAGTCTGGTTCTTGTTAAGAGATAACAGTTCTTCCTCCATAGCAACTAACCACTTCTCTTTATCATGGCAGTTTATGGCTTCTGTGTAAGTTTTAGGCTCCAAAGACTCCACCTCAAGAGCTGCACATAATGCAAATGATATTATGTCAGCTTGACCATACATCTGAGGTGGGTGGACTTCTCTTCTTGATCTGTCCCTAGTCAGCTGATAGTCATGAAGATCAGTATCACTATGAGTATTCTCCTCCTCATCTGGATCAATCTGCTCTTCAGTTAGTGTTCTGATGTCACCATGCTCCACCTCCACTTGTGTCTCATCTGATTTGTTGTGTGCTGTACTGGAGCTTGCCTCCTCTTTTAATGGCATTGTATTCTCATCAAAAGTTACATCTCTGCTGATAATACACTTTTGCATCCCAGCTTATAGGCACCACAATCTGTATCCTTTCACACCTGAAGGATATCCTATGAGCACACATTTCAAGGCTCGAGGCTCAAGCTTATCTTGCTTGACATGGGCATATGCTGAATAACCATACACCTTCAAATTACTGTACTCAACTGCATAGCCAGACCATAACTCTTCTGGGGTTTTAAATTGCACAGCTGAGGAAGGGCTTCTGTTTATCAAATAGGCTGCTGTTGACACTGCTTCTCCCCAAAATACTTTAGGCAATCCAGAGCTGCTCAACATGCATCTAACTCTCTCAAGTAAAGTCTGGTTCATTCTCTCAGCTACTCCATTCTACTGAGGTGTACCTGGTACTGTTCTATGCCTCACTATACCCTTCTTTTTGCAGAAAACATTGAACTCTTCTGATATGAACTCCAGCCCATTATCAGTTCTCAAATGCTTGAGATTCTTTCCAGAAATATTCTCCACCTCAGTGAGCCATTCCTTAAAATTTTCAAATGCTTCTGACTTGGATTTCAGGATAGTGATCCATACCTTTCTTGAGTAGTCATCTATGATAGACATGAAGTATCTCCCACCACTTTTGGTCTGATTCCTAGCTGGCCCCCATAAATCTGAATGGACATAGTCCAAAATTCCTTTGGTAGAGTGTGAACTCTTCCCAAACTTCAATCTCTTGGATTTCCCAAGAATGCAGTGCTCACACAAATCAAGCTTTGTGATCTTGTCACTACCTAGCAATCCTTGCTTACTTAGCTCAAGTAGGCCCTTCTCTCCTACATAACCTAATCTTCTGTGCCACAACATTGAGTTGTCTTGCACCCTTGCCACATCTGATCTGCCAATAACTGTTCCCCCCTTAAGAAAGTAGAGATCATTTCTTCTCTCACCTTTAAGAACAGTAAGCTTCCCCTTTGAAACTCTGAGCTCTCCATCTTCTGACTGGAATTTATAGCCCAATGAATCCAGCATACCAAGAGATATCAAATTTCTCTTGAGTTCAGGAACATACTTGACCCTCTTGAGAATCCTCACTACTCCATCATACATCTTCAAGTGTACTGTACCTTCACCTCTGACTTTTCAAGTGTGATCATTCCCTAACAACACAGAACCTCCATTCTGATGCTTAAAATCATGAAACCACTCTCTTCTTGGAGTCATGTGGAAAGAACACCCTGAATCTAAAATCCAATCTTGCTGCTCTTTAGTGGAAGTGATGGATAGGGACTGAGCTGACTCATAGCCTTTCTGCTCCTTATCATCTTGGGTTTGATTTGCTTGATTCTTATCAACAGGGTTCTTAGGACCAGATTTTCTCATAAGCTGTTTGTACTTGTAACAAGTACTCTTAAAGTGCCCAGGTTTGTTGCAGTGGTGGCACACTACTTCCCCTTGATTTGACACTGCTGATTTTCCCTTATCAGCTCCCTTGGGTTGACTAGACCCCTTCTTGGAGACAGACTTCTTCTGACCTCCCTTGATTGCCAATCCTTCTCCACTGCTACTTTTATCTCCTTGAGATGTTTTGTTATGTAACAGCTTGGACTTGACAGCCAAGATCACATCCTCCAATGTGATTGCTTCCTTTCTACCATACAAGATGGTGTCCTTTAGGATTTCAAAGGACTTAGGCAGAGCACTCAACAAGATCAGAGCCTTATCCTCTTCCTCTAACTTGACATCCAAATTCTCTAGATCATCAAGAATCTTGTTGAACTCATCTAGCTGCTCCGTAATGGGTTTGCCATCTCCCATTCTAAAGGCATACAGCTTCTGCTTCGAATAGAGTCGATTAGCAAGAGTTTTCACCATATATAGTTTCTCAAGCTTATCCCAAACCTCCTTCGCTGACTTCTCTTTAGCAACCTCCCTCAAGACCTTATCTCCAAGGCAGAGTAGGATCGTGCTTCGAGCTTTCCTGAGCAACTTGCTCCTTTCAGCCGCAGCTGTTGCAGATTCTTCTGCAATCTCTTCGGATTCTTCGAGAGCTTCGAATAATCCTTGCTGTTCAAGGAGGGCCTGCATTTTGACCTTCCACAGCCCAAAATCTCCAGTGCCTGTAAACTTATCTATGTTGTACTTGGTAGAATTCCCCATCTTTAGATCTGCAGCTACTTCGGTTTCCCACAGACGGCGCCAATTGTCAAGCTAGATTCCGATCGGTTAGACGTCTCCAACTAATTAGAACACTTGAATATAGAAGAAATAACTGCTCTAGGATAGTAATTTAGAAAAGTAATCAACGAGACAAACATCACACAAGGATTTAAGTGGTTCGATCAATGTGATCTACATCCACTGGACCAGATTAGTACTTCTTTGATTGATAAAGAATGTTTACACACTCATTCACTCGGAATTGGATATTTCCTCACTTCACTCGTGAACTCACACAACCCAAAGAATACAATAACGTACTAAATCTCTCATCCCAACCTTTACAATGTACACAAACAAGAGTTTATAAAGACCAAAGGTAGTTGCTGCTGTTAGGAACTGTTTTGAGTAGTTATCAACCGTTTGCAACCGCTTGTAACAACCCATGTGCTCTGTTATTGCCCAACTGAAAATGGTAGTTATGCCCTCAAGTTGTTGTAACTGTAAAACTGTTAGTTAAACTAATTAACTTCGAACCAGAAGACTTGTCCATAAAGATCAGATCACTACTTAGTGTTCTGATACCCAACTCTTCTGCTCTGATGATCAAAAGCTAACTCTGCTGATAGACTCCATACTGTGCTGATCTTAACTGCACTGACCAAGTACTGTGCTGACCCAAGTACTGTGCTGACCTGGTACTGTGCTGACCCAAGTACTATGCTGATCTGGTACTGAGCTGATCTACTCTGCTGAAGTACTGATCTTGGTACACTCTGCTGAAGTACTGATCTTAGTCCAGTCTGATGAAGTACTGATCTTAGTCCAGTACTGTGCTGATCTTACTGTGCTGATCCCAACTGTGCTGAACTCTAAGCATCACCTTCTCATCTGATTGAAACCCTTCAACTCATCTGATCAGGCCTAAGTCATCTTATCTGATCCTATCAGCTCAGTAGTTTACTGTGCTGATTTTGAGATTATGAGATAACACTCACAAATAGGTTTATTTCAAAGATTTCAAAACACTAAAACAAACTCCAAAATTTTAACAAAAATTACAAATTAACAAATTCATTAGAAAAAAAATTCCAAAAAAACCAGCAAATAGAGGCGATTTTCTTCAAACAAATTCGGCAGAGGTGGTGGCCTTCTTCAAACAGAGGCGATGACGGTTTTCTTCTTCAAATAGAAGCGATGAAGAGGGTGAGAGGGTTTGAAAATGATGGAGAAGGTTGGTGATGAGGAAAATGAGGTAGTGAAAGTAAGTTTTAAAGGTGCTATTTTTTTAAAAAAAATTTTAAGAGAAGGTGTAATTTTGGTGTTTTATTGGGTGGTGTATTCATTTTAGGGTGATTGTGCTATACGGGTGGGTATCTGTCCTCAACAATCGCGTGTGTGCATATAACTGTGGCACAATATATATATATATACTCGGTATTAACTAATGGGGTGAGACTATTTACACCTCCATTTCGGTTTAGAACACTCCCCCAATTGATGCACCCTCCCTGAAATTTGTCAGAATACATGCACTCCCATGGAATTGTCTTAATTACCCTTTTCTCATTTTTATCTATATAATACAACTTTACTTATCACACCCTCCCTCAAACCCCAATTCTCTCATTTTTTTTCTTGCCGCCGTCCACCTCCGCCGGCCACCTCCTTCTCCCTCAGCCGCGGCCGCCCGCCTCCTTCTCCCTCAGCTTCAGTCGCGGCCGCCTCCATCTCCCTCAGCCTCAGTCGCGGCCGCCTCCTTCTTCCTCAACCTCAGCCGCGGCCGCCTCCTTCTCCCTCGGCCTCAGTCTCGGCCGCCCCCTTCTCCCTCAGCCTTAGTCGCGGCCGCGACGGCCTTCTCATCTCTCTCCTCGTCGCGACGACATCCCCTTTCCCTCCCTCTCTCATTTCTGCAAATTAATTTTTGTTCAACCCGATCGAAGATGCCGCCCCGCCTCCTGGTCAAAGATGCCGGCCACCCCCACCCCAGGTAAGTGTATCGCCGCCGCCGTCTGGTAAAGTTCAGTCGGCGGCAATTTTGAAGTTTTAGGTTTTAGGGTTTTCTGCAATTTGCAGCAGAAACCTTTTTTTTTTTTTTTTTAATTTTCGAGAACATAACATCGACCATGTAACCTCTCGTCGACGATTTGTCGTCGACGAGAGGTTACATGGTCAATGTTATGTTCTCGAAAATTTTAAGTTTTTTTTTTTTTTTTTTAAAGTTCGACCTTCCTAGGTCGACCATATAAACTCTCGTCGACACCTGGGTGTCGACGAGAGTTTATTTGGTCGACTTAGGAAGGTCGAACTTTTAAAGTTTTTTTTGTATTATTCTTTTAGACAAACCAGTGTTGACCATAGTGAATATGGTCGACACTGGTTTGTCGAAATTTTAAAAAAAAATTGAAATTTTTTAAGTTCTTGATTTTTTTTTGTTTTGGGAGAAATTTTGTTGTTTGTCGTTTGTGTTTCGGTGGTGGTGGTGGCGGCGGCGGCGGTGGTTAAAATTTAGGTTTAGTGTTTAAAGGTGAAGGAGGGTGCACTTAGTAATAGGGGTGCATTTAGTAGTTTAATATAAGTTAAAGGGTATTTTTGATTTTTTACACCATTATTTTATTATTAAACTCAGAGGGGGAGTGTTCTAAACCGAAATGGAGGTGTAAATAGTCCCACCCAACTAATGGCCCATCGACCATGGGCCTGATACATAAAGCATTCAAAATACCCGGCCCACTAACCGGGGTAATATTGTATTTTTATTACAGCCGAAGCTGAATTGAAATTAGGGCTTATTTTATCACTCTTAAGTTCGCGCCACCGCCGTACACGACGGTATATTGACGACTCCGGCGAGCGACGACGAGTCTGAGTTCAAGTGAGTTGTTTTTGGAGTTCATATGAATCCTTAACATTGTAGTTCAATAGCTTTCCCCTGCAACACTTATCTCACATAAGATATTTAACAGTCGGTGCATATTTGTTTTTTTGGCTGTTTGCATTCGAAATTTGATGATAGTTTTATCGTACATTCCCTGCTATTTATGCCATTAGATTTGACAACAAGTTTTTTTTCTTTTTGGAGAATTAAACTAGACGCTAATTTGTTTACATAAATTTTGGGAATTATGGTTTAGGGTTTAAGCTTTGTGTATTGAGTTGGAAATCAAATCACAGAAGAGTTTCCTCAGATCAGAGACAGTTTGCGAATCAATTTTAGTTAGAGGTTTAGAGTTCAAGCATCAGAGTTTACAGATCAATCTCGAAGATGGGGAAAGCTAAGAAAAGTCCTAAATTTGCTGTTATGAAGAAAATGGTCACCCATAAAGCAATTAAACAGTAAGAGTTTCAATTTTTATTCGCCAAGTAAAGCTATATATTTGTGAATTCCTGCTATATTAATATCAATTCCTCGATTTTCATTGCAGTTACAAAGAGGAGGTCTTAAACCCTAACAAGAAAGATTTGAGCAAGGAGAATCTCCCGAGAAATGTGTAAGTTCTCCCGTTTTTCAATTTTGATTTTATACAACTGTGTGTTTGCGTATATTGCATGGAGTTTTTCTTCAACTGGCAATTCTAGATTTTGAATTGGTGCACCCATATATATTATGATCAGTTCTCTCAAATTCTTTCCTTTTTTTTTCTTTCAAATTTTACATTTGTAACTGGGGATTGAATTCGATTTTGTGTCATATTCTAATGCAGACCGCAAATTTCATCTGCCCTTTACTTCAAACACAACACTGCATTGGGGCCACCGTACCAAGTTTTGGTGGATACTAACTTCATCAATTTCTCCATCCAGAATAAAGTGAGTGTTTACAGTTTCTTAGTATTCTTTTCTGGTGATGCACATAATTAAGATTGTGGAGTATCATGGGTTAAGTTTGGAGTTTTACTAAGCCTTCTTCTATGCCTGGCCTTTTGAATGGGGTTGAGAAGTGATGTTGGCCAGCCTCCTTAGTAGCCAATTTCGATTATGCCACTTTGTTGAAGATGGGTGTTGTATTGCATTTTAAATTTATTTGGTTCATGTCTCCCGACAATATAATTCTGATTTCGTGGTTATTGATCTCCATTTGATGTAATTAGGCATTAGTGGCCTTTCTTGTTAATTTTTTTGTTTTCTTTACATAATGCTTGAATACGTGTACATATTTTCAAAGTGTACTAGAATGAAAAGAAGTTATTTTTTTCCAGTACTTTTGCTTTCACGTCATGCATGTGCTTGTCTACTTCTTTTCTGATTGTCTATATTTTGTGCAGTTGGATTTGGAGAAAGGAATGATGGACTGCTTGTATGCAAAATGTAAGTCATAATATCATTTTCTTCACACAACTTTCTGATACACTAGTGCACTCTGGGTTTCTATTAATCACTTATTTCATTTTCTTCTCTGTAGGCACTCCTTGTATCACAGACTGTGTTATGGCGGAGCTAGAGAAGTTGGGCCAGAAATACCGAGTTGCTCTAAGGCACGTTCTCGTTCTTTACCCTGTTTAAATATATCCCAGACACTAGTAACTTCTATTATAAATTTTATATCTATTACAAATAGTGAGTACTTGTTCTCTTATGAAGCTATGCAGATAATGTATGTAAATGAGGCCTTTCTTTATTCTAGGGCATGAATTTCGTCACGAGTGTAGTGATTAATATGTTTGTACAATGAGATCAGTTGCTGCAGTTAATCTTGACATTATTTCCTTCGTCTTTCTTTCTCGTTTGAACAGAATTGCAAAGGACCCTCGATTTGAGAGGCTCCCCTGTTCTCACAAAGGAACTTATGCTGACGACTGTCTTGTTGATAGGGTTACACAGGTAATAAGTCAATAATCTGCTGAAGCATTATATTTTTCGTTCCCTTTTTGAGACAACAAATTAATATATCAAAATTTCCAATGAAACAGTACAAGTGCTACATTGTTGCAACCTGTGATCGTGACTTGAAAAGGAGAATTCGTAAGGTATGATAAACTACTTTGTATACCCAGAGCTTTGTTTTTCCATTTACAAGACAAAACATCGTTTGACATATAAAATGTTCGTATTGTCAGGTCCCTGGTGTTCCGATTATGTATATTACGAAACACAGATATTCCATTGAACGGCTACCTGAGGCTACCATTGGCGGAGGTAGGATAAAACAAAACACCTGTTTATAAACTTCATCTTTAAAAGATTATCACTCATTGATTCTCTTCCACTTCTGTGTTTGTTGCAGCTCCAAGAATGTGATACTATTTTTGCAGCTGTGGTGAACAACTTAGTAGCTTAACAAGCAAAACCTGGAAAACTTCGTATTTAAGACGACATTCTCCTCTTTCTTTAGCTTGGGATGTAATATTTGTGACATGAATCTTCGACGCTGAAAAACACATGTAAGGTCAAACTACGAGGGCATTCGAAAGGTGATTTTCTTCCTTCCATATAGTAAAAAGATTTCGTCTGCTTTGAGTATAATCCGTCCCATTTTAATTGTCGTTTAAGGATGTTTTACAGAAGTTACAGAACTCTATTTTTACAATTCGAAAGAATCAATGTACACACTTTCAAAAGAATTGTAGGATGCTTGCTACTACTTACATTTCAAACGCAATATACACTCCTATGCATCCAAAAGAATGAAAAATGTAAAGAATCATTATTCTCTATCATTTACCATAACTATCTATCAGAGAAGCCTTGCTTGTTGAAGAGCAGTAGTATTAGGCTCCACATATAATACCCCCAATGGTTTCTGTTCATGTCGTTTTCGTATTCGTTGTTGCCTCTCTCTACTCCTTTGCTTCCGTCTCTCCTTCTCCTTCATCCTCACGATCTTTTCCTTCAAATATACGCCTCTCCAGAAAACCTCCCCTGTGGACGGCCACACCCATCGTTTATTAGGGCGTTCAGAATCAAACTCCTCGGCCAACTCCTCGTCCATGCTTTTCAGAGTGCTGAATTGAAACCACTTGATCCACATTCGCCCTCTTCGACTGCTGGGTTTATGCTGTTCTTGCATGAACCCCGTCTCTGGGTCCACGTACACCATTCTTCTTGCACTGTGGTACGCCCAAACGTTAACAAGCAACTCGAGCATACGTGAGTAACAATGCTTGTCCTTTGACAGACTTAGCGAACAATGGCCAGTTCTGTGGTGCTCGTCGTAGAATTGTGCATCGAGAGCGTCCACAAACATTCTTGAAAACATGACGAACTCCAAGAAGGACCGAGTTGGTAGAACCCAGCAATGCATGACGGACCAAGTGCCTTCGTCTGAGGGCATTTCGGGAAGAGAAACTGTGTCGTGTTTTGTGCCGTACATTTTGTCTAAAGCAGCAGAGAATGCCAACCTGCAATTCCCAGCATTAACAGATTCACAGAATGACCACAAATCCTGCCATGATTCATATCTCGGGTCCTTGTCCAAACTCGCCCAGAAGTAAAGTGCGTCGCCATGTCTCTTCGCCTCGATAGCATCCAACAACGACCTCTCAGCAATACGAGACAACGATTTCTGCTAAAAGTTCCTCGTTAGTCACTAATCATCGAACAAATTATACAACTATCAAAACGGAGCATACCTTGTTCGCTGTAGCTCTCCAAGATTGGAATCCTATCCAAGGATTTTTATGCACTCTGTCAACCCGATTGGCAATCGCAAAAAAGGCTCCATAGTCTTCTAATACGTCTCTATAGTAGGCGTTGTTCAACAGCGAAAGACGAGCAGGCCCATCAATGTCATCAGCGCCAGGCCTTCGACCTTTTTTAGACTACAACAGCAGAAGTCATTCAACAACATCAGATCAGTAGCTGTACATATAATCGAGAGACAGAGAGTAAAAAGTCCGTATCACTCACCAGTCCGATACCTCTATACAGAGAGGTACGATGCAAAAAGGGCCAAGTACCCTCTCCATAGTAAGGTTCGTAGATAGTAAGAGGCTGGCCCGTCCTTAAGAGTTCTCCTTCGTCTCTTTCGTGCAACGTGTGACTTACCCTTTTCGCGTTTCTATATACCTCATACCACCTTCCGTGAGGCAGATCCGTTCTATCCCTCCACTAAACTTTCCAAAGAAAAAGCTTAGTATAAACTCGAGGCTCATGCTACCTTACGTTTAAGCTAACAAGACGAAATCACTAACCTCGTCGTCGTGAAACCGTTTTACCATGGCAGCTATGTCAACATTCATTTGCTCTTCCCAAATCTCATTCAAAAACGTCTCGTTCATAGTACTCAAATCTAGAGAGTCGTCGTCCTTCTGTGTACGATTGAACAGTCTTTCAATCTCGTCTAAAGCATTATAAATCCTTTCGCTCTTGTTTGGAGAACGCGCATCTGTAAGAGCTTCAAAATGACGCCACAGCAATTCGTCTTTCGACTCAGTAGCAGCAATCTGTTTAGCAGAATGGGAAACAGCAACTTCAGATGAGGGCACAAGAGCAATTTCCAACAGGGAAGCGTACCCCTCCACACTCTCCGAAACCATCAAGTTTTTAGCTGAATGTTTAGCAGTCGAAGCAGCCTGTCGAGCTAAAGGAGTGAGCTTTCCCTTCGACAGCAGCTGAGACATGGTTTTTTTCAGAGATTTCATATTCTCCATGGGGAAAAGAAATCCATTCACCCTGTGAGTAACCTAAGAATCATTCCCAATTTAGTCAGTACAAATTTTTCGCAAAAACCAACGAATACGTCTAGTAGATACCTACATATTTCGCGATCACTGGAAGATCAGGGGCGACTATCGGTTTTCCAAAACACATAGCTTTTAGCAACATGCCTGGGAAAATATGCTCGTCGTTTAAGGATCCATATAACACAAGATCAGCTCTACTCAGAACAGCGTCGCCATCTTCATCAACCGCAGCATGATTGACAGTTCCATTTGGATAATCCAAGTTCATCGCAATCGTCTGTGACAACATGTTTGAGACACTATCAAGCAATGAAAAGAAATCGACACTATCAACATGTTTTGAAATAATATGTTGTACCTTCACGACTGTACTGTAGTTGCTCGTCGATTCCCCAGCCAAGATGAAGATTTTAAGACGAGATTTTGAACGAACAAACTCTTCAACCAATGGATATAAAGCCTTTAAAACTAAGGCATGCTCGAGCCATAAACCTCTGTAGGGCAGCTGACTTCCCACAATTGCGATAGAAAATACATTTGGTGGATAGTTTATCTTCGAAAACACATTATCTTTGTAAGAATCCATCAAACTGTCGGCTTTCCATGCTTGTGCAGGAAGCCCCGGGATAACAAAGTAATTTCCAGGATCACATGCTGAGTAGTCCACCTGAATTACACGAATTTGAGTTCGTTATCAGAGAGATAAATACGAAGGCCTTAGGTACTATGAAAAAGTGAGTAAATAAGTACCGCTAGAATATAGTTAGGGAAGACAACGACAGTAGCTCGTTGGAAAACTTTTCTCCAGATATCAACGAGCTCAGTTTGGCCACTTGAAACGTATTGTCTCAATATTACAGCAAGCGTTCGTTCGTGGATGGTCCATATAAGGGGTACACTCTTAAAAGGCTCCTGCATCAGACTGCAGAAAGTACTAAGTGGAGAACTCGAAACGAACACATAGAGGGATCAAAGGGATGATACTTACCTATACACGAAATCCACAGCTTTGAGAGAATTCACGAGTATGGCGTTGTAGCTGCAAAGCACGAGCAATTATTTTAGAAAAAAGCTTCAAACAGAACACACTGATCATCGGAAAAGTTAAGGATGGTGTTGCATACTTTAGCCAATCTACGGTGAACTTCATGTTCTCGTCTGCAATGATCACACTGAGAGGAATCCCTAGCTTTGTCCAAACAGCACGTACGGGGCCATCTTCCATTGAGAACACCTACAAATACGAAAAGATAACACGAAAATTACTAAAAAGAGAAAGCTAGAAACACTTGTGCACCATAAAGTTACAACTAACATATTTGGCATGTAATCCCCATCTGCCAAATCTCATTTCTACATTTTACACTTAGGTCCCTCATCCGAATCGCAATCTTACAAATCCCCCCTCTCGCCTATCCATCTATCATATATTTCACCGAGCTCCAAGATTCTAAACAGGGCAAAAATCGGAGCTAAATTCCAATAATATACATCACTATATCGCACTTCCTCAAATCATATCCACACTCAATCACTACTCCCTCCGTCCCAACAGAAGCTTCCCAACTTTCTTTTTTCGTCCAACTCTCAATTATACCACCTTTAATACATCTACTTATTATATCGTATTTCTCAATCACACCATCTCTAATATATCTACTTATTCCATCATCTACTAATACGTCTACTTATTCTCTCTCTCAATCGCACCAACTTTAATACATCAACTAATTCTATCGTATTTCTCAATCACACCATCTCTAACATACCTACTTATTCCAGCATCTTCTAATACGTCTACTTATTCCATCGTATTATCGTGTCACCTTTAACACACTTACTTATTCTATCGTATTTCTCAATCACATCATCTACTTATTCCATCATCTACTAATACGTCTACTTATTCTAACAATCACACAAAATTACCTCGATTTCGTAGCCGATTTTCCGCAATGCAGAAGCAACAGTAGCCATAAGTATCTGATGCGAATCAACCCAAAGATCAGCAAAAACCTACAACCACAATTTAACGCACTCGTTAGTAATTAATATACAAGAATTAATTCCCAACCTCACCACAACTTCAGACTTTTATCAGATGACACAGAATTCTTTCATCGCATCAGATCAAACCAGGCAAACGACCCGGGTTCGATTCCCACTGAAAGCAACCCCACCCATTTAAATTGTCCCCAACAACCGCAACTAAACACTTAACAATTCACTCGATTCTTACTGAAAGCAACTCCACCCATTTAAATTGTCCCCAACAACCGCAACTAAACACTAAACACTTAACAATTCACCAAGATAATAATCAAGAAAACACTCACCAAAGCAAGTTTAGGTTTCTTATACCCATATCTAATAACCCTTCTCCAAGAAACACTCTCCCTGAAATCCTCAGCCTCCTTCCGAAACTTCTCCAATATTCTCGTGGGCTCAAACTTAAAATCCTCCCCAAAATCCAACCCATTCAAGAACGCCATTTCCTTAGCAGTCTCCTCGCGATTCATTCTAAACAAATCACGAACTCTTTCCATTTTTCTCTCTTCATCCGAAACAGGGCCGGGGAGGAAAAATATCTGAAACAAGAAAATGAAGAAGAAGAAAACGCCCATTACGCAAAACAGCTGCAAATAGTCGATTTTCTTGAAAAACACTATTCTCGCGAATCTTGATCTGTAACGCTGCACCCAACTTCCATGTGCGGTTCTTGAAGAACGCTGCGACGGCAATGGCGGCCTACTTGCGACTAAACCCATTTACAGTTTTGTATAATGCCGCGGGAATATTGGTGGGTTTTAAAAAAAGGGTGTGTTCTGTTTTTTCAGTTTTGTTAACGGGAGTGATTTTTTTCTGGTATTAAAGAATTGGAGTGGGTTTATGGTTAGTGTTTTGTTGAGAGAGAAAGTGTTAAGTAGAGAGAGAGAGAGTAAGTTGTGTGTACACGTGGCACGGTCAACGAAAAGAGACTTTTGTCACTGTAAAAAAAAGGTCAATGAGTCAATTGGTGCATTTACTGATATAATTTGGTCGCACGTGCTAATTAAACTTTTATAAAGATCTATTGGAGAGTATATAATAAAATGTGTAAAAAAAATCATTTTTATGTTTCATTCTATTTTCAAAATTTTCTAAGTACCCTATCATATAAGGGTGGCACAATAAATCCAGATTTTGGATAGATTCGATAAAATGTTGAAAATACTCTTAATTAAATATTACAGTTAAATTACATTTTTTTAATCGATTCTAAATCTCTGACTATCCAGAATTCAAATAGCCATATTTTTCGATTTTTAATGTTAATAGTTTAGAATTAAGGAATATAACGTGTTTTAACAAATCTACCATTCATTTGCGTGAAAAAATAAATTAAACATGCAGTTTTATAAAATGAGAGATTTTAGAAATACGTAATTAATATATGAATAATTTAGAGAGACACATAAAACAAAATTTAAGTTAAAAAAGCGATAAATAATATGAAGTGCTAGGTGGAAATAGAGCCTCCCAATTCCTAAATTGTATCCAATTATTTTGGATCAACCTGCATTAAGTCATAAACAAGATATACACTTTATTTTAGGAAAAATAAAAGATTTCAATAAGTGAAAAAAAGTAGGTTCGCGTCCTTTATTCAGATCCGCTCCCAGCCATCAAATTCTCCCATGTGAACAAGATATACACTTGAGTTATATTTATAATGGTAATAATTTGTGAGACATGTAAATTACCTTTTAACAGAAAATTTATCACTTCAAAAGTAAAATATATTATAACTATACATAGGTAATATCAGTTGCAAAGTCGTAAGACTTGCCCTTTATTCCTACTACTACACTAGTCTACTAGGTGTGTGACATTATAAGGAGAAAATATGATGATGAATCAGAATTCACATGTCATGGAGTAATAAAGAGAGTTGGGAAAATGGAACAGTTAGCTTCAACAACTCCACTTTTCATTTGCAACAAACACAAGCAACGGAAGAAAAATTTCCTAAATGAAAATCGGTTTGATTCGCCTGTTCGATCAATTTTTTGTGTTTCCCTGATATTTTATTCTACTGTATTTAACGCGTGTTGTTCCCAATATTATAAGATGTTAATTATTTTCTAATATGATATATATAAATGTTAATAATAACATTAAAACAAATGATCTTATTCGTAAAAATAATGATATTTTATGTAAAGTATATAAATATTATGAAGATAAAGTTATGATTTTTTTTTTGTGCAAACTTTTGTAAAACATACACACCCCTTTATTAGCAACTTAAACTCCCAAATATTTACCCGCTAATAATACTAAATGGGCCAGAGTGGGAGGAATGGGCTTATGGGCTTCAAATGGCCCACTTCAATGAAATACTGAAATTCATCGTTCCAGATGGGCCGATACTTAACGGTCTATCAAAATCGGATTGTATTTGGTCTAATAACGAAATTTCAAGCATATTAAGTCGAGTTAAAAAAAATATTAGATATCGAATCTAACGAGTGAAGTTCGCGAGCTGACTCGTTAATATATCAAATATCTAACAAGTTTGAGTTTGACTCATTTATGTATACGAGCGAGCTGAATTCAAGTTTTAACGAATCGAGCCGAACTCAGTAGTAGCTCGGTTCGTTTAACAACACGGCGCGAAATGGAGTAAAAAAACATATCTTTATTTCAGTAGATTACAAAAATTTGAAAGACATTAGGTAATGGAACGACTCCAAATGTCCTATTAGGCTGTTGCTTTGGTTCTTTATTAAACAAACGCACGCCAATTAGGACTATGACTTCAAGTCATGATCCAACGGTTGAAAATTACACATCCCACTTCCACATCTAATCTGCGCCGTTGATCATATTGACTACATAGGAATGGGGTCAACGATGAGTGACACCAAATTATTCTTTGTCTCTGAATTTGGATCAACGCCAAAACCATCTCCATTGTTGAGGTAAAAACTCAACGACATTCGGACAAGATTCAAAGCCGTTACGCCGAAACTCTTGAGGCTCTTCTCCGCCATCAACGTCTCTTTGTTCATCTTCTTCGCCAACTCGTATATCATATTCCTTATGTACACTCGCGCCACCTCTTCAGAGCACCCTGTTTCGTGCATATAACACTGAATTGACTTTGGAACGTCTCCCCTTTTGACTTCCTCCTGTATAACAATTATTGATCATCAATATATATCATTACAAGAATTGAACTGAGAGAATTTTATCTTATCTAAAAGTTTGAATGCTTACAGATGAGGTTCCAAAGTCATCTGCAAGACGGAAGACCATGGAGGGCCAACGAATGATGCCCGGATATTGCTCTAAAATCGCCACGTCCGCCTTGTTTATGTTGGGCGTGAGGCAAAAGTAACCGTACATGAGAACTATCGGCCCCGAAATCGAAATCCATCCGTTGTTGAGGTACTCGTCCGTTTTCGGATAGTATCCACTGTGATACCATCTCGCTTCTATGATGTAAGTCTGGCACAACTCTATCCACTGTAACATGTAACAAAATGCTAATGTTATTACACATTTTTTTAATTTGAAAAATATGAAAATTAATATTTGTGTATAAAATAATATACCAATCTCCTCAAATTTGAGATACAATTGAAGCCTTGTTCCTTCAAGACATGATAAGCCAATTCATTGACGAAGTTATCGAGATCAAGGAAACAAATTTGCATGTACAGAGGAATGTTGTTCAATTCGTTAATGTCCCACCTGACATTTGTAAAAAAAAGTATGAGAATCTTATAGACGAAATCAGAGTGACAAAACAGGAAGTTTATAGACAATTATTCTTACTTCTCCATGAACTTAGTAAACAGCTCGATTTCTTCCAATGTACCATATACGTCGTATATGTCGTCTATGACCGAAACCATTCCAGCGACTTTAGTCATAATCTCCCTCGTATATCCCTGATGAGGCTCGGGAGTAAATCCGACGGCCCATAAGAAACTCTCCGCCATTCGATCCCTAGCGAAAGTCAACTTTTTCCCTAGATCACTTCTTTTATGCCCCCTGTACACAAATTAATAAATTTATTAGTACTAATTCTTATGTACAAACAACATTGTAAATTTATGCCAAAAATATTATTTCTAGTTACAACTTACAATGAAATGCGCCTCATATCGTCTTGATAACTTGCTTGTGCTATGTTGAAATACAACTTAGCGAATTCGAGCAGAGTAACGTTCGCATCGGGTCTACTCTCGTAGAGGTTTACGAACCATCTAGCTTGCAGTTTGGGCACGGTCCAGTGCAACGGAAGCTCCAAGGCATGCCTGATTTGGTTGCCTAGACTTTCGTCTGTCGGGAATTGCTCGAGCTTTTTCGCGAAATGACGAGTCGAGAAATCTTTGGCAGAGTCCAATATGGGCTCATCTTCCATGGATAAAAAGGAAGCTTCATATAGAGAAATAAGCCCCTTCACATCATCACCCAAACTTTCCTCAAAATTACCCTTGTCATCCATGAAACTAGTGAACACCTCTGAAATATATACATAATGAAAACTTGTCAAAAAAACTAAAATTAGAATTCAGTGATATTTGAAAATTAACACAAACTATGAACATGGCCCATGTATAATAAGTTTATGCCTTAACCAATATGGATTAATTTAAGATCAAAATCCAGGCCTGATCCTAATATAAGGTCAACGAAACTATTGATTCAGGTCCAAAAATATTTCACTATTTTAGATGTTCATTTTTTTTACCTTTTATATATATCTATAATAAATCAATATAAACAAAATTGCAGTCAAAACTCAGAAGACACATAAAAATTACAGAAAATGCTAAATTGGGAGAAAAAATGTGAAAGAAGGTTTCTCATTTTAAAGTTCAATTCAGATCCTAAAACCAGCCCTGTCAAAATTCATAATATGAATAGTGATACATCATATTATAAATTTATGCCTTAACCAATTTGGGTTAATTTAAGATCAAAATCCAGACCCGATTCTAATATAAGTCCAACGAACCGATCGACTCAGGTCTAAAAATGTTTCACTTTTTAGGTGTCCATTTTTATTACCTTTTATATATATATCTATATAATAAATTAATATGAGCAAAATTGAAGTCAGAACTCAGAAGACACGTAAAAATTACAGAAAACACTAAATTGGGAGAGAGAAAAAATGTGAAAGAAGAGGCCTCATTTTAAAGTTCTCAATTCAGGTTCAAATATTTCTAAGACCGGTCTGTCAAAATTCATAATATGAATAGTTGTTCGTATCATAAACCATGTTCATATAAAATTTGCTCGTGAATTAAATACGAACCTTGAGAGACATCGTAGCCATGTTGTCTTAGAAGTCTAAATTTGAGAGCAGTGTCATGCAAGTCTCTTTTGGTGTCTTTATCAGCGTCATAAATTATCTCCAATAAACTCTGTACGGATTCATCAAAGTGATGTGCAATATCAAGCCTTTGCAAAACATCAATAAGTTCAAGTTGTGACAACACATCTTTTGTTCCTTCAATTACTATTTTGACCTCGTTTTTCAGCTTCTCGGCCCTCTCTACGTACTCTTCCGCCTGCATATACGTGCAACAAGTTAAAACAACGATAATCGATGTCACATCAAGTCTGATCAATTTTAAATAAAATTACGTACCCCGTAAGGAGTGGTGAGACTTTGAATGTAATTACCGTCCCATGAACTTTTTCCGTAGTTTCCTGACCTTCTTTCGGCCTCCATCGTGACGAGATTAATACGAGGATGAAGATGAAGATGAAGATTAAAATATGGAAGCTAAGAATGAAAGTGGATGAAGAAAAATGTGTAAATGAGATGTAATATATAGTACAAGAGGCCCACCCCCCATGCCTATTTCCACTCACTTTCCCTCACTAAGTCCAAACCAATTTTATTTTAATAACTTTTGAGTGCAACGCTTTCTCTATTTTAAAATAAATTCTTGTTAATTAATCCCTCTCTCCTCTTCAATTTTTTTTTTTCATATAATAGTTTGTTTATTTTACAATTTAAAAGAAGTGTACTGGGCCAATGTTATAAGTATATACTTGAAAAATATTCTCTCATATTAAAAATGTACGTCATTTTAGACTTTTGTACACATATTAAAAAAAATTAATGACTTCTAAATATACTCCTTATTAATTTCTCTAAAATTCTACACTATATTACATTAAAAATTGTTACTATTTAAGTTATTATTAATTAATTTGAGAATAATATAGGAAAAAATGTACTCATTTGCATTGAAAATTGCAAAATGTCATATAATTTGCAAAGAAAATAAAATGTCAAAATGTCATATATTATGAATATATAGGAGGGAGTATTGAAGGTGCGTGTTGAAATATTAGCACAAATTATAAAAGTGACAGAAAAACTCGTGGATCGAACTAGGTTGAGAGCGGATCAAACAATTTTTCCAAAATATTTACGCAAGATAAATAGAAAAATTTGCTCACCGGTCTATTTTACAATAAGAACAAATATGCGAGTATGTGTTATTATAAGAACAAATAACACACAATTGGTCTTATTCAGAGAATTTAGTCTATAATATCATCTGATTTATTTAACTTAACTTAACTCATTACAAAATTACCTGATAGGACAACTTGTTTAGAATGTACATTCATTAATTCTTAATTAAACGGTCAATAGAAGTGTTCTCTGTTTTTTTAAGAATTTTTTGTCGGGTGTGGATATTTTATTGACAATTATTTGGAATTAAAAAAAACCACACATGCAGTCGAAAAAGAAAAAGTAGAATAAACAAAGAAAAAAATATAGTGCGTAGCCACCTAGTCAAGATTGGCTGTGTTGACTGTGGAGTATATATATATGAAGCAATAATAATTTTTAATTATCCAAATTCAAATTTAATAATTTTTGTTGTGGTAACAGGTGGCGTTGCATGTAAAATCTTTGCAGGTCTGAAAATTTAAATAAATTCTTATTCATATAATTCACATGCAATTGTGTATGTATGTGACTGCAATGTAAAGTTAATATTACTGTCTACATATAAACTTGAACCTGCACTGCAAAGTTGATTCAAACAATAAATTTTGTTGGTACATTGTGTCTTTAAAATTAAGGTATTAATTATTATTTTGTATTGTATTATTTATTTGTTCATAAAAAAAGGTGTGTTCACTTTTTTTTTTTAAATATTTTTAAAAAATTACATTTTAATTATAAAAAAGATACGTGGACTAACGAGTAAAAAATATTGTTGATAAATAGTCAATCTTGTTAATAATGTAGAAAATATACGTACTCAAAAATTAACTATTAAAATAGAATAATCATATTAATTCTTTGTGGACCCAAAAATAGAATTGAACACACTTTTAGTTAACGGAGGGAGTATATAATAATAAACCCACATGCACACGCGTACTGATACATTATTTTGTATGTATTATAATAGGGATAGAAGTAAATTTAGTCTCATAACTTTCAATTTCTTTTGAAATTGTTTCAAAAAAGTTAAATGTATTAATTTAGTCTTTTTTTTTTTTTTTTGCAATTTATTTTGTTTTGTTCCAAAAAAAGTTAAAATGTACCAATTTAGTCTCAATTTTCACAATTTCATTTAATTTTTTGGGACCAAAACAAGATAAATTGTGAAAAAATAGGACTAAATTGGTACATTTAACTTTTTAGGATAAAAAAAAAATTAATTGAAAAAAAAAAAGAATTGGTACATTTAATTTTTTTTTTTTTAACAATTTCAAAAAAAGGTAGAAAGTTATATATGAGACTAAAATGACCTCTCCCAGTAGAGTTAAACATTATTATTGGTCCAATTTGAGTCACATCCAATATCTTCTCATACTTGCACCCGTTTGTGTAATATTATAGTACATACATAAATAAAATAGATAATAAAATATGAAGATAAGATATATAACAATACGTCAAAATTATGGAAGCATAATGAATTATTGATTGTAAAATAACGAATACATAATTCATACTGTATAATATTACTAACAATTCCAGAAATTTGAATGAATATTTGTAATGAACAAATGCATATATATATATATATAAGATTGATATATGTTGCACTCTTTATCAAATTAAAGTAGCGACTATCTTATTCCACATATATATTTGTAGTTATAATATATATCTTCCACAACTGAACTGCCCTTGTTCATGTTGATGACATAGAGATGGGTTCAACAATCAGTGAACTCAAATTCTTCTTCGTCTCCAAATTAGGGTTTACGCCAAAACCGTCGCCATAGTTGAGGTAGAAGCACAAAGACATTCGAACGAGATTCAAGGCCGTTACTCCAAAACTCCGGAAGGGCTTCTCCGCCATTAAAGTTTCTTTGTTCATCTTCTTCCACAACTCGTATATCAGATTCCTGATGTACACTCGAGCTTCCTCTTCAGAACACCCTGTCTCGTGCATGTAACACTGAATTGATTTTGGAACGTCCCCTCTCTTTATTTCCTCCTGTGTAACATCAAAAGTGTCATTATAAGTTTAAGAAGAAAAAAAGAAGTCAATATGTGTTTCTGTAGACGAAGATGACTTATGCATGACTGTACACTAAAATTTTCCAACATGGGCTAGTTTAAATTATTACCGATGAAGTTCCAAAGTCATCAGCAAGACGAAAAACCATAGATGGCCAACGAATGATACCGGGGTATTGCTTCAAAATCTCCACATCCGTCTTGTTTATGTTGTTCGTGAGGCAAAAGTAACCATACATAAGAACTATCGGACCCGAAATTGAAATCCAGCCGTTATTCATATACTCGTTTGTTTTGGGGTAATATCCACTGTGGTACCATCTCGCTTCTATGATGTAAGTCTGGCACAACTCTATCCACTGAAACGTGTAAAATAATATAATGTTGTTATTAAAAAAAAAAACACAAAACTTATGATTGAAATTAAAAGGTTAAAATGTGTGTATGTACATACCAATCTCCTTAGATTTGAGATGCAATTGAAGCCTTGTTCCTTTAGAACATGATATGCCAATTCATTGACAAAATTGTTGAGATCTAGGAAGCAAATTTGCATGTACAAAGGGAGGTTGTCCAATTCATTAATATTCCACCTGATTATCCATGTAACAAATTAAATTAGAGACCAATGTTGGATAATTTGAATAATTGCTAGAAGAATATGTATACAAACCTTTCTATGAACTTGGTAAACAACTCGATTTCCTCCAACGTGCCATATACGTCGTATATGTCGTCTATAACCGACACCATTCCAGCAACTTTAGTCATAATCTCCCTCGTATATCCGAATTCGGGCTCAGGAGTAAATCCGACGGCCCATAAGAAACTCTCCGCCAATCGGTCTCTGGCGAAAGTCAACTTTTCTCCAAGACCACTTCTTCGGTGTCCCCTATTGTGATTAAAATTAAATTGATTAGTACTACGTACTATATTCTTAATTTGAAAATAAAACAATATTTTTCCTTTTTTTTTATATATTTATAAATACGTACCTTGATATGCGTTTCATATCGTCTTGGTAACTTGCTTGTGCAATGTTGTAATACAACTTAGCGAATTCCACCAAATTAGGGTTCGCATCGCGTCTACTCTCGTAGACGCTTATGAACCATTTGGCTTGGAGTTTCGGCACTCTCCAGTGCAACGGAATCTCCAAGGCATGCCTAATTTGATCGGCTAAACTTTGGTCCGATTGCTCGAGCTTTATCGCGAGATGTCGCGTCGAGAAATCCTTGGCGGAATCCAATAAGGGCTCATCTTCCATGGACAAAAATGAAGCTTCGTAGAGAGAAAGAAGTCCCTCCACGTCATCACCCAAGCTTACTTCGAAATTCCCCTTTTCATCCACGAAAGTACTAAATACCTCTGCAGGGTGAAAACGTACGTGTTAATGATCCAGCAGAGTGAAATACAAAAAGTGAAACAAATAAATTGAACGTACCTTGATAGACATGGTAGCCATGTTGTCTAAGAAGCCTGAATTTGAGAGCCGTCGCATACAAGTCTTTTTTCGTTTCTTTTTCCGCGTAAATTCTCTCAAGTGAGTTTTTTACGGAATCTTCAAAGTGGTGTGCTACATCAAGCCTTTGCAAATCATCAATAAGTTGAAGTTGAGCTAACACATCCGTACAAGTTCCCTCAATCATTATTTTCACTTCATTTTTCAACTTTTCAGCTTTTTCCACATACTCCACGGCCTGCATAAATATCAAATTAAATCATAATTAATAATGTCACACATTACGGAAAAAAAAAGGTTTTGCGAGGAAATTTGACTAGTCGAAAAAAATGTTGCGTACCCCGTAAGGAGTGGTGAGGCGGTGAATGTAATTGCTATCCCACGAACTCTTTCCGTAGTTTCCTGACCTCCTTTCGGTTTCCATTGAAATTTCACTGTTTTCTTGTAGTTTGATTAATGGGATATTGAGAAAAATATGAATATATAGATGGTTAAGGAATTAAATGAAGGAGAAAGTTGGATGAAGAAAATGAGAAATGGAGGTGTTATATATAGAGGAATACTGCAGACCCTCCACAGAACCCAACCCAAAATGCAATTTCCACTCACTTTCGGAATTAGTTTTTTTATTTTTCAAATATATTAATCCTACAACGGTCAACAGAAGTGATCTCAGTATTTTATTATGTTTTATCGTTTATGATATTTTAAATTCGCAATTTTTTTTTGAGAATTTTCGTAAACTGGTTAATTTACGTCTCTTTAATTTTTTTATTATGTAATTTATAAATAGTGACTTGTATATTTTTTTTTTTGACGAAGTTGGATAGCTCAAGTGGTTAGAGCACCACTAGCTAGGCTTTAGATCTAGATCCTGAGTTTGAGTCATGGGAAGAGAAAAAGGGATGGGTTTTTAATGTAATTCAAAAAAAAGACTTGTATATTTTTTTTAAATCCACATGACTATTATTTTTCCATGCTATAAAAATCAGGCTTGGCCATGTTACATCATAATTTTTTTTGCACACGTGACAAAAGTGTGAGCAAAACAATGCTATAGTGTCTTCGATAAAAATTAGTCGTAAAATAATTAATTTATGAAATTATGAAACGTAAATTTTTTTTCTCTTTTTTTGTTTTTTTTTTTATAAAAGCCTAAAATTACTTGACGTGCATAATTTTTTTCTCATTTTTTTGAGATATTTCCAAGCCTTGGCAGCCTATTTTAAGAAAGGAAAAAGAATTAAAAAGTTAAAAAAAAAAAGTGCGCGCCGGCATGACTATTAAACATGAGTCAAGATTGGCTGTGTTGACTGTTGAGGAAGGGGGTTGGTTTAGTATACATGCACATTAACATTAAAAACTTGTTTTAAGGCTTGACCATAATTGTGTTCTTTATATATAACTGAAATAGTAAAATATACACCATAATTCAAAAAGTTGGTCTAGTGATCTCAAGTTCAAAAGTTCTATAATTTCTATGGATCAGTTCACACAGAGCTCAAAACTCTATTTTTAAACGGGATCTTCGTAAATGAACGGTGGAATTAATCCCCGAATTAGTCGTCCTTAGACATCGAGACTACAAAAAAAAAAAAAAAAAAATATATATATATATACTGCGTTTTTTAAACAAAATAATAATATTATTGTTAATCGTTATTTCAATTTTATTATTTTCATATGAGAACAAGTCGAATATATATCTAGGGTTGATTTTGTATAAACGTCTCACACATTTTATTATGTGTGATTGAGATTCAATTAGTAACTTTGATTTATTGATTTTCACTACAAAAAACTGGTTTTTTTAGTAACAAAATTCTTTCATTATTGCTTCTCTAGCTAAAATTATACAGTGACATAAAATTGAAAATTAATGACATGACTGTCACTAAAAGTCAATTTCTGTCATTAAAAGTTTTTAGTTAGAGAAACTGTAATGACAATATTTCTGTCAATAAAAAATAATTTTCTTGTAGTGTTTCCACAATAAATATCCTCTCCATTACTCTCAAAAGTTTACTTTTTTTTTTCTTTCTAATTTAAAGGTTATTTTTTTTATTTGATAAAATTTACTATCTTACCTACATTTTCTAATCATATATCTGATTTTTATTTTTATTTTTATTTAAAGTTTTGAAAAAAGTTAGGTGTTCCACAGAAATGTACTAGTAGTAGTTAATAATTTTCACAATAAATTATACAGTACATGATATTTCCAAATGTCCATATATAATTTTTTTTTTCATTTTTAGTGATATGAACAAATAACATTTTAGATTTACTTATTTACACTTTTAAATGGGTATACATTTTTTTTTTGACCCGCGTTTTATTTCTAAGAAGACTTTTTTGAACAAGATTCTGATTCGACTTGTGAACTTATAACTCTAAATTTATTTTGATCTTTAATAAAATCATTATTGGCCAAAATAGTGTTGGAATGGAACACCAGAATTGAACTGTCAATGGAAGTTGTCTCAATTTTATTTATTTACTTTCTTATCGTTTGTGGATATTAAATTAACAAAATTTGACACATTCGATCCAACCCTCCCTGGTCGAACTGCAAAAATAAAAAGTTAAAAACAAGAGAGTAGAAGATTTTTAAATAATAATATTAATAATGGGGGCAGAGACTAATTAAGCACATGCAGATGCTACTCTTGTCTTAATTATTCAGACTGATTGACAGATTTAATATTTTTATAAATTTATTTACTACTAATATATCTTAATTATGTTAAATTCTCATCTCCAAAAAAGATAAGAGGTGATAATTCTTCACCCATTAAATGGTAGATGAAATAAAATTCTTTCAAAGTTATGTTAAAAATTATAATTATCATTTGTCTAATTTATTTTTGAACAAGAGAGTAGAAGATTTTAAATAATAATAATAAGTTAAAAACAAGAGAGTAGGAGCATGTTTACTTTTGGTTTAATTTAAAAACCAGGTTTTGGATTTCAAGATCCAAAATCCGTACGTTTTACTTCGAGATTTAAAAATTGCTTTTCAAAATCCACTCAAAACCACCTCTATCAAACATATTGATTTGACATAAAGTTATATCTATATAATATTACTCTAATCATTATATTTTTTCTCAACAATAATATAATAAAATTATACTAATATAATAATACAATAATATAATACATTTAATCATTACACAATCAACTAATCATTATAATCTCACTAAACAATAATATAATAATACAAACTCATTCAATCTTACAAAACTTGATTTGATATAAAGTTAAATCCTCCACTATTCCAAAATCCAAATGAAACACTTGTATAGTCGTATTACTATTTATCAGGATTTCAAAATCCCAATTTTTAAAACCACCCAAAACCCAAAATAAACACCCCTAGAAAATTTTAAATAGTAATAATATTAATGGGGGCAGAAACTAATTAAGCACATGCAGATGCTATTCATCGTTATAATTTATACATTACTCTTGTCTTAATTATTCAGACTGATTATATAGATGGATTTAATATTTTTTAATTCATTTACTAATATATCTTAATGTTAACATAAGTTATGTTAAAAATTATACTTATTATTTGTCTAATTTATTTTTGAACAAGACTTAAATCTTCGTGGAAATTCAACCAATCTAAATGATTAGGGAGGGAGGAAGAACGCGATTGAGAATGCAGTTTACGTATTTTAATTTTTTTTTTTGGTAATATATACGTAATTACTTTTTAAATAGTTAATTTGTTTAATTTATAGTAATTAATTAACCCACTTTCATATTTTTGTCACCTGAATTACAAATGCCATGTATCATATAGACCATAATTAATACCGTATGCAGATATTAGTTTAAGGAATCGTTTGCTATATATGTTGAGCTAGATATCTATAGATATTTCGACGGACTCAAATTGAATTATAAATAATGTGTTTTTCGTTCATTTGATATGTACACAATTAAATGTGCTTTTACATGTTACGTTAAAATCATGTTGTTAGTATGATTAGACAGATTATTCATTTACATGAAGTTGATCTACCTATCAAACGGGGCCTAATTGTATGCATTAAAATATCTACTCATTATTGAATTTGCCGCTCTTTTTTGTTTTTTTAAAACTCTATTTATTATTTTTCTTTCTTACAATTTTTCTTTGAAGATGGTGAGTCAAATTTAGACAGTGTTTGTATCCTTTTCTTTCTTCGTACAAATAATTGAAAAGGATGAGTCAAGGTACAAGGTTGCAGTAAGTGTTGAACTTGAAGGAATGGGTTGGTGGTTTTGATTTTTATGTTTCACTACTATTTCACTTTACTGGATTTTTAACACACGTTAGCCCTCAATATTATAAGACGTTTATTATTTTTTAATATGATACATGTCAATCATCCATATAATGAAATAAGATGTGGAACACCAAAATTAGAACCGATGATAAAAAAAATGGGTACTTGGGATCTTAATTTGTTTTTTTTCTTCCTTCTCAAGTTGATTATTTAACGCTTTGGTTTCCCTGTTCCATCCTGCTAAATTTTAACACGCGTCGTCTTCAATATTATAGGACGTTGATTATTTTTTAATATGACACATGTCAATCATTCATACAGTGAAATAAGACGTGAAACACCAAAACTAGAACTGGTAATCAAAAAATGGGTACGTACAATCTTAATTTGTTTTTTTCTTCCTTCTCAAGTTGATTATTTAGTGTGTGTTTTCAAACACTATAAGGTACTTAAAAGCACTTTTTTTCAAATAGAATCACTTTTGGAGTGTTTTCAAACACAACCAAGTGATTAAGTTAATTTGTTAAAAGTGATTTTGATGAAGCACCCCTCCACCTACTTCTAATAGCTTCTATGTGCTTCTCATCATTACAATAATCAATTTTACAATTTTACCCTCACAATTTAAATAATATTTCATCTTTACACATTATCTATCCAAATGTAATAAGGGTGTTTTTTGTAAATTTATATAAAAAAAGTGATTTGTTTTGTAAACACTACAACATATACACAATTGATTTAAAGTGCTTAATTTTAAAACACTATCAACTTTCAATTTTATTGCAAAAATCAATTTTAATCACTTTAAATCAATCAATATAATTTGCAAACACACCCTTAACAGTTTGGTTTCCCTTTTCCACCATGCTGAATTTTTAATACGCGTCATCTTCAATACTATAAAATGTTGATTATTTTTTAATATGAAACATATATTATTTATATAATTAGAATAAGTCATGTAACAATATAAGTGATCTCATTTGGATTACTTAGTGTAGATGTTTTAACATGTGTCCATCATTCTTTTTGTTGACTAATTTGATCAGTCATTTTTTCTAGCATGCCTAGTTGGACTTTTATGTGCATGTTTTGAAAAAAAAAACATATTTTTGAATATACGTAATTAGATCAAATGTTATCAAGAAAGTCTTCAACAAAATTTGAAGGTTCGAACGAACATTAAGGACTCGAAAATGATTTCAAAGTCCTAACGATAGAATGTGTCATTGAATTGACATTACGACAAATAAAAACAAAATTACAACCTTAAAACAAACTGCGATATGCATTACATGATTTCACGTAGTCTCCAAACACCGAAGCATCCTGGCCTTCCCTATTAATGGCTTCGATGGCTATCTTGGAATCCGACTCCACTCCAACCGAAGTAAAGAAAAAAAAAGTTTATTTGATACACACATGTTGAGTAAAAAATAAAATTATTTCAAAAAATTAATCAATTTTTTTTTTTTTTTGAAAAAAAATTAATCAATTGAAAACACTAAAATATCTAAATATTAACATAAAGTCACACTAGAGTGTATCCAATTGTATGTTGCAATTCAAATACTATTTTTTTTTTTTGGTTTTTATTTATTCCCGAAAATCGTGCACGTAAATTAGGAGAGTTTGAAAAGGAAAAGATTGGGCTGATTAGTGCTTTGGGCCAACTACATGCCTACCAATTATTGGGCTTTTACCCATTTGCTGTAGGGCGCGGCTAAAGGCACCCGGATTTCCTATGAGTACATCCACTAAACATTTTTTTAATTTGTCAGAATATGTGAAATGTTCAATATACCCCTAGGGTAAAATTTATGAAAAAACGAAGATGAGTACACCCACCCATTCTATTTCACCACCACCACCACCACCACCATCATTCAACAAAAAAAATTCCAAAATTGCAACAAAAATTAACCTAAAACACCAACTGTTTGAAAAAATTTCTAAAACAAACATATTCTAAATTTTTTCCAAAACAAACTTTCGAAAAAAATTTCAAAACAAACTCAATATGTTCGAAAAAATTTCCAAAACAACTCAAATTTGTTCGAAAAAAAAGATCGAACATCTTGTTCGAAATTTTTTCCAAAACAAACTCAAGTTGTTCGAAATTGTTTCCAAAACAAACACAATATGTTCGAAAAAAAATTCAAAACAACTTAAATTTGTCCGAAAAAAAAAATCGAACATGTTGTTCGAATTTTTTTCCAAAACAAACTCAAGTTGTTCGAATTTTTTTCCAAAACAAACTCACTATGTTCGAAAATAATTCCCAAACTTAAAAAAAAATCCTAATTTTTTTTTTCCAGAAAACCCTAATTTTTCAAACCTAAACTTACCTGTTAGCGGCGGCGGCGAGGGGAGGAGCACTACGACCGCGGCGAAGGGGAGGAGGGGGTGGGCGGCGGCCGCGACTGTGGGGAGGAGGGAGGGCGGCGGCCGCGTCTGTGGGGAGGAGGGAGGGCGGCCGCGGCGAAGGGGAGGAGGGGGTGGGCGGCGGCCGCGAACGAGGTTGCTGGGGAGGGCGGCGCGACGAGGAGGGCGGCGTTGGCGGAGTGGGTGCTGTCGTGTCGGCGAAGCATCGCAAGAATTGTGGGTGTCTCAATTGTTGAGAAAGATAGAGGATGAGAAAGGGAGAGGAAGGCTAATTGAATGGAGGGTAATCTTGGGTTTTTCAGGTGGGTGTCCTCATCCGTTTTGTGTGTGTTCTCATTCCCTGGGTATACTCATAGGAAACCTGGGTGCCTTTAGCCGCACCCTTTGCTGTAACAAAATATTTTCCATTCATGCCCAAAAAAACTCTTACATTTGGGGAGAAGCTTTTTATAGTTTTGTTTAATATAATAATATAATTAGATGTATTAGAGGCGATGTAATTAAAAAATAAAGAACAATGTATAATGAAACGTGAGAGAGTTGTTTACTAAAAAATTGAATGAAAAACATTTATAGGAGCAAACAAAAAAAATCGAGAAACTTCTGCTAAAACGGGCTGAGTATTTATTTTACTCCTTTGAGTTTCAATTCATAAGCGAGTTTTATACCGGTATATAGACATGTTTAAACGGTTAAAATCGTCGGTTACCGTTTAACCATTTTACAAACCGAAATCGAACCTTAATCGGACCGGTTACAGTTTTGAACCGTCGATTTGATCGATTTGAGGTTCTTTTTTCGATCGTTTTTTGTTTGTTTTCCCTCATTTTTTTAGAAAATAAACTACTACATAAGAGATGAGAGATGGGTGTGAAAAAATGAGTTAAAATTGAGGTATTTATAGAAGAATATTAAAAAAAATAGAAAAATGGGCAAAACCGCCGATTTGGCCGGTTTAACCCCCGAACCGCCGATTTAACCCCAAACTGCTGGTTTCAGTTTTGAATTTTCATAATCGAAACCAAACTTTAATTAAAGGTTATGGTTCGGTTTTCAAACCGAAACCAACAATTCGGTGAACCGCCAGTTGGAAACTGGCCGATTTGACCGGTTCGTCCGATTATGGCTTCGATTTTGCATATGTCTTCCAGTATATATGTGTGTATATTTATGAAAAGCATGACTATAGACTATATCATAAATTTTGTCCTGTAGGAAAACTCCATAAAAGATTCATCAATATTTAACTCCATATCTTAATCATATACTTATGTAACTTGTAATAGAAAATTTGTTATGTTGAATCATTCAACGTGTCCTTTTTTCATAAAAAGTACCTCTAATTTCTTACATTAAATTCCAGCTTCAAATTATTAATTACGTGCATCTCCATGATTAATAATGTAAATTTGTTTTAATGAAAAAACAAATTAGACCGGCCAAGTGATCCAATTCACACCCTCTTGTCCTCTCAAATCTCAATCAAAGATGATGTGTTTCTCTTTGTAGTAACTTGGAAAATTTAAATTTAAATATATCCAATTTTTGTGGTCAAATATAAAAAAAAAATCGAGAAAATGTTATCATATGAGATAACGATGTAATATTATAATTTACGTGAATTCACTCGATATTTTCACAAAATTAAGATTTCGATATATTGAATGATACTGATTGGAGTATTCAACTTTGAGCTCTAAAAGCTAAATTTCATTTTTTTAAACTAGATTCGGCCGGACCAATCCAATTAAGTCTCAATCAAAGATTTTTAAATGAAAAGACAAGTTCATGGATTTATTATATCTATCTCAATTTCTCATTTCTTCCAAATATTCATTGCTGCTTATCTTCAACACCAAGGTAATGTTTTTTTTTTTTTTAAGTCTCGATTTTCGATCCAACGAATAATTAACGTACCAACGTTATATATTCATACATGTGGTCTCCTTGTTTTTTTTTCTTACAACTTTCCTTTTTTGCAATGAAATATTAGGAATTAAGGTGGATTTTGAGGGATGAAGCTGCTGGTGTTTTTGATAATTGTGTGCATAAATATAAGTGTGTCTGAAGGAGTATCTTTGTCGATTGTTGGTTGCCCTGAAAGATGTGGAAATGTGACTGTCCCATACCCCTTTGGGATTGGCTCTAAATGCAGCGCCAATAAATCTTTTATCGGTAACTATCTGATCTCGAATGTGTTACGTGTGAATGGTCTCATATCGAATTATTTAAAAAAGAAAAAAAGATGAACGATGTGTATTTTTTTCGAAATTTCTCGAGCTTAGTGACGAATAGATTTTGTTTATGCTAGGGTGTTGGCCGTTGGATAGTGTTCAACACCTCTATACATGTTTTTTCTCTTACTGGTTTACTTAAAAAAAATATATAAGTGGAGAAAGTAAGTGGTGACTCACATGTTTTTTTTGTGTGATGTGCATCACCCTAACATAGACTAAACTAGACAAACAGTTATGTCTTGAAGCTCTTACATGTTTCAAGACAAATAATAAATTACTTGGAAAAACAATGAATTTTGTTATTTTTGAAAAATGCAAGTATATAAATTGGTGCAATTTTAGTTCAAAATTAAACGGTTAGCTATACCGAGTTGTTGCACGGGTTGCTCACGTGATTAGATTATACATTTCAACACTAGTTTAATGACGTTGTGCTCGTTTAGAAGTCATTTAAAAAGTAAAATTCGATTGTTCGTACGTGCGACACATGTACAAATCCAACAAAACAATACATTTGGACTTGAATAAAAATCGTCATTCTTAAAATGACTAAGCTATCTTTATAGGGCATGTTTGGTTTATTAGATTAGATAGGATATATTGTTTTATCCTTATAATTCTCATGTTTGGTTTACTTGAATTTAGCCAGGAATTATAATTGGTCCGAGATTGTTATCCTTGATAATAATGCATGGGTGTTAATTAGTTCCAAAGAGAAGGTGAGATAATTTAATTCATCAATTCAAACACAAATCTCAATTCAAAAAATAATGCAATCCTATTTAATCATATTCATACCTTATCTATCCCAGCCTGTAAAGTAAACGAGCCCATAGTATATACTCCTTTCGTTCACCAAATGAGCATACTTTTGATGGACGGAAGGAGTACATAAAACCCGTGTTCGACTCCTAATGAAAAAACGTACAATCTCACAATTCTGACTGAACACATTCATCTTCATTTTGTTGTTCTTCAAATTGCTTACAATGGCGCTACTATTTTACAGTAACATGCAATCACACCACCGATCCCCCAAAACCATACCTAAGATCCTTGGACGTGAAATTGGAAGCCCTAGAATTCTCGTTGAACAAAAAAATAGTTTGAGTGAAGCAATCCGTCGTCCCTCTCCTCTGCAATTCCTCCCGGCAGGTGATTCTCGCCGGCCAGATTCTCGCCGCTCCGTTCCGCTACTCCTCTCTCTACAACAGTTTGGTTGTAATCGGTTGCAGAAACAAAGTCTGGTTACTGGATTACGGCGACAATCCTTCCTTCGGCGGATGCGCCCCCATTTGCGGCGGCAATATGCCGAGCTGCAAAGGTACTAATTGCTGTAACGGAATGAATTGCTGCCAGACGACAATCCCATCGCATTTCGGAGAACCGGAGATTTTTTACTCCTCCGCTTCTTCACGCACACCAACTGTTTGTGGATATGCCTTTGTGAGTGATCACGCGTGGTTAGCTAGAGAATATGTGAAATACATTGGTAATACTAGTATTTACCCTGACCCTGTTAATATGTCGTTTGGTGATGTACCTCTGGTTCTTGATTGGGATTTTGAGATTCCGACGTGGAATCTCAAATCCCCTGTTTCGTGTACGAACGAGAGTGTCTCGTTCTTACCCTCGTCGGACGAGGGTGGTGGCGATTCGGTTAACATTACTAGATGTTACTGTGAAGCTGGGTTTGAAGGCAATCCTTATCTTCCCCAAGGGGGTTGCCAGGATATTAACGAGTGTAACATCAGTAACACACCTTTGAATCCTTGTATGGCTGTTGGGGATACTTGTGTGAACACGTTGGGGAGTTTTGTATGTAGAAGATATGATAATAATCGAACGAAAGCTACGACTGTGGGCCTTAGCAGTGCGACGGGTGCATTGGCTTTGCTTGGTGGGGTATGGGCGTTTTCGAGAGGTATAAAGAAAAGAATCAAGGCGAATCGGAGAAAGGCGTGGTTTAAGCGCAACGGTGGATTGTTGTTGCAACAGCAGTTGTCTTCGAGTGATGGTGGTGTTGAGAAAATAAGGCTGTTTGAATCGAAAGAACTGGGGCTTGCCACTGATCGGTACAACGAGAATCGGATACTTGGTCGGGGAGGACAGGGCATTGTGTACAAAGGAATGTTGCCTGATGGAAGAATTGTGGCTGTTAAGAAGTCGAAGAAGGTGGATGCTGCTGAAATTGAAGTATTCATTAATGAGGTTGTGATTCTGTCGAAGATTAACCACAGAAATGTGGTGAATTTACTAGGATGCTGTCTCGAGACAGAAGTCCCTCTTCTCGTGTACGAGTTCGTTCCAAACGGTACTCTTTTCCAGCACATCCATGAGCAGAACGACGAGGTTTTCGCATTGTCGTGGAAGATGCGCGTAAGAATCGCGACAGAAATAGCAGGATCTCTATCTTACTTGCACTATGCTGCATCAGTTCCAATCTATCATAGAGACATCAAGTCGACAAACATACTCTTGGATGAAAAATATCGAGCAAAGGTTTCTGATTTCGGGACATCAAGGTCCGTCGCCATTGATCAAACTCATTTGACAACGAAAGTACTAGGAACCTTCGGATACTTGGATCCAGAATACTTCCAGACGGGCCAGTTCACAGAAAAGAGCGATGTGTACAGTTTTGGCGTAGTTATGGTTGAGCTTCTAACAGGGGAGAAAGCTATCTCTGCAGTCAGGGATGAACCTGGGAGGAGTTTAGCTACATATTTCTTGCACTCCATGGAGGAGAACAATTTACACAAGATTCTTGATTCAAATGTTGTCAAAGAAGGTGGAACAGAAGATATTATGGCATTTGCCACACTTGCAATGAGCTGTCTGAATTTGAACGGCAAGAAAAGACCAACGATGAAGGAAGTCGTGGCGGAGTTGGAAGGAATTCAAATGTCGAATGATGGGCCGGCTTTACAATATAATGATGAACACACTGAGTTTCATTCTGTTGAAGTCTATGGTGATTATGTTTTCACATCTACCTCGGACAGCACAAATGTTAAAGGTGCCACTTGGCCCGGAGAAGGAGACAGAATACACGATTGAACGTAAATCGGTATTCATTGGCATTGAATCAGCCCGTGAGCTATACATGGTTAGTCATTTAGAATTTTCTACATTGTGTTATGAATGTTTTATTAGTAGTAGAAGGGGTCTATATTCTTGTATTAAGGCAAAAAAATCTTCTTTTGTTGTCTTAACTTTTTGGTGGATTCTTTAGTTCCTTTTTGAGTGTTTATATAATTGTAATTCTCTTTATTTGAAATATTTCTGCGTGTTCATCATGCATACTTTTAGTGGTTTGGATGCATAGGACGTTGACGAAAAAAACTTATATGAAACTGTCTTTTACTTGAAATCGACTCTCATCACACATATATTATGCGATCTGTGAACTTATAACTTACTCGAATCATGATTGAAACTAGGTGAATTCTAAAATGTCATATCCTATACGCAAATTATTAAATTTCTTCTATTAAGTTGATGTTGATTCCTTGAATGATTCTTTTTTGCATTAATTAAATTGTCATCTTAATTTCCTTCAAATTATTGAATGCGTTCACACCATGAATTTAATTCTTTTAGAACAAATAGACTGGGCCAAGACTAATTCTCTCTCTCTCCCTTGAGTTTGACAATGAAAGATTACGTGTTTTTTCTGCAGTAACTTAGAAAGATTAACAGTACGTAAATGTTGATTCGTTGACTGTATAATTTTCAGAAAAAGCACCTCTAATTGATTGCGTTCAAATGCTAAACTTTAGTATTTATTATAACACGATAAGACCAGACCAAGTCCAAGTACTTTCTGTCTGAATCAAAGACGCTCTGTCATGGATTTATATCTACCTCAACTACTAATTTCTTCTTCAATATTCATAATTTCAAATCTCAATTGCATAACTTAGGCTACATATACAAAGATTGTGTCCTTGTTTCGTGTTCTTACAACGATTTCTACTCGTACATCAGTGAAATATTAGGAATTAATTAAGCTGGATTTTGAGGGATGAAGCTGCTGGTGTTTTTGATTTTATACTGTGCAGTATGCATAATTATAAGTATGTCTGAAGGAGTATCTTTGTCGAAAGCTGGTTGCCCTGAAAGATGTGGAAATGTGACTGTCCCCTATCCCTTTGGGATTGGTTCTGAATGCAGCGCTAATCAATCGTTTGCAGGTAATTTCCGTTTATAAAGAATTTTTCATTTTAACAGTGCGAAATTATTATGGAATCGAGGGAGTACTATTCTTTAATATGCTTACAATGGTGTCTATTTTATTTTACAGTAACATGTAATCAAACCACAAATCCCCCAAAACCGTACTTGAACCTTTCTTCCATGGTGAATTTAGAAGTACTTCAATTCTCTCTAGACAAAAAGATAGTTCGAGTGAAGCAAGGCGTCTTCCCTCTGCTCTGCAATATCACTAATCATGTGATTCTCGTCGGAGAAATTCTCCATGGCAGCCCTTTTCGCTACTCCTCTGTCTACAACAGTTTGGTGGTCCTTGGTTGCAAGAGTAAGGTATGGTTATTAAATTACGGCGCCAAGCCTAGGCCTTCCTTCGGCGGATGCGCCCCCATTTGCGGCACTGCCACGTCGACCTGCAATGGAATTAACTGCTGCCAAACAATGATTCCATCGATGTTTGGAGAACCCGAGGTATTTTACACCTCCGAACCTTCTAGCACACCAACAGTTTGTGGATATGCCTTTATAAGTGATCACACATGGTTAGCAACAGATTACGTGAATTACATTGGCAATTCTAGTAACCCTGTTAATATGTCGTTGGGCGAGGTCCCTCTGGTTCTTGATTGGGATTTTGAGATTCCGAAAGCGAATCTCAAATCCCCTGTTTCTTGCAAAAACGAAAGTGTGTCGTTTTCCCCTTCATTAGTTGGTGGTGGTGGTGGTGATTCAATTAGTGTTATAAGATGTTACTGTGAAGTTGGCTATGAAGGCAATCCTTATCTTCCCCAAGGGGGTTGCCAAGATATTAACGAGTGTAGCATGAATAACACGGCTGTGAATATTTGCACGACGTTCGGGGATACTTGTGTCAACACGGTGGGGAGTTTTATATGCAAAAGAAATGACAATAATCGAATGAAAGCAACTATTATAGGCCTTAGCAGCGCGACTGGTGCGTTGCTTTTGCTTGGTGGGGTGTGGGTGTTTTCGAGAGCTATAAGGAAACGAATCAAGGCGAACAGGAAAAAGGCGTGTTTTAAGCGCAACGGTGGGTTGTTATTGCAACAACAGTTATCTTCAAGCGACGGTGGTGTTGAGAATATTACGCTGTTTAACGCGAAAGAACTGGCTCTAGCCACTGATCGGTACAATGAGAATCGGATACTTGGTCGGGGCGGACAAGGCACTGTGTACAAAGGAATGTTGCCCGATGGAAGAATTGTTGCGGTAAAGAAGTCCCAGAAGGTGGACGAAGCTGAAATCGAAGTATTTATAAACGAGGTCGTAATTCTGTCGCGGATTAACCACAGAAATATAGTGAAGTTACTGGGATGCTGTCTCGAGACAGAAGTCCCTCTTCTCGTCTACGAGTTCGTTCCAAATGGCACACTTTTCCAACATATCCACGACCAGAACGACGAGGTTTTCCCATTGTCGTGGAAGATGCGTTTAAGAATCGCGACAGAAATCGCAGAAGCCCTGTCTTACTTGCACTATGCTGCATCAGTTCCGATCTATCATAGGGATATCAAGTCGACAAACATACTCTTGGACGAAAAATATCGCGCAAAAGTGTCTGATTTCGGGACATCAAGGTCAGTCGCCATTGATCAAACTCATTTGACGACGAGAGTACTTGGAACCTTCGGATACTTGGACCCCGAGTACTTCCAGTCAAGCCAGTTTACAGAAAAGAGCGACGTTTACAGTTTTGGTGTCGTGATGGTTGAGCTTCTAACGGGGGAGAAGGCTATCTCTGCAGTTAGAGACGAAGCTGGAAGAAGTTTAGCGACGCATTTCTTGCACGCCATGGACGAGAACAATCTGTTCAAGATTCTTGATCCGGACGTTGTCAAAGAGGGTGGAACAGAAGATGTTACGGCAGTTGCCAGACTTGCAATGAGATGTCTGAATTTGAACGGGAAGAAGAGGCCGACGATGAAGGAAGTAGCGACGGAACTGGAAGGAATTCGAATGCCGAATGACGGTTCGGCTATACAATATAATGATGAACACAGTGAGTTCCAATCTATTGAGGTTTATGATGATTATGATTTTTCATCTACAATGGACAGCACAAATGTCACTGCAGAGGCCTTAGGAAAGTCTCCCCTTTTGTTTGGCAACTCATGAACTAATAACTAGTACTTATGTTTATTTTATTTGTAATTCTTTATATTTAAAATAAGTTTTGTGATGCAATTTTATCATTCGTTTGGTACGGTTGGATTCGATTTCATTTTTTAATTTTCTATTTAATTGAAAAATGTCCAGAGTCGAACCGTAACCAAAAATGTCCAAATACATACATACACCAATTGCAGCCCATTAAACATTCAAACCAAGTTAAAATACTCTCCCCTTCCATAAAAAATAGGGTGGGACTATTTACACCTCCATTTCGGTTTAGAACACTCCCCCTTTTGAGTTTAATAATAAAATAATGAGGTAAAAAACCAAAAATACCCTTCAAGTCTTATTACACTACTAAATGCACCCCCTTCACCTTTTTATCCAGCCCCAGCCGCTGCCACCGCAGCCGTCGCCGCCGCCGCTGCCGCCACAGCCACCACCAAACAAACAAACAACAAAATTTCACCAAAAACAACAAACAAAAAAAATCCAGGAACTTAGAAAAATTTCAATTTTTTTTTTTAAATTTTCGACAAACCAGTGTCGACCATATTCACTCTCGTCGACACCCTTTTGTCGACGAGAGTGAATATGGTCGACACTGGTTTGTTGAAAATTTAAAAAAAAAATTGAAATATTTCGACAACTTTAAGTCGATCAAAATACACTCTCGTCGACAACAATATGTCGACGAGAATGTATATGGTCGATCTACAAAGGTCGAAAAAATTAAAAAAAAAATTTTAAAAAATATGCTTAATTTGTTGAACATAAATTTTAAAAGGTGTATATATAATGCTCCCAACTTGCTACTCACGGTTCTTCACTTAGAATTAGGTGGGCTCTCTTGGGCCTGCCACCAAATATTACTCCTCTTTCAATTAAACACTGACGGCCCACCTAGCTACTTGGCTATATACCCCTACAGCCTTGCTAAATATACCCCTAACCCTATTTCTCAATTTCCCGAACCCCCCCCCCCCCCAAAGTTCCAAACTACCCTTCCACCGCCGCGGCACCGCCAATTCCTGCCCACCAGTTGACCGCCTCCCCTCCCCCTCTCCACTCGGCAGTCTGCTCAGCAGTGCCGTCCTCGTTTATTTCATGTTTAATGATAGGAATATTATTTTAATAAAATAATTATAAAAATTTTCGCAGTGTGCTATTTTTTCTATATTTGCAGAAGGCAAAACATTTCAAGCATGTTTATTTTGGAATTATGTAGGATGGAGGAGATGTGAATGGAAAAATTTTGAATGGAGAAACTATGATGAACAGTGATTATGTACGTTTGTTTTGAATTTTTTTATTTTTTTTTTGTTAAAAAACAATAATATATTAATAAGGAGTACAAGGGCCGGAGTACTACAACCCATCACTCCAATACAAGAATAAAAAATACACTTACAAAATCATTTATGTAAGAAAGTGTCCATGAACTTTTATAGCTCATTATTGGTTACATCTCTTAAATTTGATATTCGAATCCTTATTCTTAATATCCCATTTTTTTTAATCTCGGGTATTTGGTCGAAGGATCGATTAATCTCGGGACCAATTCCACAGTCCATTCACGGGAATCCCATTTAAAACTAGAGTTTTGCACTCTGTATATATGGACATGACCTCATAGAAATTGTTTGCACCTTAGGGAGTTCGAATCTGAGACCTAGAGAGGAGCACCCTTCTAAATTCCAAACATACATCACTAGGCCAACCTTTTGGGTTCTCATCCTTAATATCCTTAATTGTGACTTTTTTTTTTGAAGAGCTTGGTAAAACGATTCAAAGGAAATCGATCAAATACAAAATTTGGAATTTCGTCACCACTCCAATCATGAGGAGAGGACGAGTGATACGTAAACGTAGTCAGTCTATATGCTGAAAGGCATGTTTGTTTTGGGACTATCACGTCCGAACAGGGATGTAACGCCCCCCTTCCTATTCTAATTCGGGATTTCACATCCGAATTTCACCATCCAACAACATCCACCCCTAAAAATACAATATATTATATTATTATAATAATACAACATCATACATTCTTACACAATTGATTTGACATAAAGTTACATTCTATAATACTCCCTCCGTCCTAAAATAACTTTCATAGGTAGATGGACACATATATTAAGAAAGTGTAATAATGAGTGGAGTTTTGAGGAGTATATTTTTAAAACTTTATGTATAAAATAAAGAAATTAGTTGACTTTTATGTATGTGTGGTGTGGAGAAAAAGTAGTAGCATTTGTGTCAAATTGAGAATATTGTGAGGATGGAGTTTATAAAGAGTTTTCCATTTTAAGGGCGTGAAAGTTATTGTGGGACGTTCTGAAAAGGAAAGTGTGAAAGTTATTGTGGGACGGAGGGAGTACAACATCACACACTCCTACACAATTGATTTGACATAAAGTTACATCATATCCTACTCAATATCTCAAAAAAAAAAAAAAGTTACAATCACTACAAGAAAAATGACTTTTAGTGACAAAATTCCTGTCATTATAGCTTCTCTAGCTAAAGACTTTTAGTGACAGAAAAATGACTTTAGTGAGAGATCCTGTCATTAATTCTCAAATTCCTGTCACTAAAAACTTTTAGCTAGAGAAGCAATAATGAGAGGATGCTGTCACTAAAAGTCAGCTTTCTTGTAGTGAATTAAGGATATTAAGGATGAGAACCCCAAGGAGTTGACCTAGTGGTGTAGACTTGAGACTTAGGAGTGTGTTTCTCTTTAGGTCTCAAGTTCGAAACCCCTAAGGTGCAAACAATTTTTACGGGCCCATGTCAATACAGAGTGCAAAGCTCTGACTTTAAACGAGACCTCCGCAAATAAGCGGTGGAATTGGTCCCCCGAGATTAGTCAACCCCTCGACCGAATACTCGAGACTTAAAAAAAAAAATTAAGGATGAGGATTCGAATATCAAATTTAAGAGATAGTAACCAATAATGAGCTATATAAGTTCATGGATTTATTAATAAATAGAGTTCCAAAGAGTGGAGAAAGATACCATGTCAAAAATGTGGAAATAGAATCGTTTTAGGGCATGTTTGTTTTGAAACAGAACAGAACCTAATGTTCCTCATCTTATTCTAATTTGAAATTTAATATTCGAATTTTACCTTTCGATCAATTACATTAACCCTTAAAAGAATTGTTGTCAATAATAATTAATTAGATCTTTATTTGTAAATATATATATTTATTTTAAGGTCAAAAAACGTTTTAAATTTATTCGCAATCAACACAAATTAAATTGAGAAAGTCTTCCACAAAGGTTGAAGGCTCGATCCAATTATGAAAACTTTCAAAAAAAATGAGAGTTTCTAACAAGAGTATGTGTCATTATATTCTTTTTTTTTTTGAGGGGTTACAATAACAATATGATATCATCAATACAAAATAACCCACAAGATCATCTTTAACCTAGAATGATCAGACCGAAAGCTGCTCCATTCCAATCGTGAGGAAGTAGAGAGACGAGTGAAACCTATACCAACCGTACGTCCAGATCTCCATTCTCAAAACGAGAAAAATACCCCACACTAAGGTATTCCCGTGTCAAGAAAACACAGAGAAAAAAAGAAAAGGCAAAGGTCCACTTAAAACCACCAGATCCAACCGCCATGAACCAAACGAACAGGCACAGAGAAGAAACCAAAGAAACCAACAGAAACGCACAAGGCGTAGAAAAAACTCACAACTAGAAAATCTAGCAAAGGAGAAAATAGAAAACAAGAACAAAGAACCGAAACTAAAAACTAGGAATCTAAGAACAAGTAAAAAATAAAAACAAAAAAACGAAAAAGCTAAAAAATTAAAGGGGGTCAACGGATCGATCTACCAATCTGTCACCGCATAAGCGGTTCCGTTGGAGAGACCGAACCGTTGGCCCGAACACTTACACCAAGAGAAGCTCCTGACAACTATACTAGCGTGATGCACCGGTGCCGAGAAGGAAAGGAAGGGGAGTGGTGTTGAAAGCGGTGGTGGAAAGGTGGAGAGGTGGAAGTAGTGGGATGAGGGAGAGAAGTGTATGGAGTAAGTTTTTAGAGAGAGGTGAGAGTCTCTCTCTGAGTATGTGTCATTATATTCACATTACGACACTAAATTAATTTTAAAATTTGGTTTCTCTTGCAAAGTTGTTCGAATAAATTCTATGTAATCATCAAATGTTGTCCACGATTCTCTTTTCCCCCTTTCTTTATAGCATTAAATTCTAACTAGAGTTGTTTAACTGGACTAGGCCTGTTGGCAAGGGTTGATCCATTTTCACCTATAAAAAAAATGGATTGAGTTGAGCAATACAAACTCGTTTAAAAGATGGGCCTATACAGGCTATACCGCATGAAGTGTAGGTTTTGACGGGTTGATCCACAAACTTTTTTTTAAAAGTTAAATGAAGAAGTAACACAATATTTTTTAATAAAGATGTGATAACTAGAAATTTATGGATTCGACAAAGTGGAATAACTTAAGTGGTTAGAGCACCACTACCTAGGCATTAGATCCTAAGTTCGAGTCATGAGGGGAAATGGGGGGTTTATAATGTAATTAAAAAAAAAATTATGGATACAATTCAACTTTTTAAATCAAGATACAAAATCACAATATATTATACTAAATAAATTTGAGATTAATTAAGAATGAAAATACACTGGTGTCTTGTCACCCAGTGCCCACGTATTCATATAATTTTGACAGAGACTTGATAATTAATGTAGATTTAAATTTGGAGCCTTTTATCCCTATCTTATTGTAGTGTAAACTCATATTCGCTTCAAGATTGATGTTATAAACCCAATATATTGTAAGAAAGGTATTCATTAATAAACTTATTTTTCTGTTTAAAAAATCTATTTTTTTATTTGAATTAAGATTGAACATTTATAAATTTCAATTTTCATTTGCTTGTCTGTCACATATGGTGTGAATGGAAGATTATATTGCTGCCTACCAAGTACCAATATTGAATTTGAACTCTCTAATAAACTTATTATGTAAGTGGGACAAGAAAGAAGCCTTTAATTTTCAGTACAATTGAATGATTAATTGCATTAGTAATCGATACTAGGGTCTGCCTGTCGAACTTCCAATGGTTGTGGTGTGTGTTGAGTGGTCTATCCTTTCGCATATGGTCCACCCGATGGAGCTTCACTTTAATATTTATGTACTCCCTCCGTCCCTGAAAAACTTTCATACCCACCCTCACAATATACACGTTTTTACCCTTCATATCATCAATTTTGAGGTCCATTATACCCTCAATTCAACTACTTTATTTACTTTATATATAAAAATTTACAAAATTACCCTCAAAACTTTAATCATTACACTTTTTTTCTTAAACTCCGTAACAACAAATACAAACTTTTCAGAGACGAGGGGTAGTATTACTTTATTTTAAGACCATGTGTCATATAATATATATGGAGTTTCACTTTAATATTTACAAATTACTTTGGAATAAAAGTTAGAGGTGTTTATTTTGGGATTGTTATGAAAAATGCACTTAACTATTCCAATCACAAATGATAAAATAAGACAAAAAAGAACGCAATAAATATGAACCAGTAATTAAGAACACGGAAATTACGGAGTTCGATCAAGTGATCTACATCCACGGAGGATAGAAAACTCTAATTACTAACTTGAACAAAGTATAAATTACAAGTATGATCACTTAGAAACTTGCTCTCTCACGTATTCAATCTAGCTCACAAAGATATCACTAAGATTTGAGAGAAAGTCTTACTCAATCTATGCAATAAATGGTGTATATATAGAGATACAATGTCACTAGAAACTACCATAACTAACTAACTAACCTAACATAAATAACTACTAATAACCAATTACTCTGGAATAACAGAAATAAGCAGACTCGACTCAGTTGATATGCCTATCAACTGACTTGACTTAAGCAGGCTTGGATCCCAACTCCCCTGATTTGATTAGACGACTTGCACTCAATAGAGTTGTCCTTACTCTCTCATATTAGTTGATCTTAATCAGACGACTAAACTTTATCAGTTAAGTAGACCTTACTCAGTTTGTACTGACCCAAACCAGAAGACTAGCTTCTCTTTTGATAAGCATTATCATCAAATGACATCCAAATATTGCATTAATCCTAACAGGGATTATGTAGGATGGGGAGATGTGAATGGAAAAATCCTGATAAATAGTGTTTGTGTATGTTTGTTTTGGGATGTTGAGTAAGATATGATATAACTTTATATCAAATCAATTGTGTAAGAGTGTGTGATGTTGTATTATATAATGTAACTTTATATCAAATCAATTGTGTAAGAATGTATGGTGTTGTATTATTATAATAGTAAAATATATTTTATTTTTAGGGGTGTATGGAGTTGGATGATGAAATTCGGATGTGAAATTTCGAACTAGAGACGTGATAGTCCCAAAACAAACATGCCCTTAAAGATTCAAATCGGTCAAAAAAATCGACCAATCCATTAGGCGCCACCTAGGCTACCTGATTTTCGACTAAGCGTTTTTTTTTTTAACTTTTTCAACGTCGATGTCTGATTCGAGTGATCGAGTATACCTTTTCAAGTAAACTCGATGCTCCGAGCAAAACTCATGCACAAACCTTTTTAGCTAAATTTTATCGTTTAAGGTGAAAATTATATTTTTATATTTTTCGACATTTTAAAAAAAATCTGAAATTCGACCTATTATCTTTTCGACTTGGGTATTTTTTTAATGCTCTCCAGTAAAAAAAATCTATTTATTTGACTTTGATGTATGGACGAATATATTCAAATATTTCTCTGATATATCTATTTTTCTGGGTAGAAACAATATTTCCACAGTATTAGTAAAAAAATGAAAAAAATATCGGTATGTAATAACAATATCGAGATTAATATCGATAAAATATTAAAAAAATATAAAAAAATATCGAAAAAAATTGAGAAAATGTCGACAAGTTTTAAAATATCATATGAAATAACATTGTATGTTATACTTTATGAAGTATAAATTTATCACGGACATAAATGTATTTAAATTATTTTATTAAATTTATGTGTTAAAAATTGTTATTAAATTTTTACAATTTTTAAAATTTCGATACCAATATATTTATCGATATTTCTATAAATTTAAAGTTTTGATATTTTCATCGATACCGATGTGACTTGTCTTGTGTTTGTCACACTAGAAACTAAAATGAAAGTGTCGTCTATGAGTGCACATGGCAGGGCTTAAAGTGTAACTGTGTAAGGTAAGGGTTGAATATTGAGATATTCGTTCTGTTCGGTCCCATTATTATTCTTAATTCTCTTTTTGTACTTATTTATTATTTTTTCTTTTACTATTACATTACTTGTACTATATATATTCAAAAGAAAATAAAAGAGAAATTTATAGTGAGAGGGAGATATGGGGAAATAAATCAATTTAGTTCCATAACTTTTTACCTTTTTTGAAATGGTCCTAAAAAAGTTAAATGTATCAATTTAGTCAATTTTTTATAATTTATTTTATTTTAGTCCCAAAAAGTTAAATGTACTAATTTAGTCTCATTTTTTCACAATTTATTTTATTTTGGTCCCAAAAAAGGTAAATGTAAGTGAAAAATTGGGACTAAATTGGTACATTTAACTTTTTTGGGACTAAATTGATACATTTTACTTTTTTGGGACCATTTCAAAATAAATTAAAAATAAATGAGACTAAATTGATACATTTAACATTTTTGGAACTATATCAAAAATATTAGTATAAGTTATGGAACTAAATTGACTATATTTTAATTTATTGGGATTTGCATTGAATGGCATATTCTATGAACATATTTCATCTATATTAATCCTTCCTAGTATTATTTCTTTACGTGAAATAAAATAGATTAATTAAGTATCATTGGAATTTTTTTTGATAAAAAATCATTCCAAAAAATATAAATAAAAGGATTTAAACTCGTAATCTAGTGGATTCCTTAATAGCATATATATCTGACAAATAGTTGGTGTTGATTAACTAAGTGATGAAATATTAAAAAATAATTGTATTGTTACATCACATTCTCTCAACAATAAACATTAATTAAATCTCCAAGTACTATTTGGATGTTAGCTAGCTGCATGTGCACTTTTTAAAAATTAATTTAATTGTGTCACTATCTAGTTAAATTTTGTATTCATAATATTACATGAGGTGATTTTATATGGGGTACAAAATATCTTGTGATGGTACCATTGATCGTCTGATTGTCTAAGGCTTCAATTCTATCAAAATTTTATTTATTTGTTTATTTTATAATTGTTTACACATTTTAAAATTATAACTTCTCCATAAACTTCAGCCTCACAAGTCATAATATTCATATTATATATTTATTCAAAATGATATTACTTTTACCCTCAATTCAACTATTTCCTTTACTTTATTTATACGGAGTAAAAGATTATTAAATTACCTTTTAACACTTCATTCATCACACATTTTTCTTAGCTTGTATGTCACAAATTTGGTGCAAACAATTGTGAAACAAATGAAGTATTAAGTTTCTGATGATACGGGGGATATAAATCAATTTAGTCTCATAACTTTCAATCTTTTCTGAAATGGTCCAAAAAAAGATAAATGTATCAAATTAGTCCCATTTTTTACAATTTGTTTTTAATTCTTTTGACCTCAAAAAGTTAAATGTATCAATTTATAAGTCCTATTATTTGCAATTTGTTTTATTTTGGTCTAAAAAAATAAAATGTATCAATTTAGTCCCAATCTTTTGCAATTACATTTTTTTTTTGGGACTAAAACAAAACAAATTGTGAAAAGATTGGACTAAATTGATACATTTAACCTTTTGAGATAATTGAATCTCAAGAGGGTTCCATCCTCTTTTAATACACAGTACTTCCTCTGTCTCACAATTGATTGCACTATTTCCTTATTCGTCTATTCCACAATTGTTTGCACAATCCAAAAATGAAACTTTTTCATAAACCACACTTTCACAATATTCGCATATTTACACAAAATGTCAATACTTTTACCTTCAATCCAATCCTTTGTTTTGCTTTATTCATAAAAATTTACAAAAGTATCCATCAATACTGCACGTACTCATTGCACTTTTTTTTAGTTTATGTGTCCATAAAATAGTGTAAATATTTTCAGGATGGAGGGAGTGCCTAGCAAAGTAGCTAAAATTTATATTGTACTATTATCATTTATATTGTTAAGTTTTAAAATCTCAAATTCAAATACTAATACTTCAATGGTAGTGTGCTTGCTATATATATGTGTCATATTTCCATTACTCATTTCATCTCATTCTACTCTCCTTGCTAACTTGCTTCTCTAGTCACAATATCTCTTTCCATATACTATATTGTAAGTATTACATTTTTAATTGTAGTGCAATTATTCATTATATATTTATATATATATATATATCCCATTTCTTTGTTAACTAACACTGTTGAAGTTGTTAAAGCTAAGTGACGATGGAGGCAAGGAGATCGGGAAACTATAAAGCTAGAACGTGGGCTAACGATTACATTCAGTCCCTCATCACCCCATACCATGTAAGATACTATATATGTTGGAAATTATGCATATGGGTTTTGATACCTATATTTGATAAAAAAATATTTGATGGACTAAACGTTAATTATCGAAAAATTAAATGTGATATAGTCGATCTACTCTAGATGTCGTGGTATATTTAAAGGTTCAAAATCGAATTTTGGTGAGTGAAAAATTAATTTATTAAGATGAGAGGTTACGCATTTTTTTAAGAAATAAAAATGAGTTTGAGTGGGAAGGTGAAATGTCTCACCTAGTCTCCCACAAAAAGTTTACAAAAGTTTTTTAAACATTAAATTGTTCATGGAGATCAACTATGGTAAATGACACACACCCATACACCACACGCGTGCGCTGTCGCTGTCCAGGATCTTTGGGCCCATCTATCTTTTTGTAGACCCAAAAATTCGTCTGTCAGGTTCATCGAACCTTTCACCCACTATCTTCATGGGCTGAGCCACGTTTTCCTCACCCACCGAGTGAGGGTTTACCTATATATATCAGGTCTCTCATTCATTAACCACAATGTTTTTTCACAACCGTTGTACCTTCTGTATTTCGTACCCTTTTGTTCAGTTCTCATAAAACTCTCACGAAAAAAGGTTATACCTTGACTCGGCTTTTGATATGTTTATTCATAAAACATTGCAGTTTACCTTTACTGGAATTAACAGAATATAATAATGAGTACGGAGTATGTTTTATATGAACTATGTTAACCATAAACTTATCATAAATCATGAGTCCAAGATCCGCATTTTAATTAAGATATTATACTTGTGATCCGTATACACGACGGTTCATGTTTTCATGATAAAATTTAGTATAAAAACGGCTTTCGATATAACATGGATGCAGGCTAAAGAGTATGTAGAGCAAGCAGAGAAGCTGAAAAAGGAGGTGAACACATTGATAGAGGGGACTACAGATGTGGTAGCACAACTTGAGCTTATCAATAATTTGCAAAGGCTTGATGTATCTTGCCACTTTGGAGATACCATACAAAAACAATTGGAAAAAATTTATAATGATAAAAGCATGAAAGATGATGACTTGCACCAAACTGCTCTCAAATTTAGACTGCTTAGACAACATGGCTACCATGTTCCTCAAGGTACGTGCAAGAACGGAGTCAGATTTTTTTTTTTAGGGTGGGATGGAATGAATGCAGTACAATTTTGTTTTTTCGATATATAGAATTAGAATCTATGTCTTTAAACGATTCTTTTTCAATATTGACAACCATATAATATTTATAAATTAATCGCTCATCATTTTGTTTCGAAAAACACTCCTAACATATTTCATTAATTGTTGAAAATGTTTGTTTGATCGTGAAAAGAGGTAAATTAGTCTCGTAATTAGAGCATATGTTTGTACCTTTTTTATTTCGACTAACTTTTGAAATAGTTCAAAAATTCTATAAATTGAAATTTTTTAAGGTAATTATTTAAATTTTAAATTATGTAAAAAGTTAAATATTTGTATTTTACTAATAATTTAACAAAAGTTAATATGAATTGATGGTAAAAACTTTATTTTATTTATTTGAAGATCGCTGGTTCAAGTTGTGTGAGTTACCATTTTTTTTTAATATATATATATATATAGTGGCGGATGCAGCGTAGAAATTGGGGGTACAGCTTTTTTTTTTTTAAATCTTAGGTAAAATATTAATTAATTAGTTAATTTTGACACAAATTATTTTAGTTGCATCCCCATTTCATTTCTCAACTCAAATTAAAAAGGTTCAACAACAACTTTTTGTTCCCAACAAAGTGAAAGACTCAGGTTCAACATTTTAAAACTACTTCAATTCTCTTACAGTTTCAAAAGTTAATACACAATACTTTTTAATTTTCACTGTTAAATGATGTTATGCATTTTTTTTTTATTATTTAAGTTGCACCAAATTGTATTACTTTTATTATTAAATACTCAATCTGTTCCGGTGAAAATTAATTAAAATATTTTGTTCGTCCCAATGAAATATATATATATATATTTTTTTTTTTTTGTAAATAACCGCTCTCTCACATTTCAATATATTCTTTTTTTCAATGACCAAAGATAATGGGTAGTTTTCGTCGAGACGAAGGGAGTAGTATTTTGCTTAATATTTTCCGCACCCCCAAATTTTAAATCCTGGATCCGCCACTGTATATATATATATATATGTGTGAAATTCAGAAGAAAACTTAAAAATTAGGGTTGGCTGGAGTCCTCCTTAGCCATAAGGAGGCTCCATCGATGGGTACGTGCAAAAAATATATATTTATTAACAATTATTCATACTTTTACAAAAAATTACACTAATTGTCACATATTTTTTATGATAAAATAAATTCAGAAGTGTTCAATAGTTTCATGGACGACACGGGGAATTTCCAGGCGGGCCTGGTCGATGATGTGAAGGGACTTCTCTCTTTGTATGAAGCGTCATATTTATCAATGGAAGGAGAAGCCATGTTAGATTCAGCCAAAGATTTCTCGACTCGACATCTTGCGAAAAAGCTCGAGCAATTCACGACAGACGACGACGAGCAAATCAGGCACGCATTGGAGCTTCCGCTGCACTGGAGAGTACAGAAACTTGAAGCCATTTGGTTCATGCATGTCTACCAGAATAGACCTGATGCAAACCTGCCTTTACTGGAATTTGCTAAGTTGAATTTTAACATTGTGCAAGCCAAATATCAGGATGAACTTAAACACATCTCAAGATAAAGTACTACTCCCTCCGTCCCATACTTGAAGCTACAAACCAAATTGGCACGGGTTTTAATAAATGAATTGTTTATTAGTATTGTGTAAGATAAAGTGGAGGTAGTAAAGACTTTTCAACTTTATAAATAGTAATAAAATTACTTTTTAGTGTAATAAAGTAGTGGCATTTGTTGTAATATTGTGATGTTTTAAGGAGAGTGTTTAAAAGTGTTTTTGCTATTTTAGGTAATGTAGCTTCAAGTATGGGACGCCCAAAATGGTAAAATGTAGCTTCAAGTATGGGACGGAGGGAGTAGTTTAAATTGAGATGTAAATTGTGGGGGCTGGGGGAAAAAAAAAAATCACTTTTTAGTACATTTGGGGATTCCTTATTACAATGTAGTACAATCACTTTATAGTACATTTCACATTTACGACAAATATTTCACATTCATATTTCACATTTCACATTTACAAATAAACATTTCACATTTAAAAGTGGTTGTATTAAATTGTGGGAAGAAGTTGGATTTTGTATCAAAGAGTGAATAATCACAATTGTGTGTCTTTCAGTAATTTGGTACGCACCCAACTGAGAAAATGTTTTTGTGTGTGGAATATATATATATATTTTTTTAAATTTAATTTAGACCTGATTCGTCATATATTTTGAGCATGATTACCTACCCTACGACCATTTTGGTTTGGGATTGGATTGATTGGTCATTCTTAATCAAACCTCTCCCAATTCAAATATCAGTCCACCCCTATAATACATTTACATACCTATTTTTATATAATCGCATCACCGTTTTTAATCTCATTCAATCTCTTTCCTACTCCAGGAGGTATAATCAAGAAAAAAAGTACACCGCAACGAAAGTAAGGAAAATAGAAGAGTACAGACACTTTAAGTGGGAAATGCATCTGGATGGGGGTCCTCAATTAAATCGAATAATGAAGACATATAAATGGAAAATGTAGTTATGTGTATTATATAAATTAATTAACTTAGGTAGGTGTTTATAAAATAATTAATTTAGGTAGTGGGTCATAATCTAATCTAGCTGACGAAGTATATACAGAATGATTCCAATTGGTCAACAGTCAATTTCACAAAAAAATAAAAATACTACTCCAATAAACTGGACTTGCATATTATATATTTTGGGCTTTGGAAGGTCCCGTAAGAATGTAATTGGGCCTATTAGAATAGTAACAAAATAATTGATGAGATTACTACTAACATTTAAAAATTCTCTAAATACACCTCATATCTTAGTGTACGATCACTTCAGTCGAACATTATGTTTAGTGTATTAAAATGAGTTATACTGTCTCTAATTTTGTCTTAAAATTTATGGAGTGTACTTAAAATACTCCCTCCGTCCCCGAAAAGTTTGCGGAGAATCTTGGACACATGGTTTAAGAAAAAAGTGTAATGATAAGAGTGTTGAGGGGTAATTTTGTAAACTTTTATATATAAAGTAAATAAAGTAGGTGGGTTGAGTGTATGGTGGGTCCCAAAAGTAATGACATAAAGGGTAAATATGTGTATATTGTGAGGGTGGGGATCGTGATGATTATTTTTACTTTTGGGTATGCAAACTTTTCAGGGACAAACAAAAAAGGAAAGTATGAAAACTTTTCAGGGACGGAGGGAGTAATATGGAAGGTGAGTTGTGGCTCTTGAATTTAAAAGGAGTGTTCAAACACTCCATTTCAAATTACATTAATTCATCAATTTTACTATTTGTATTTCACTGTGTGTTTCATTCTACTCAATCTTTAACATGTATCGTCTTCATTTTTTATTTTTTTTAGAAAAGGCAAATTATTATTGGGAGGCATCAGGAATACCTCAACTCAAAAAAGTATAAGATAGTTCAAACAGAAAATTCCCACGTATCGTCTTTTATTATGAGACATTATTCATTTTTAACACATGTCAAGAAATTAAATAGTAAAATATAAAGTGGAATACAAAATCTGGCACAACATACATTTATAGTGTTTTAAATTCATAGTTTGATAGAAAAAAATACATTTATTTATAACTACTACTATATCCTTTATTAAATACTTTACTCATTAAATAAAACTACAATAGAAGATTTATTCTATAATTTATTTTTTAATTTGCGTGAATGAAATCGACTATTTATTAAGAAAAAAAATATAAAAAAGTATTTTCAAGATAGAAAACCGACCAATCAAAACGCCCATCTCATCCACGTGTCATTCATTGGAATAATTTTAGAATAAAAAATAAAATTAAAAAATAGTGGATAAAAAAAGTTTAGCCTAAAAAACATTCCTCAAATCAGAGGGAGATAAAGAAAGTGAGGCTAAGCAAAAAAAAGCACTTTTCAAATGGCAGCGGCAGCTTCCACTTCCATGGCGGCCACCGCCGTCTTGTTGCACCGCCTCCCCGCCGCTAAACCCGCCGCCGTGTTCTGCCCCTTGGCCCACCGTCCCTCCCTTTCCTCCACTCCCTTCAAGCTACACAAAGGTACAATCTTTTTAGCTTCTTGAAATGATTGTACATTTGTAAAGTTCATATTTTGTGACATGTAAATTGATGGGTTTTTACTTTATTGCATTATTAATTGAAATTGATAATCAGAATCAGGGGTTTTAGTTTCTTGATTTTTTTGGTGGGGGTTTGGAATGGGAAATTGCTGGTTTTGGGTGATTTTTTGCCTTTTATGGTTAATTAGAGCTTGTGTAAATGAGTAGAATCGAAAGCGATGTAGTTCAAGCTTGTTTGAAATATTATCGAGTTTTGAAATTATTGTTGGAGTTTGTTTGATAATTAGACAAGTCGGGCTCGAACAAGCTTTAATCGAGCTGAACACGAGTAGTTTGACATTTTTATACTAATTTTGTGCTCAGGCCTAGCTTTAGATTGTACCAAACAATAGGTATCAATGTTGAACTATAAACGAGCTTTTATCGAACGATCCTGAATCGAATATCATGTAGCTTGGTTTGATTTTCAGCCCTAATTTCAGCTTGTAGTATAACTCAATGATGGAGTGGTAGATTGCTACATGTGAAACTTTTCAGTATAATTTAATATTGAATCTGTCTGATTTCATGAAGAATGTTATAATTCTCCTTTGTATCAATGGCATTTTCTTGATTTTGGGGACTAAAATCGGGTGATGTTATTCGAAACAGAGTCCAGTCGGTCTTCTCAGTTTCTCGTGAAGGCGACTTCATCAGACGAGAGCACTCTCGACGCCAACGAATTTGTGGAAGACCTAAAGCAAAAGGTAAACATGTTGTAACCACTCTTGAAAACTTTCATGGTTTCACCTTGTTGTCCTAATGTTCGCAGTGGGATGCCGTTGAAAACAAGACGACTGTAATTATTTACGGAGGTGGTGCACTTGTTGCAGTTTGGTTGTCTACGGTGGTTGTTGGTGCAGTCAATTCCGTCCCATTGGTATGTTCAAAAATTTAACTTGCGTCTTCTATGTATCGATTCTTTCGTTGTATTCCACTATTAAACGATATGTGCTCGTCCAGCTTCCGAAGATCATGGAGCTCGTTGGGCTTGGATACACCGGATGGTTTGTGTACCGTTACCTTCTTTTCAAGGTATGATCTCAAAACTGTTGCTCGATAATTCGACCACGAAAGTCGTCTATATACGAAAGTTGAAGTTTGATCTGATTCTTTGTTTCTGTTGTCTCAGTCAAGTAGAAAAGAACTGTCATCAGATATAGAAGCACTAAAGAAGAAGATTGCTGGAACTGAATAAAATGTATTGCAATTTGTCTCAACCTCGGATTAAACAATTTATATACATTCTCTATACTGTATAAGAGAGGGATCTATTCTTCTACTGTGATATATATATCCATATTTTGTATGCAAATATTCATTTCGAGCAAAACATGTGACTTTGTCATAATGTATAACCTTTTAGGTAAAATTCTAATCGTTTAAGGGGTGGAAACGGATGAAAACTACATTTTTATATTTTTTCAGTATTATTTTTAAAAGTTTTAATTTTTTAGGGACATATTTGCAATTTTCTTCTTTTATTAAATTAGGGTTTTGCATATATTGCTTGAAAGAATAAAAAATTAGAAAGTATTTGTAAAAAAATGGTATAAGAAACTTATAGTCGTGGTTCGACAATAAAGAATTAACAAATAATAGTCCTTATTTTTGCAATAAAGAAATAATATCGAATGAGACATGCCCAAACGTAAAAAAATGCCATAAATTAAAGAAAACCTTCGAAGTCCTCGTACGAAGGACTGCAACCAAGGTCGAATGACTCTTATTCAAAACATATAATCCGTTTTTACACATGCCTCGAGCCAGAACCTGTCCCGTTATCCAATTCTGAACAATAAACAATTTATCAGAAAATAAAACAGGTAAATCGAATGTGAGCTTGCTGATTGATAATAAATTCCTAGTAACATTCGGAACGACAAGAACATCCAACAATTTAACATTATCAGAAATACACCCTCGATTCAATCGAATCGGACTAAAATGACAAAATGAAAAGCTTATAAGATGCTTCTTTTTTTCAATTAATTGCATTATTTGAAGATGTATGTATGAAAAAGACAATATATGAAAACACACCCTGTTATAGAGCAAATCACTATTATTGCAGTAATGAAAAGGACAATATATGAAAACCCACACCACATAAGAAGCATCATTATACATGAGATAATCCCCCCTACTGGGTATGTAATAATCCAACAAGCTACTTAAGAAGAAAGGAGACATCTTCAAACATGAAGTTCTTCAGAGTTTGTCTATATCCTCATCCTCAAACTCAATGTAATCGTCACCAGCACCCTCGTCCTCCTCGTCAAGCCCACCAGCAATACCCTCGTTAAGCCTTGTGTTCTCAGGCAGTTCTCCGTAAGCCTTCAACAGCCTTGCTTCGTCCGGCATGTACTTCAGAATCACATCGGCCTTGTCATCCTAATAGCATCCAAGAACAACGCAATAAGATTAGTTAAACGATAATCGAGTGTGCTTTGTGACCCTCCACACTCACATTATACCTCGAAGGAAAAGAGATGATGAGAAACAAATATGCCAATTTTCCCATCTAAACAACCCAAAATTTGCAGTTGCAACTGAAAAAATGAAGTATTGGAAACAAGCAAGAAACTTCATATTTAGGGCTCGTTTACTTCGTCTGATAGTCCATCATTAACTTTACGAGTACATTTCGTATGGACTATGTTCACTCACCCTAAGCTTAGCATGGATTATGTACCCAAGACCCACGTTTTAATTAACATATTATACATGACTCCATCAATGACACGTTTACGTGACGAATCCTGTTTTCATGACCAGCATCAATGACCCGTTTACACAGTATACTGATAAGTTTTCAAATGAAATTGAATGAGAGCTTTCCTAGGGTTCACTGAGAACAATGAATGCACAGTTTAATAAACAGATATTACAAATTACATATATGCTATTGCATTACTTTCATCAGCAACTCAATTCCCCAACTAAAAATTCAATGAGAAAATTGTTTACAATTACAGGCCAAATTAAAAACACAAAAAAAATCAATAATAATCAACGAACAGATTACATACATACATGCTATTGCATCATTTTCATCAGCAACTCAACTCCCCAACTAAAAATTCAATGAGAAAATTGTTTACAATTACAGGCCAAATTAAAAACACAAAAAAAATCAATAATAATCAACGAACAGATTACATACATACATGCTATTGCATCATTTTCATCAGCAACTCAACTCCCCAACTAAAAATTCAATGAGAAAATTGTTTACAATTACAGAACAAATTAAGAACACAAAAATCAATATGAATCAACGAACAATTTTCTTCAGTATTTACAGAAGCTAATTATCTCAAAATTAGGACCAAAACAACACCACTAAAACACATAATTCCATAACTATTTAACCAAAGAGAAAAAAGGAAAACAAATTCAACAATCAACAGACTTAAAATTCATCGAAATTCGAATAGGGCAAACAACAATAAATACCTAAAACAAGAAAACGAATACCTTACCTGATAATCGCGGAGACCGACGAGGATAATATCACCGGCGGCGATCCAAACCTTTTTGTGCATCTTTCCACGGATGTGACAGAGGCGTTTAACACTGTCAATGCACATGGCCTCACATCTGCCGTTTCCGAGCATACGCAGCACCTGCGCATACTCCTGTCCATCTTCTTTAAACACTAGCTCTCTCTTCTCATCGTCGGCTTCGTTCTTACCCCTCTTGCGATTCTTTCCTCCCTTTCCCTTGTTCTTCGGCATGGCGAAAACCCTAGATCCAACGATTCACCCTTTTTCCTTATCCAATAATCCCTGCAAGATACTCACTCTTCGATTGCCGAGTGATTGAGAGAGAGAGAGAGGAGACGATTGTTTTATTTCTTCCAATTTATACTATGGCGTTGAACATACGCCATTATCACAACTCGTTTTATGTTCGGGCTTTTTTCCGGGCCCCTCGCTTCTTCTATTTTATAATTGTGGGCTTTTAGGCCTGAAATTCAATAAACACCTTTTCCCTTTTTTTTTTTTTTCATTTTTTTTTCCCAAAATTTTAATAATGACTAGAATTTTAAAGTGTAATTTTGTAAATTATAATGTATAAAATATATAAATGAGTTAACTTGTATGTACGTGACTATGTGAGGATTCAATAAAATTGTGAATATTGTGAATAAAATTTATAAAAGATTTTCAATTTTAAAGATTTGAAGTTATTGTAGAACACTCCAAAAAAATGTACTTCCCCCATAAAAGTTTGCTCAGACTTATTTTTAGTAATGTATAAAAAGAAGTAAACCAAATTTTAATAGATTGAGAAAGTAAAATTTTAATAGATTGAGAAAGTAAAAGTTATTATGGAATAGTGGATTACAAAATAGTAATGGGAAATTTCTTACTTTTTGGGACCTTTAGGCCATATTTACTTTGGGTTTGTAAATTTACATTCTAAAAATTTTAATTGATTCTACTTCCAAATTTTAAAAATAAAATTTGAAAAATCACTACTACATCTATTACTAATTTACTATTACATTATTTACTTACATTTTAATATATTTTAAAATCATACTCAACAATAATATTAATAATATAAATTAAATCTCAGACTTTTGTATTTTCATTCATCATTTTATCGTATATGTCTATCCCTTTTTAAAATTTACAAAATTTTTGGCAGAAGACAGGTAGATGATCAATTTTTAAAGCACACACATTATTATTCACCAAATTTTCAAAAATACCTAGATTTTAAAAACTGATTTTTAGTATTTAAACAATATAAAATCAATTTTTTTAAAATGATACTTAAGCAAAAAGCCAAGTATAGGATGCTTTTCGGTTTTTCCAACTGAACTAATGACCGGTTCACGTATTAAACCGGTTGAACCGAACCATCCATTTTCGGAAAGCACTTTTCAAACATAGAAGATAAAACACTTATTTACATGAGACATCTAACAGACTGATCTAAAACTTTGATGTTAGAATGCAGCACAAGTACTTTTTATGTCTAAAGGGTCAGAAACATGAAGTTAGATTTCACCGTTTGATGGAAAGCTCGGCCCGAAGATGAAGCACGCCGTTGATGAAATAAAGACTGTCCTCCGCCACGAAAGACGCCCACGGAATGTTGAACAAATTACGATAGCCAACTGCCTTGCCGCCTGTGAAAGTGTAGTTACCCTTGTACTTGGTAATGAACTCTTCTGTTGGCTTTGACCTAGCTCCAAATTCGTAGTCAACCGCAAAACTTACCAAACCCTTTTCTTGCATCCCTAGGAAAAGACCGAAGCAATGAGACGAGCTATGTTGCTCCATGCTGCAATGTGCAGAGAGGAAGAACCCTTGCCCCCCTAAGTGGAATGTTTGAGAATAAACTCGCCCCGTTGGGAACAAATTTGTGCATTCCTCACGTTTTAGATCCAAGTAGACCACGCACTGTTGACGTGGGAGGTCAAAGTCAACCACTTTGACGGGTCTATATTTATAGGCACGTTCAGTGGAGCGACGGCTGGAGGAGGTTGACTCTTCTAAGGCAAGAGTTCGCTGGCGGTGTGGTGCATCAGCCTTGAACAGTAGGGCATCTAAAACAGCTTTAGTTGCAAAATCATGATCATAGTCGGGGCAGATAAGAAGCTTCTTCAACTTGCGACAAGTCATGTGAGGGAAGCGGATATGACGACTTAAATGGGAGGATAGAATGTTCCTCCGCTCCTCCAGCTTTGGGTAATGAACTCGACTCCATTTTAAGACAAAGTCGTAAACATTATCCTCTGATGCCACTTGGAGGTCATCACTCGATAAGATTGCTTCGATTCCAGCAAGAGGCAAATTCAACACCTCATCTTGATACCTGTCCCAAAATTCACACCCCATTTATGAATGTCAACAATTATAATAGGTGGGACACATCAAGGGATGCAAAAGAGTTTTGAATAATTTGAAAAACAATGCTAGAATTAAATTTGAATATAGAATAATTTGAATACCACTTTTGAATTGAATAAAGAATCACAATTACGGATATTCAAATATTTTATTGAATCGAATACAGTAATATTCGCCTCAATTCAAATATTTTATTACATCCCTAGACACATCTATGAAATGAATAACAAAGTTCATGGAAGCCATGGAAAGAGAGAATAAGGGTACTTACTTTGTTATGTCCTTATACCGAGAAGCTAAGAACTGTTTTGCAGCATCAGTTAACGGCTGAACTGCATCAGCCATTAGAACACTGGAAGGGAGATCCAGATATAGTAGTGCAGACTCTGGAGTCATAGGTAGGTTTCTTAGTAGACGGCTGCAATATCTCATGCACGAAACCACCTCAAACTTATCGGCAGCCAGAAGTACGTCGAGTAAAACAGGAGCTGTGTTGATGTCTAGTGTACTACTGTACATAAAATTCAGGAGCTCCATGAAAGCTGATTCCTCTGTTTCATTTAGCATAAATGGTGGTTATGTTTACTCTATAAAAAGGTTTGCAGCAAAAGGGGTTAAGCAAAGAACTTTGTATAAATAACTACTAGGGGGCAACAATGTAAAAGAATACTGAATCGATAAGCTGATCGGAATAGAGAAGGTTTCAATAATAATGAAAACAACCACAAACTGCACCAAAATCAATCTTCCCAGTGGGTATTTGCTTGAATTAAGAATTACATACCGGATTCATTAATTCTCAGGGTCACATGTCTCTGTTCAGATTCGATCATACCATTTGAGAATAACTGCAATACGAAAAAGGAACAAGAATTCATATATCCAACCTAACAACACGAAACACATCACAATCAGAATATTTCAAATACAAGTACCTTGTAGAAAAATGGACTTTTTGCTGCCAAGATGGCAGAGCTAATGTGCAATGTTTTAACTCTCAGAATTCTTGAACCATTTTCGGTTGGATTTAAATCTTCGTCATCTTCATCATCATCATCGTCGTCATCATTTGCATCTTCATCTTCTAATTAAATACAACATACATGTTTTAACTTAGAGCAGAAACAAACTATCCAACGCCAGTGCTTACTAAAACAATATGTTGATCTACTAAGCAGTGACCATATTCAAATACCTGATGGCGAGTCTTTAATCAACTGAGGTTCTTCGTCGTCGTGATTCTCGTAGCCTATGCCATCTGGCTCATCTTCACCATCAGGCAGATGAGAATCCAACATATGCTCTTCTGCGCTGCTGTTGATCTCCAAAGCTGCAAACGAGTGGCACATTTCTGATTAAGATGACCACAATTCGTACCAGCATAAGAATTGAGTATAATTCAAAACACAAAAGCATTCATTCAAGCGATCAAGTACTTCTATTACCCAAACAATGGCGAAATACATTTCAATCATATTTTTAAGTAAATTAACAAAAACAATCATAGAAAACTCCAATCAAACCCTAAATTAACAAACAAGCAACACAAACACAAAATAAAAAATCAAACACGCACGCCTCACAATCGCTGAGCAGGTTGACTCAGAGTTGACTGTCTCACCGTCCTCCTTTTTCTCATCATCTCCGCGGCGTCGTTTGCTCTTGCGCGCGGCCCAATCAGCAACGGTGCGGCAACCCTCGGATTCCGGTACGGCGTCGGCGGTATCCGCTACAATCTCGATCAGGAGCATCCGGTCAGAAAAATTGACGTCGTTGAAGGCGAAACCGAAGTCCGGGCCGCCGGCGGGAGATGAGTTTGAACCAGAGTCCATTTCGGCGGTTCGCGGGTCGAATAGATCCAAATCCCAATCTCGCATAATTTCTCTGTTTCTACAACAAATTCAAGCTTCTAGTTCTAGATTTCTGCTACTTGATCAACAAAATAGAGAGAGAAATCTAGAGAGAGAATGTGCTTTGGACTTGCTTTCAACTTTCAACACGAAACGGGAAACGGCAAGATGAAGCCCGCGATACACGAGTCATTGTCTCGTGAGACAAAATAAGATTAAATGACGGCAAATTCGTATACAATCGAGTGTATAGATATATTTAAATTTTAAATTTAATCTTTAATTATACATTTAATACAATTTTTTCGAGTTCAATTTTAATTGTATAGGTGTTAACTCAAATATCACTTTTAAATTATATATTCTACATTTTATTCCGTATACTCGTTTTGTTTTAACGGACGATAATTCAGACGGCTTTAACATTTTCAATCGAATCGAGCTTAAGTGCGTCTTACTATTTTAAAACCAAATGAGCTTATATAACATCGTAAATAATCTACCGATAGGGACGTAATAGTGGCGTTCGGCGTTCGCGGTTGTTAGTTGTCAGGGAGGAAGGAATGGACCCGTGGGGAGGACATTGAGTTGACATGTTCAATTTCGTTTCGCTATTTTCTTTTCGAGTGGTTTATGAACGATTCGAAAATCGATTCGTTCAATGTTTCCAGTCGATCTGTTGCTCTTTTAAGTAGCAGTCGGATTGTTTATAACTATAGAGCTATATAAATCTATAACTTTTTAGATATTTTGAAGGTAAATAGTTTATTATTTTGAGTGAAAAATCATAGCTATGGCCTATGAATCAATATAGTCAATTTACGAAAATAAATAAATATTAGAATAAAAAATGAGTTCAATATAAGTATATAACTTAAGTTTTGGGCTATATTCCCCATAAAAATGCCAGGCCCAAAACAATTGGTGTATAGTAATCTTATAGGGTCTGACTATATGCACCTCCATTTCGGTTTGACGCACTCCCCTAAAATCGTTCCAAGATAGACGCACCCCCATGAAATGTCATAAATGACCCTCTCTCATAAAAATTCCTATTACTACTCACACACTTGACCCTAATAAGCTTGTAGACGGGTCACACTCAAACCAGCTTGTCTATAAATACAATAAAACCTCTATAAATTAATACTCTATAAATTAATAACCTCTCTAAAATAATAAAATCTTCCGGTCCCGACTTGGGCCTTTGTAAAAAAACATCAAATTCGATAAGATAATAAAATAATAATTTTTCGGAAAATCCTTTTATAAATATTAGGTCCCATTAAAACTCTAAATTAATAATTCATAAATATTACAATTATAAATATTATGGTAATTTTCTAAAATATGAATTTACTTGATTTTTCTTAAAATTTAAATCTAATTGAATTTCATCCCTAACTTTTTTAATTGCAGCCAAGAGTTCTGGTGTCGAGTTCTCTAGCAGCAACACAAAATTGTGAAGAGTTGTTGTCGCGCACAAAGCATCAAATTTGAAGCAACGTGGCTTTGCATATTTTTCATCAATCCACTCTTGTAAATCTTTTTGAGTGCATGTGGGATGATCTCTCTTATACTCACATAATGCTTTACGCATTTGATCATTCATGGATGATTTTGCAATGCCTTTTAGATGAGAAGACATGTTGGGTGTTATGAATTATTTTATTTCTATATTGAGATTTATATAGTATATATTTCCTTCATCATGCATGAATATGTTTAAGTGCAACTAATTAATTGAAACATGTATACAATGAATATATTTAATTAGTTACAAAGAATTGGTTGATATGACATATGTACTAAATTTGATGAATTCAAAAAATCTCTATTTTAATTAATAAATATTAATTTATCGATAAATTAATACCTCTTTAAATTAATAAAATTCCATAGTCCCAGGATTATTAATTTAAAGAGGTTTAACTGTATAATGATATTCTAGTGCAGGGTAGCGAAAGATGTTTACGTCATAACTGAGCTTTTGACATAAAGTTGAAGTATATCGTAATATTATGAATTTAAACTCATATTTAATGAAAATGTAAATAAAAAAAATTCTGTATAGACGGAAAGAAAATAACAATTTTTATCACTTTTAATATCAATAAAATAAATACGGTATGAAGCACTACAATAAACTTCATGTAAAGAGTTGACTTGACTTTGTAGCTGTAGTTTTTGTAAATACTGTGAAATTAATTAATACATAAGAATATATAGCAGTAGTATTTATATGTATAAAATTATGTTTTTGAGGGGCCAATTCGTAGATATACAATAAATTTTTCAATATAAATGAATTTACATTTTTTTACAAGTTTAAACTTTTAAATGAGATATATGGTGTCAGAGCCTTAAACTCAAGTTCGTACGTCATAGACGATGGCCCCTTCTCAAAATGTAGAGTCAAAAATGTAGTTTACTAGTAAATGAATATTGGAGAATTAATATATAAATTAATCACAAGGTGTAAATATTTCATGACTTTTAATCATGGGATTACCTTTTTTCAACGTACAGATGAAAAATATGTAAAACTTTGAACTATATTAATTTCGATTACAAAAATGCCCATGTTATAAGCATAAAGACTTGTATGTGCATCGTCGTGCATTTAAATGGGTGGAATTGCTTTCAACAAGAATCGAACTCAAATCGTTTGTTTGGAGACTCTAATACCATGAAAGAATTAGGGATTATATTTTTTTTTAGTCTATTAAGTTGTCAAAATTTTGATTTTGGTCCAGACAATTACTACTTTTTGAATTTCATCCTTTAAGTTTGTTACTCCCTCCGTCCACCAAAAGTGTGCTCACTTGTTTTTTTAGGTCCACAAAAAATACGTTTATTCTATTTAAATTGTTCACTTTAATAACAAGATTGAGTATCTACTAAATAGATATTTTACTCATTATCTCAAATATATTCTTTATAAATAAAATATGATTTTTTAAAAAACATGTATAAAAAAAAGTGAGCACATTTTTTGTGAACAAAATGAGTATTATTTTGAAATAAGTCCTGTTACCGGCTATTTAAGGTTTTGTAACCGGTGACAACTAATTGTTTTTCTTTTTCATTTTATTTAATTACACGCGTGAGTTTTCCTTTTGATTTAATTTTTGAATATAAAAAGGGACGGAGCGAGTTTATAAAACGGGTCACATGTAGACATGGGCAACGGTTCCAAACCGCCGGTAGAAACCGGCGGTTACGGTTTTGATTTTTCGGTAACCGTAACCGAACCGCGAACCGCCGGTTACGGTTTGAAAACCGCCGATTTGGCGGTTTTTTTTTTTTTTTTTAATATTATCTCCGTTTTCGTTCGTATTTTATTCGTTTTAACTCATTTTTTAGAAAATACATTACTAGAATTGAATAAAAATTATATAACTTAAATTTATACATTAAAAATAGAAGAATTGTGTATTAAAAAAATTAATTTTTTTTTAAAATAAAAAACCGGCAAACCGGCGGTTAACCGACCAAACCGGCGGTTTGCGGTTTGTCAAAATGACGAACCGTAACCGAACCGTAACAGGTGATTCGGGTGGAATTTACACGTTTTAGGAGCACATGTGAAACATGTTTTGATGTGGATTTCATTGAATTATGCATTGAATATGATTGTTTAAGCCGAAATGAGAGAAAGGTTGTGTTTTGTCGATTTTGTAGGAAATACGAGGGAATTTGGAGCAAAACACCAACCATACTTTACTGAATCAGGAAGAGGAGTGTACCGTTGGATTCGTCTCGAAAAACGGAGTGGAATGAAAAAAAGAATCGAGTCAATCGGAGGTCGGAAGCTCGAGATATGAAGAGACGAAAAAGCATGCCCCGGGTAGACACTACAAAATAATGGAGAAATGGCATCGGGGAAGGCATCGGATCTGCCGTCCCCAAAGATGAAGGCAACGGCAGTGTGCCGATGCCAATATGCTCGATGCCATTTAAATGGCATCGGATTTGGGGAAAACCGATGCGAAATGGCATCGGCAGGTCGCCGTTACCAAATGGCATCGGGGCCCACTGCCGATGCCATTTCGCATCGGGGACAGCCGATGCCATTTCGCATCGGGGCCCACTGCCGATGCCTTTTTATTAAAATTTAAAAATCCGAAACTGGGTTTCGAACCCAGGTCGATAGGCCACCAACACCCACCCCCACCGCTGGGCCACCCCATTTTTCGGAAATCTTGCCATTTTCGCGATTTGTGGGGTTCGAACTCGGGACCTCGCGGTCTCGAAGGCCTTTGAGCGCCCCCTGTGTGCCGTTTAGGCTAGGAGCTTTTAGTCGACATGTTGTGAATGCAATTAATATATATTCAATTTAATTTGAGTTTTTAATTCTTTAATTAATTCAATCCATTCTAACTTTAATTGTTGCTTATTAAATTATTTATCAAAGCATATCATAATTATTTCTAAATTATGTTTTTCAAATTAACTAAATTATGTTTTTCAAATTAAATAATTTATTTACGGTATCAATTCACACTATTTAAATTTATTCTAATCCTCAATTTACAACATTTAAATTCATTCTAATTTTTTATTTCACAACATTATAATTACATACAACATTGAATATAATTATTTTCACTTATACATTTAAATTTATTATAATCACATCATTTAAATTCATTCTAATTTTCAATTCACAACATTAAATATATATAATTATTTTCACTTATCCATTTGAAAATATGAATTCACTTATCCATTTAATTAAAAATATTTTCATCTATTATAAAATTATTCTCTAGTTCATTTTCAATTAAAATACACTTATCTAATACGGAGTACTAGTGAATACTTTTTTTTTTTTTTAATTGCAGAGAATAAGCTTGATTAATTTCCTAATTGTTGTAGTATATTATATATAATGTTCGTTTCACTCTGATCAGGAGTAATGCTAAATTCATAATTCATTCTAACTTTAATTGTTGCTTATTAAATTATTTATCAAAGCATATCATAATTATTTCTAAATTATGTTTTTCAAATTAACTAAATTATGTTTTTCAAATTAAATAATTTATTTACGGTATCAATTCACACTATTTAAATTTATTCTAATCCTCAATTTACAACATTTAAATTCATTCTAATTTTTTATTTCACAACATTATAATTACATACAACATTGAATATAATTATTTTCACTTATACATTTAAATTTATTATAATCACATCATTTAAATTCATTCTAATTTTCAATTCACAACATTAAATATATATAATTATTTTCACTTATCCATTTAAAAATATGAATTCACTTATCCATTTAATTAAAAATATTTTCATCTATTATAAAATTATTCTCTAGTTCATTTTCAATTAAAATACACTTATCTAATACGGAGTACTAGTGAATACTTTTTTTTTTTAATTGCAGAGAATAAGCTTGATTAATTTCCTAATTGTTGTAGTATATTATATATAATGTTCGTTTCACTCTGATCAGGAGTAATGCTAAATTCATAAGTCATACTCACGTAACTATCAAAATCCACGCAAATATACATGACATATATATATATATATATAATGCTAATTATTTTGATTTTTTAATTAATCAAATGACGATGTGTCATTATCTACATCATTATATTTACTTACATAATTAACACTATTTTATGGAAATTTAAAAAATTAAAGAATATTCTTATAAAATTAGGAAACGTAGGACAAAGATACCATAATCAAGATTACCAATGCTAATTATTTTGATTTTTTAATTAATCAAGATTAATTATTTTGATTTTTTTAATTAATCAAGATTAATTATTTTAAGATTTTTAAAATTATTTATTAACGTGTTTATTATCAGTATATAATTATTAAATTTAAAAAAAAACCATACATTTATATATATAATTTTTTTAATAACAAAAAAATTAAAATTAAAGTTATAAAAATAATTAATTGAAAAATAATGACTACATTAATTAAACTAAATCATAAACTCTAAACCCTAAAAAAAAAAAATCATAATTTTCAATTTTAGGGTTTCAAGGTTTAGGGTTAAGAGGTTTAGGGTTTTAGGATTTTAGGGTTTAGGGTTGGAGGCGACGGGGAAGGCATCGGGCCCACTGCCGATGCCATTTTGCATCGGGGGGGCCGTTACCAAATGGCATCGGGGCCCACTGCCGATGCCATTTTGCATCGGCCATTAAATGCCGATGCCATTTCGCATCGGGGCCCACTGCCGATGCCATTTTGCATCGGGCATTAAATGCCGTCCCCTTTTCGCATCGGCCGGCCTGCCGTTGCCATTTGCCGATGCCTTTTCAGTAATATTTTGTAGTGAGAATCGACCCGGGCGGGTCAAAACCACCCGGGCAAGGGCAGATTTTAGAGAAGTTCGTATTTGGCCCGGGTGGATTCAACCCGGGCAAGGCCAAAGAAGAGGGAGCTTCGTATTTAGGCCGGGTGGCATGCCCGAGTGGGAGCCACCCGACCGGGTGACATCATTTTCGGAGGTTTTTTGCTATTTTCTCCATTTTCGAGGGACCTAAGTGCAAATTTCGTCCAAGACTTCTACCCCAACTATAAATAGCTCCAATTTGAGTTTTAGAAGGGAGTCTTACTCCTTTTCCAAGCATTTTCTCACACACAAACACATAGTTGTAGGTGTTCTTCATTTTTAGTTTAATTTCTTCAATAGATTAGATAGAATAGTGGTTTTTACTTCAAATCAAGCTACGATTATCATCGGACATCGTCTATTACATCGTTTTGTAGCTAAATTCGCATGATCAAGGTGATATTACTCTATTTTGCAATTCAATTTGGTATTTTCTTAATTTCTTCAATCTTTTGTTATTTTATTATGAGTTTGATGTTATTTGTTGTTGTAGCCATGGGATTCTCTTCTAGAACCATGGGCTAATCCTCAATTGCCTTGGGTGTGGATGTTTTGATGAAAATTTAGTGTAATTGTGAATTAATTGCATGATTAGCTTATAATTTGGGGTTTTATGTTTCTAGAGTTGTACTTTGATTGATTCATTTGGTTGATCAACCGTATTAGCAAGCATGTTCGATTATGTTTATTGCAACGAGAGTTGGGTAGCATGATTGGGAGTGTGAGTGTGAGCTTTGATCAATTGAATAGAAGTTAATTAGTAATTAGCTCACCCGAGAGGGGTGTTAATGGCTAGACCGACAACCTTAGACACTAAACGAGTAGAGGTCGTCTAGGAGTTTGGTGAGAGGGCGTTTCATAAGCATTAGTAACCGTGTTGAAAGTGCTTATGAAACACTATCTTAGGGGCTTATGGTATTTGGTTAGATCCTATAATTGCTAATCAATGCACGATGTTTACCTATGCCTTTCGAGGGGGTTTGCACACTTATGTGATAGCCTTTAGCTTGACCCAAATTTGTCGTAAAATCATGTAATTGGTTCACTAGTTCACTTAATTGCTCACAAAACGGAAACACCTGAGGCAATACACTTCTCTTGCACTTTCAATCGAAAGTTAAATAACTTGTTATTTCTTATCACTAGTTCTCATCACTTTAGTTAATTTAGTTTAATATTTTTTGTGCTTATTCCCGAAAATCCAAACATAATCATTTAGTTACTACAATAGCATGATAACTTGCAACTTTATGGACTCATTTTCACTCAATTAAGTCCTTGGAACGAAAATCTACTTGGGGACACTTATCTTACTACTAACGAACCCATACGCTTGTGGGGATCGTATAGTTTTAAAAAGTGCAAAAATACGACCAAGTCAACCGGCGGTTTGACCGGTTGGCCGGTTTGGCGGTTCGATTTTGCGCGTGTCTAGTCACATGTATAAAATAAATACGTAAAACTAGGGGTGGGAATGGGCCAGGCTACCCGACAGGGGCCTACGGCTCGGCCTTCTAAAGCTCGGCTCGGCTTGTTTAATAAACAAGCCAGGCTCAAGCTTTTTTTAAAGCCTTTTTAATTAAATAGGTCGGGTTTGAGTTTTTTCGTAAGCCTTTGAAGCCCAACAGACAAGCCTATTTAACTCTATTTCTATATGTATAAATATATAATATATAAAAATACAATAAATATATAATATAATATTCAATATATGATGAGATTATCTTGAATAAATTATATATTATTTTATTTTATTTTTCTTTGTAATAGTTAAAAATAATTGATATGAATATTTGCATTTGAGTATAATTTTATGGATCTTTTGATTAATTTTTTATTGTTCTTATTTCTTCATTTTGAGATTTTAAAAGTTAGTTTTTATAATTTAATGGTAATACAAGTGTCGTAAAAATTAATTTTGAATAACATTAAAGAGGCATTTAAAAGGCTTTCGAGTCAGGCCTATTTACTAAAAAGGTCAGGCCTAGCCTCTAAAAAAAACCTATAATAGGCCACCGACCAAGCTTGGGCCCAAATATTATATACCAGGCCCAGGCTTAAGGCCTGACCCGGCCTGACCTATTCCCACCCCTACGTAAAACGAGTATATATAATAAATCTCTACGAAACTTGTTAATTCAATCGATAAAAAGATCATATATATAATAATTCAAAACTCCAATATGTCTATTTAATTATAAGGAGTAAAAAAAACACATTTAATACAATTTTTTCGAATTCAATTTTAATTGTATAGGTGCTCACCCAAATATCACTCATAAATTATATATTCTACATTTTATTCCGTATACTCGTTTTGTTTTAGATAGTGGAAGCAGACAATGATTCAGACGACTTTAATATTTTTAATCGAATCGAGCTTAAGTGTATCTGACTATTGTTAAATTAAATGAACTTATATAACATCGTAATTACATAATACGAAGTATATAAATTAATCTACCGATAGGGACGTAATGGTGGCGTTCGTGGTTGTTAGTTGTTGGAAGGAAGAAATGTACCCGTGGAGAGGACACTAAGTTGACATGTTCAATTTCGTTTCGCTATTTTCTTTTCGAGTGGTTCATGGACGGCTCGAAAGTCGATTCGTTCAATATTTCTAGTCGTCGAGTTGCTCTTTCAAGTAATGGTCTCGTTTATAACTATAGCTATATAAATTTATAACTTTTTAGATAGTTTCAAGGTAAATATTTAATTATTTTGAGTGAAAAATCATAGTTATGAATCAATATAGTCAAATAAGATTTTGTTTAAATAGAAAAATAAATAAATTAATACTCCGTATTAGAATAAAAAAATGAGCTCTCTTATAACTTTATGTTTTGGGCCAAAAAAATATTATATTCTCCATAAAAGGCGTTGACTATATACCCCTCCAGCTTTGTTAAGTATACTCCCCCTACCCATTTATTAATTTAATAATCATGTAAAATGTCTAAACTGCCCTTATACTAAAATAATCCTACTAAATACACTCCCCTCCCACTTTTCAATCCTAACCCTAATTGAAGAAGCTATCGTCTCCGGCCGTCGTCGTCGCCGCCGCCTCGAACCTCCAGAAATTTTAAAAAGAAAAACTTAGATTTAAAAAAAAAAAATACATTTTTGACACTGGTTTATTGATGAACAACACTCTCGTCAACACACTAGTGTCAACGAACAACACTCTCGTCAACACACCAGTGTCGACGAACAACACTCTCGTCAACACACCAGTGTCGACGAACAACACTCTCGTCAACACACCAGTGTCGACGAACAACACTCTCGTCAACACACCAGGGTCGACGAACAACACTCTCGTCAACACACCAGGGTCGACGAACAACACTCTCGTCAACACACCGGTGTCGACGAACAACACTCTCGTCAACACTGGTTTGTCGACGAGAGTGTATACCTTCAACCATAAGTTGTCGAGAGAAGAAAAAAAAATGTTAGTGCACAAACGCACAGAAGAGGGAAAAAAGAAAAGAGGAAAGCCGCCGTGAAGAAGGAGGGCAAAGAGGTTGTCGTGAGTGAGGGAGGAGGGGACGGCGGCGTCGCTGGGCAAGGGGGCGGCGCCGCCGCAAATAGAACAGAAAAAAAAAACAAAAAAACAAAACCCTACCTTCGACGGCGGCGAGAGAGAAGGCGGCGTGCTGCGAGGCAGCGCGGGGTGAAGGAGGCTTCACGGCGGCCGGCGCAGGGCAAGGGGGCGGCGCCGCCGCCGTCGCATGAGCAGAAAAGTTAAAAAAAAAAAACGAAACCTACCTTCAGTGGCGGCGAGGAAGGCGAACGGCGCATGCTGGAAGGTGGCGGCGTTGGGTGGAGCCGGTGTTAGAGGCGGCAGTGTTGGGCGGAGCCGGTGTTAGAGGCGGCGACGGCGCTGAGTTTTACGGTAAGGAGGAAGAAGTGTTGGTGGGGGTGAGGAGGAAGAAGAAAGAAAGAAAATTAGGGTTTTTTTATGATTTAATAAGGGGGAGTGTATCTATAAGGGTAGATTAGGTATTTTGTGGGGGAGTGTATCCAACGTATGCCATTTTAGGGGGGATACGAAAATCTGAGGAGTATATTTAACAAGGTTGGAGGGGTATATAGCCAACGCCCCATAAAAATGTCAGGCCCAAAACAATTGGTCTATCATAGTCTTATATTCTAGGCCCAAATTATTGGGCATTCTTAGCCCGAAAAATTGGGCTTCAATAATTTCTGAAAATTTTAATTACATACTTCACCCGTCACTCCAAAGCTACCTATTTACTTTTTTTCATTTTAATTATTTGTAGAGTAGATGATGTTTTATACGTTTTAATCATGATATCTCTATTATAGTAACAGTACCCTCCTTTATATTCTTAATAATTTACGTTTTAAACTTTCTTTTCTTTTGTAAATTAGATAATGTTTTACATTTTTCGATACAAATCAATTTCATTTTATTCAATTTTACCCTTGTGTTATTTTAGATAAACATATGAACTTTTATTAAGAGTATAGTAAGAAACACACAATTTGCTTAATATACATGTGCATTGATATAAAACGACACTTATTTAAAATCAGATAATGTAGATCAGTTATAATAGCAAAAACATTGGGGAATGTCGTAAATTCTTTATCGCATTCCCAATCGCACGGCCCCACCCAAGGATATGTCATATCATAAAGAGTTTCTGCCATTTTAACTCAAATAAAGATGAAAAAGTCGAAAAATTTTGAAAATTATTTTTTTACTTTTTCATCGTTTTCGGACGAGAAGTTCTAATTTACATAACCAAAGTCAACGTGAAAAAGTTAATAGGATAAAAAATACGCAAATTTACGAAAAAAGGAAAATTCGATTTTTTGTCCTGCATGTTACACTTTTTTTATCCTATTAACTTTCACACTTTGATTTTGATCCTATAAGTTACAATTTTTTTAAAAAAACATCGGAAAATGACGAAAATTTTGAAAATTCAACACACCCACACAATTCACGTGTGTGTAAATAATGAATATTTGAAGACTAAAAATATACCTGAAAGCAATTTACATGCTGTTAAATTGAACAATAACATGTAAATAACTACAATCATACGTACACATTTCATTGTGTATATAGCCATTTCTTTGATCTTAAAATGTTGTTGAGTTATATGTATATATCTCCCAATTCTCTTGTTATTTATATGCATTAATATTGTATCTCTATTCCCATAAAAGGATATATATATAAAAATAAAGTATATAACTAGCTTGTTATAGATTTTGTATATTTTCACCACGTTTTTTTATGAGGATTCGACGTATATTGGAATATTATTTTAATGTTTATTTCAGTTTGATGGTTATGATTTAATTTTCTTCTATATATAATTAACTTGAAATAAACATACACAATTAATATGCAAAGGCATAAAAATTTATTGCTATGTGCGTTTTTAGTACTCTCATTAATTTAGCATATGACAGCTATACCAAACTATTTTTCATGCACTATAAAGAACTATAAAGAACAGGGATGGGTATTTAACTTGTAATAAAAAAAATATATATATAAAGAACAAGTGAATTGAGAGATACAATTAAAAATCAAGAAAATGGCTATTTTTTTTTGAGCGTAAAATAGGTAAATATATAGCTCAAAAACGAGAGTCCAGAAGGACCACGCACTCCTTACAATCCACCCTATCCTCCTATGTCTACCTCATCCGGTTTTCGGGTAAAAAACCGTAGTGGTAAACCCTTTTAGGGACAAACCCACTTGCGGAAAACCGTAAACCTTCCTTTGAGGTAAATCCATCAAGTATCTATCATGTATCAGTTTATTTATACAACCACAAGGCATACCCATAGCCCTCACAACACGCCTACAAAACGCTCCTATGAACCTACACATATTACATGTATAAACGATCACAATCCTCCTCGTGCTATTGTCTTGACCACGACCCCAACACTTCCACCTTCTACGATCATCCTTTGTCCAGGTTACACCTTTTGTCAACATGCCTCCATTATCCTGCCATGTTAAAAGCAAACAGCAGCACACATCCATTCCATAATGCATCACAGTACAAAGCATCACAAAATATATCATACCATGCATGTAAAACCTGGCCCATTTACAGGCCAGTATACGCGTATCCAAAACACGGCTGAACATGTTGTCCATGCACATGCTGCGTTCATCACAACATCCTTCATTATGCCATCGAACATGCCTCCAAGCTCCTGCCATAATAAACGCAACACAGCAGGCTCCATCTATTCCACAATGCATTAAAGTAATACGCATCATGAAATAAAACATACCATGTAGGTATAATCTGACCCATTCACAGGCCAGTATACACATGCAAATTCTTGATCTTTGCTCCATATCGAAGGATATCCAGTTTTGCCCACCTCACGAGCCCATCAACACTCGATCTCAGTCCACCATGTGCATGCGTGTTCCTTGCCCTCCAAAGTAGATAGATCACCGTACATGCAGCCAATCTCGCGACCTCTTTATGGCCTTTCTTGAGTTTCCTACTTCTCTTAATATCCTCAAATAAATCATCCACCCAACTAGCATCATTCTTCCAACCTATCCACGCCCACACCCTACTCCAAACTGCCCTTGCAAAGGCACATTCGAATATGAGATGCTTAGCCGATTCCAAGTTATTAATACACCAATTGCAGCCCCTATCCTCATCCGTAAGGATCCATGTATCCTTCGTAGCAAGCCTACCTCTCACAACTAGCCACGTAATAACCGAGAATTTTGGGGGAATGCTCCCCTTCCATATCTTTTCAAACTTAAAGACATACCTGTCATCATGATGGTTGGAGAAAATGGCTATTTACACCGTGAAATGTCTACTTGTAATTTACATGATAATGTTGAGCTATAATGTCCATGGACGTGATTTTAGGGTTGGGCCGTGTATAGCGCAAACATACTGCGAAAGAGATTGCAAATCTCTTGGCTATACCGAAAGTGAATGCATGATAGCTAATGACGGTACGGGGGTCGACTGGCTAATTTCGGAACCCCAATGTTTTTGCTATAGTAATCCTGCGGATCCGAAACCGCCAGTTTATAATAAGATTTAATGATACCACGAGCTACGACAAATTTTATTAAATAATCAATAAATTTATCTACTTAAATTTGTTACAGAGTACATGTAATTGATCATGATATGATTTTTATATCATGTAATAAGGAGGGGGAAATAGATATCCATGAATAATTAAAAATATATATGAGACTTTGGATTATTTCATTTTCATGTAATAATTCGGATGGAAACATTAATTCTCTCTTGAAATGAGAGATAATATTAATTTATTAATAATTTACTATTTCTTGATTGGTTAATTTGCACTTTTTTAATATTTTGGAATATATATACTTAGGAATTAGCTATTAGTATCCCATATTTTAATTTATTATTTCATTTATATTTTGTTATTAATTAATAATGTGGGGGGTTTTTTTTTTTTTTTTTCATCTTATTTTGAATTTTAAATATGTGCTACGCTACTTGTTTCATTTTTTATTTTATCAAATTATGTAATTAAATTGAAAGAAATAAATAAATACATGTTTAACAGTTTATGGAGAAACAACAGAGATGAGTTATCCACAAGACTTTCTGAAAATGTGCAATGTGATGAGTTATATGATGTAATAAATTAATTTTATTTATTTTACATATATAATTTCTCCAAATGAACACTCCTCCATGTGCATTGCCCTTGTTACGGATTATAATTTCTTTAAAGCGATGGATTTAAGTGATAACATTAATTTTCTAAGTTACAAATTTTTTATCTCTGTTATTATAAATTTATATTGAATTATTGATATTATATTACTCTCTCTATCTAATTTCATTATTTTTACTTTTACTTTTTGGTTGTTTAATTTTATAGGGAAATTAAAAGGCCTTTTTTTTCCCTAGTACGGTAACTTTGGATAGTAAAAAGAGGACTCCAACTTTATTTACCGGCTAAAAAAAGTAGATTTGTAATTTTTTTTTTCTGCAACTTCAGACTCAATTAATCCGACTGTCTCAATTTCGGGCTAATTTCGCACATGAAAGTCTTGTGAACTCTATTTTTGGGCTGAAAGCGTACACGGGCCTCACTTTCTCGACTAACTTTGCACACATTACAACCGCTACACCTTCATCCCCACTATCCTACTGTCGCAGTTGCATGCCTCCACCCTAACCATTCTACTGAAAATTCTAAAAATCACATCCTCACGGTACGACGTAATAACACCAAATTTAAAAAAAAATCATGAATCTTTATAAATTATATATAAGGTCTTAAAATTGTGGAGTATATAAATATTTATAGTCATGTTGACTATATGTTGTAAACGACCATAAAAAGGTATATATATATATATATCATCACAATGAATAATTTTTTATTAAAGTTTATTGATTATATAGAGTCACGCACTATACATTGATCCCTGTAATAAATTAATAATTCTGATGGAACATTAATTCTAGTTCTCTTGAGATGAGAGATATTAATTAATAATTTACTATTTCTTGATTTTTTTTTTTTTTTTAGCATTCTGGATATATATATACATAATTAGGTTAGCTAGCTAGTAGTATCCCATATTTTAATTTATTTTTATTTTATTTCATTTTATATTTTATTATTAATGTTGACCAAATGAACACTCCCACTAGAGTTATTAAGAAACTCCATGTGCAATGTCTTGTACATATATACATGTATATATCTACATATCAGATTTCATTAATAAAATGTTATTTTTAAGGATGAATTTAAGGGAGATCGATTTTGTTTAAATTTTTAATTCTAAGTGTATTTCTCTGTTTTTATATAGTATAAATTTATATTGAACTATTGATATTACTTTATTCGTCCACTAAAACTCTACAATTATTTGTTTGTTAGAATTTCTCCTTATCTAAAAGTTTAAACTTATAAAAAAAAAGTAAATAATTAATTCTTGTATATTAATTTTGTAATACAACCATTACATACATGTTAAAAAAAACTGAAACATAAAAATAAAGGTTAATTGCAAATTAAATCACCATCTTTCTCTGGATTGCAATTTAATCTAAACTTTTGAATAATTGAAAAAAAAAATCACCACCTTTAAATATTGTTGCAATTTAAACTTCTTAATAGTCTCATTTGTGTCCAAGTCTAACGTGGTTAGCTAATGTGACACCTCCTTAATGAAACAATATTGTTTTTTATTTCGATTTAATCTCAAAACGTCAACTTTGAGCATAAATGAAGTTGTCTAGAAGTTTAAATTGCAACAATATTGAAAGGTGGTGATTTTATTTGCAATTATTCAAAAGTTTAGATTAAATTGCAATCCAGAGAAAGATGGTGATTTAATTTGCTAATAACCCTAAAAATAATCAAGTTTGGACCGATAAAGTCCTCTATTATAAAGGAGTAAAACCTAACTTACTGTCATCTATTTATAGTATTATTTTTTTTGGCCTTCCCATGAATTTTGAAGATTGAAAAAGCAAAGAAATTAAGTTGATTCAATACTATTCACATCACATCACATGTGATGTGAACCAATTAAATTATTTAATAATTAATCAATTGTAGTAATAATATGGGTGAAATTGACTTGGGAACCTAAAACGAAATAAAAGCCATTTCCCTATTAATTCTATTCTTCTTCTATTTTTATGTTACATAAGTATAAGAATTGCTATGTGCATTGTCTTCGTCACATACCTATATTCAAAATTCATTAATTATTTTATTTAAAAAAAAAAAAATTCATTAATTAATTTTATTTACGTAGGGCGATGGATGGATTTAAACTGGGTCTATATATAGAGCCATAAGTTGGGCAAACAAACACACCCTTCCCTTGCACACAAATATACATTCATATAATTATTTGATACATTATAAGATTTATCCTAATAGTATTATATATGTTTTCTAATAATTACATTTTTCGATTAATTGGTACGTAGGAACCCCGCTTCCTGAACCCGACGTTTTCGGAAAATCCCTCTACATCATATACATTGGTCAAAATGATTTCACTATGAATTTGACTTCTTTTGGCTCACAAGCAGCTGGGATGACCGAAGTCTTACAACAAGTGGTTTTAGGCATTGCTAATACCACAAAGGTAATATAATTAGTCATATATCATGTTCTAAATTAAAAAAAAAAAATCTTAATTTATATATAATTTTGTTTAATTCAATTGATCATCAGAAACTTTACAAAATGGGGGGCCGAACGATCCTGGTGTTTAATCTGGCCCCGGTAGGTTGCAGAAAATTGTTTTTCATTCCATGACAAATAAAAAAATAAAAAACATACTCAATACCACTACACATCACATATATTCAAATTGGCGAATTCAAATTGGGAGATAAATGAATCACTAATTCATAGGATACATTTTATACATGTTGATTGTCGTCTTCTGAATTATTATTATAGATATATATTAAAAAAATATAAATTGTATTTAAATTGTTGACAAATGGCTAGTTCCTACCAAATTGGAGTGACATAGAGGGTAAAAAGAAAATAAAAAAAAAAATCAGATTTGACTAATAGTTAGCTAGACGGTCAAGGCGTTAGGCGGTTTAAATTCGCCCTTCTTCATATGTGAGATTAAAGTCTAGAGAATCTAAAATCAGTTTTAATAAAAGTATTAACGGTGTCGGTGTGGATTGTATCGTCACGCCACTTGATTTTTTTTTTTGAGAAACGGAGAGGTACGTGACTCACAATTTTTATTGATTCAGTATCATTCATATTGACAAGTACATGGAGTCACTTTTTGTAAAAAAAGAAAAAAGTCACCGAAAAAGTGAACGAGAAGATGTTCTCAGTCTTCCCTTTCACCTGGACAGTTCTCATCCTCAAACTCTTCCCTAGACAGCCCTCATCACTTTGAAGAAGAGAGACGATGAGGGCTATCTTCCCTTCCACCTTGAAAGTCATCAGAAGTTTATCAACTCTAAGAGAAATGGCATACCTAAAACGAGATCGTTGAAACATAATCCGAGAGAACTACGAAGTCGACCATGAAAACATGGCCGACTTCGTCTAAAATCACGGGCACCGATTGGCACACACTTTTTGTTGTGATTGTAGATCCGTCGGCCAGATCAAATCTAGTGTCTCAAAAGTTTTTGGACCAAGACCCTGCGAAGTCGTAAAAGATAAATGAGCAACTTGAAATTAATATATGCCATAAATTATTTTATCTCATTTAAAAGTTCGATCTTGTAAATTAATATATGCCATAAATTAATATTTCAATTGAAATTAAAAAATGACAATGAAATTATATTTTACTTTTAAATGTGTTGATATCAATATGATTTTATTTATTTAAATTACAGTATGTTTCATTTCAAATCATGGTTTATTAATATCAATAGGAAGAAACATATATCTACGAAACTGCAGGTTAATTAATTGGTGTACTATTGTTAGCATTCAACATTAAGAGAATTAATAGAATTAATTGTTAATGTTAATCGGAAACGTACAGTGATTTTTTTTTTATATAATGTGGTTAATTAAATTATATGATGTATTCTATATATAACAAGTTTTCACTTTCAATAGGGAGATCGATATATACACATATTATTCATCAACAAAAATCACAAAAATGGCTTTTTACACGTTGAAATGTGTGTTTATGATTGTAGTTATTCACATACTGTTATTAAACTTAATAACATGCGGAATGTTTCCAGGTATTTATCCAATTTCATTATATATTCAGTTTTTGTTATTTTGTTCGTTCGCCTATAAATTTTTTATACTTTATTTTACAAATATCTTTTAAATGTACATCCCCATTATTCTTATTTACGTACATGTAATATATATAATTCAATTTTTTATACTTTTCAAAGTCTGATTCGAGCGATCAAGTACACTTTTTCAAGTGGAATCGACACACCTAGTAAAACACGTGGTTTTTCCATGATGTATAACATTTTTTGGTAAAATTATTGTTTAAAGGTGAAAACTGCATTTTTATATTTTTTGTCATTATTTTTGCAAGTTTTAATTATTTAGGGAATCTTTTTGCAATTTTTTCAAGTTTTAACTTTTACAACTTTGAAATAATTTATGTGTTCAAAAGTAACGATAAATGTGGGTTAATTTCAGTTAAAATGGTAGCAGCTTCGGCTCCGTCTCCTCCACCACCACTTTCTACGGAGCTCGATCTCGGGCCGTGTATAGAACATCCATACTGCGACAATGAATGTCGATCGATTGGCTATGCCCATAGCATATGTGAACTTAAACAATTCACTCGTCCTGAACTCGTTGAGCAGCCCCAATGTATTTGTTACAATGATTATTAATTGTTTCAATGTTTATTAAATAATCAATTCGTTTATCTACTGAATTATATATAATAGACCAGAGAGCTCGTGAAATATACTTGAGAACATTTATTGAGTTTTTACCACTAAATCAATGGTTCAATTTTATTTTATTTTTTGGGTAATTTTGAATGAATGTTTTGTGATAATAGATTTTTTAATCATGATGCAAATTTGCGTAGATGGTTCATATGCATGAATGCAGAAAATTGTTTTTCATTCCATGACAAATAAAAAAATAAAAAACATACTCAATACCACTACACATGATCATATATATTCAAATTGGCGAATTCAAATTGGGAGATAAATGAATCACTAATTCATAGGATACATTTTATACATGTTGATTGTCGTCTTCTGAATTATTAATAATATAGTTATATATATATACTAAAAAAAAAATATAAGTTGTATTTAAATTGTTGTCAAATGGCTAGTTCCTACCAAATTGGAGAGACATAGAGGGTAAAAAGAAAAGAAAAAAAAATTCAGATTGACTAATAGTTAGCTAGATGGTCGAGGCGTTAGGCGGTTTAAATTCGTCCGATTAGCAATTTCTTCTACTTTTGCACCATTCTTCATATGTGAGATTAAAGTGTAGAGAATTTAAAATCAGTTTTAATAAAAGCATTAACGGTGTCGGTGTGGATTGTATCGTCACGCCACTTGATTTAATTTTTTTTTTTTGAGGACCAAACCAAACTAGCTCTAACACGAGCATTGCAACACGGGAAGGCCTTCCACAACAAACGTAAGCTCAACCCACGTATATAGAGAAGAAAAATTCGATAGTTCGAACTTTTAGATGAAACGAAATTCTTTCAATATCAATATAATTTCTAAGTGTATATGTGGAGAAAGATTGAATAAGTTGGTTGGTAGAAATAAATAAATGCATGCTTACAGTTTATGGAGAATCAACAGAGATGAGTTATCTGCACAAGACTTTCTGAAAATGTTCAATGTGATGAGTTATATGATGTAATAAATTAATTTTATTTATTTTACATATATAATTTCTCCAAATGAATAAATTGAACCATGTGAATAATATATATATATATATATATATATATATATATCATGATGTAACAAAAGTAGATAAGTTTATTAATTATTTAATAAAACTTGTCGTAGTTCGTTGTATCACTAAACCATGTTATAAATTGACGGCTTCGGATCCCCAGGATCAATATAGCTAGCAAAAACATTGGGGATCCGAAATTAACCCATACCGTCATTAGCATCAATGCATTCACCTTGTGTATAGCCAAGAGATTTGCAATATCTTTCGCAGTGTATTTTCCGTTGACACGGACCAACTCTATAATCACCACGAGTTGGAGTTGCTAATAAGCCCAACATTATCATGTGAATCACAAGTAGACATTTCACCGTGTAAATAGTCATTTTTTTTATTTTTTTAATTGTATCTCCCAATTCACTTGTTCATTATACTACAAGTAAAAACTCTTATTGTAGCATATTTATTTGTAACCAACACTTAAATAGTTACTAAAAAATGACTTATTGTAACTAATTTTTTTTTAGTTACAAAAACTTCTATTTTAAATAACAATTTGTCATCAACTTTGTTTACAAACAATTACTTTAGTCACAATGGACCTCACAATACCCTATAATATTCTTACTAGCTTTATCTTTTTTTTTTCTTAAAACTTGTGCCCCGGCCACCCAAATGGGACTACATTTGGTGGATGGAGGGAGTATTATAATTTGTAGTAAATGCATGATTGAAAGAAATAATTGAGAAAACAAGTCTTTATGCTTACCCTTTTTGGGAGAAGCATCAAATGAAAATGTGTGAAGAGTTTCAACTAAAATAATCATATGATAGATAGAGGTGCACTCTATATATATTACTATAACTTTGAAAGCATAAATTCACTCCGATAATTAAGTGCAAAAATTAAACTTTTTTATCAAGAATCATGAATTGGTTGATTGTGATCTTGTTTGCAATACTAGCTTGGAGCAATGCTAAATGTGCTTTCCACGAGCCGGCGATCTTCAACTTTGGCGATTCTAACTCCGATACTGGAAGCTATTACGTCGTTTTTCCTCCTCAAAATCCGCCCAACGGGATCACTTACTTCAATAAACCGACCGGAAGAGTATCCGACGGCCGCTTGATTATTGATTTCTTAGGTAATCTCATATACTTTTTTTTTTTTAAACAGAAAAGGGGAATTGTATTATCCGAGTAACAAAGTTACTCAAAAAAAATAGTTTTACAAAATTTATTGAACGAGCATTTAATTTATACACACAAGAGCAATAAGTATTTAATTTTTAGGTACATGTTACTATATCTATCGAAAAAATTCATAATAATTAGTTACATGAATTTATTAATTGATTTATATATATATATATATATATATATACAAGTGGTATAACAAGTATATATTATATTGAAATGTAGCACAAGGTCTAGGACTACCGCTTCTAAATCCGTATCTACAATCGGTCGGATCTGATTTTCGACACGGTGTCAATTTCGCCGTGTCGGGCGCTGCTGTTCGTCGCCAACCCCGTGAAGGGGGTAACTTATTCTCTCTTGCTGTCCAGTTCAATCAATTCAAGCAATTTAAACTACAAGTCGACGAACGTAACTCTTTTGAGCGTAAGTACATTTTTCTTTAAAAATATTGTCACATAACTAAATTTAATTTGTTACTTAGGTTTTTTCCTTTCTTTATGTTGGCAGGAACCCCTCTTCCCAAATCCGATATTTTCGGAAAATCCCTTTACACTATTTACATAGGCCAAAATGATTTCGCTAAAAACGTGACATCTTTTGGCGCCCAAGCTGGGATGACGGACTTTCTACAACAAGTTGTTACGGAAATTGCTAATACGACAAAGGTACGTCGTATTAGTAAAGTAATGTCAAGTATACCCTTAATTAATTTGTACTATTTAATTTTTAGGAAATTTACGCATTGGGGGGACGAACATTCTTGGTGTTTAATCTAGCGCCGCTAGGTTGTTACCCTTTTATTTTGAAGGCATCTAGCAACACTTCGGACATAGACTCGTCCGGGTGTCTAATTTCTTGCAACAATGCCGTGGATGCCTACAATTTTATGCTCAAAGCTGCATTAGAACAAGTTAGGCAACAACTACCCGACGCCCAAATCATACACGTGGACACTCACGCCGTCCTTCTCCAAATTTTCAACAACCCCACAGCCTATGGTACGTTCTATATTAACACATGTCGTTGTGGTGTTTATTGTATAGAACAGATAATTAATTTCTCATTTTTTTTTTATTACACAGGATTTCAAAAGGCAACCAGTGCATGTATTGTTGGAGGGTCATTTTGTGGTGATCCCCAAAATTATATACATTGGGATGGAGTTCATCTCACCGAAGCTGCCAACAAGATAGTGGCTAATGCCATATTTGGTGGGTCTTACTTTGACCCACCGTTTTCTTTTAGTCATTATTGTAAACTTGAATGAATTATGTAATAAATTAATTCAATATAATTAAAATCTATCTTGAATCTAATCGGGGAGTTATATCTATTTTTTTTAATAGTAAAAATGGTAATATATTAATGAGTATCAGGGGTATTCAACGGGGTTAATGAGAGTTACAATTATAAAATTACACGAAGATTAATCTAAACATAACCATTGAAATATATTCATCACACTCGATTAGTCCCAAACTGGTTCTGAAAAAATATGTTATTTGTCTATCGATTCACTTAATCGATCAATTTGATGTAACAATCAAAAGTATTATTACTGTAATTGAAAAAAATTAAAATTGTTCAATTCATGTAATTAAGTCACTAGCATTTGATTTTTCTTAAAACCTACTTTTTGGCACATGCATAAATTAAAAATAATAATGAATTAATAGATATATATATATTACAAGTGATGTGATTGAGAAAGATAGCGATAAATATAAAGTTTAAATATATATTAAAGTGTAAAATTTAAAAATATAAAATCAAAATAAAACATCATGTATATATAGCAAGAAATCAAAATATAAAATTATGTGTATATATAAAATCTTGAACCTTCTCAGATTATCCAGTTAATTTATAGAAATAAAACAAATAAAAAAAATACTAAAATTAATTATATACGTAAACTCCTCATTAAAAATGTGGTGTTTTGGGCCAAAAAAATATTATATTCTCCATAAAAATGTCAGGCCCAAAACAATTGGTCTATCATAGTCTAATATTCTAGGCCCAAATTATTGGGCATTCCTAGCCCGACAAATTGGGCTTCAATAATTTCTGAAAAATTTAATTACATACTTCACCCGTCACTCCAAAGCTACCTATTTACTTTTTTGCACAGTAATTAAAAAAACTAACTTGTTAAAGCCGTCACATATTTCCATCACATTTTTAATGAGGAGGTATAAGTTTAATATTTATTTCAATTTGATGGTTATGATTTATTTCTATAAATATGATGAACACGAAAAAATGGCAAAATATTGAAGCCGACAAAAAATAAATTGATATTAAAATTTCACAAAAACTAAACCCTACAAATCTAGTTCATTGCAACTGTATCCGACAAGCGATTGAGTCGATAAGACGTCATAATTACGTCATCAATAATTGCAAATTGCCCCTCAGAAATAAAATTTAACAAAAAAAAGTTGGACACAAAGCTGACTTCTTTGTTCTTTTTTTTTTTTTTTTCTTCTTATCGAGTGGTTCGTGGACGATTTAAAAGTCGAGTTTCTCAATGCTTCCAATCGACATGTTTTCCTTTTCAAGAATCAGTCAACCGTTTAGATCAATTTGGCTAATCGGCAAAGACAGAGCCAGGAAAAAAAATTAAAACAGACTAGAAGCGTGAAATAAATATAGTACAAAAAAATGTTCACGTTAGTTTTTTTTAAAATGTACTAGCCATAAAGTTAATATTGTTATCATAAGACAATTATTGGCATTTTATTTAATAAAAATACTAATTGCTTTTTTTTTTATATATAATTAACTTGTAATTATAATTCGATAATGCACGCATGATAATATTATTTCGGTGGTAATACTGAAATAGTGATTGATTCCTAACTATTTTCTTCCACGTTACTTGATTTATGAGCAAACAAAAATAGACAGCGATCATTCTAAAGGTTAATTTATGAATATGTATAGTTCATTTGGTTGTATTTTCGTTTATAAAAACATTGATTATAATTAAAAAAAAAAAGATAAAGAGACAAAAAAAAAAATATATATATATATATATATACATATGTAAACATAAATTCCAAAAAAAAAAAAAAATATTTATAAACATTCTTTATGGAGAAACGGAGAGGTACGTGACTCACAATTTTCATTGATTCAGTATCATTCATATTGATAAGTACATGGAGTCACTTTTTGTAAAAAAAGAAAAAAGTCACCAAAAAAGTGAACGAAAAGATGTTCTCAGTCTTCCCTTTCACCTGGACAGTTCTCATCCACAAACTCTTCCCTAGAGTCCTCATCCCTTTGAAGAAGAGAGATGACGAGGGCTATCTTCCCTTCCACCTTGAAAGTCATAATAAGTTTATCAACTCTAAGAGAAATGACATACCTAAAACGAGATCGTTGAAACATAATCTGAGAGAACTACAAAGTCGACCATGAAAACATGACCGACTTCGTCTAAAATCACGGGCACCGATTGACACACACTTTTTGTTGTGATTGTAGATCCGTCGCCCAGATCAAATCTAGTCTCAAAAGTTTTTTGACCAAGACCCTGCGAAATCGTGAAAGATAAATGAGCAACTTGAAATTAATATATGCCATAAATTAATATTTATTGTTCATAATTTTATCTCATTTAAAAGTTCATTCTTGTAAATTAATATATGCCATAAATTAATATTTCAATTGAAATTAAAAAATGACAATGAAATTATATTTTAAAATAATATTAATTGTTTTATTCAAAAGTACGTTTTACTGCAATTATTATACAGTGTTATATAAGAATAAGCTGAACAACATTTTAAATTATTTACATAAGATCAACTGATAATAATTATCGGGCATATAATTAACATTCAAATTGCAATTATTAATATTTTTACACAAATTTAACTCTAAAAAAATGTACAAATTAAAAATTATATTATCTCTCCTTACACAATATATTTATATTCCACCCAGTAACTCATCTTTTGAAACATCAGTTCTACATCATATTTCATTATATTTGATCATTAACATGTGTTACATGGTTACCTTCACTATTATAAACGTTGATTTTTATTTTATGTGATTTCATGAAATATCCCAGGCATAAGTATGCTCTAAATTAAGAGCTAAAGGAAAAGAGTTGGTACTAAATTCGTATATTTATATTTTTTGGACCCACTGAATATCATGGGATTGAATATATATATATATATATATCCCCTCCAATTAAAGAGACTGATCCGAAAACGCATAGCAAAAAATAAAAATAAAATATTTTTTAGTACTTTAAATTAAACCTTTTCAAACCATGTATGTTTAATTATTTTGAGTTTATTTATATATAGAATGAAATTATATACATTAAATTTAAAACCTAAAAAAAAAAAATTATACACGAAGACTCATTAAAAACGTGGTTAATTAAAATATAGGGTTAATTGCAAATTAAATCACCACCTTTCATTGGATTGCAATTTAATCTAAACTTTTGAATAATTGCAAATAAAATCACCACCTTTAAATATTGTTGCAATTTAAACTTCTTAATAGTTTCATTTGTGCTAAAATCTAACGTGGTTGGCGGATGTGACACCTTCTTATGTATAAAATAAATAAATGAGTTGACTTTTGTCTATGTGTAAACTGTACGTGATTGAAATTATTTTTACCCACATTCATCCTTTTTCACTTCACACAATAAATTATTTTTAAATCTAAAAACAGCCATCAATGAAAAAGAAAAACAAGTGGCGTGAAGATACCATGCACACAGTTAATGCGTTTATTAAAACTGATATTAAATTTTCTAGACTTTAATCTCACGTACGAATAATGGTGTAAAAGTTAAAAAATCGCTAATCGGACTAATTTAAACAGCTCAATGTCTCGACCGTCTTGGTAACGATTTTTTTTCCTGAAGATTTACACAAAATTCATACAAGCTGATGAAACGGTTCTAAAAAACTCTAGATCTTTAAATTGAGACGAATCCAAACAATGTCGTTGTCCTCTCCAATCTTGAGGAGGTGGAAAAACGAGTGAAACATTAATTTGTCCACAAATAAAGATAAAAACATTTGTCCACGAATTAGTGATTCATTTCTCTTTCAATTTGAATTCGCCAATTTGAATATATTGTGTAGTCGTGCAAATTTCCGGTTCCATCACAATTTGCATCATGATTAAAAAATCTATTATAATTAACAAAATATTCATTAAAAATTACCCAAATAAAATAAAATAAAATAGAACCATTGATTTAGTGGTAAAAACTCAATAAATGTTCTCAAGTATATTTCACGAGCTCTCTGGTCTATTATATATAATTCAGTAGATAAATGAATTGATTATTTAATAAACATTGAAATAATTAATAATCATTGTAACAAATACATTGGGGCTGCTCAACGAGTTCAGGACGAGTGAATTGTTTAAGTTCACATATGCTATGGGCATAGCCAATCGATCGACATTCATTGTCGCAGTATGGATGTTCTATACACAGCCCGAGATCGAGCTCCGTAGACAGTGGTGGTGATCCTGGTGGAGGAGGCGGAGACGAAGCTGCTACCATTTTAACTGAAATTAACCCACATTTATCGTTACTTTTCAACACATAGATTATTTCAAAGTTGTAAAAGTTAAAACTTGAAAAAATTGCAAAGAGATTCCCTAAATAATTAAAACTTGCAAAAATATAAAAATGCAGTTTTCACCCCTAAACAATAATTTTACCAAAAAATGTTATACATCATGGAAAAACCACGTGTTTTACTAGGTGTGTCGATTCCACTTAAAAAAGTGTACTCGATCGCTCGAATCAGACTTTAACGTTGAAAAGTATAAAAAATTGAATTATATATATTACATGTACGTAAATAAAAATAATTGGGATATAAATTTAAAAAATATTTATAAAATAAAGTATAAAAAATTTATAGGCAAACGAACAAAATAACAAAAACTGAATATATAATGAAATTGGAGTCTGACAATATAAATACCTGGAAACATTCCACCTGTTATTAAGTTTAATAACAGTATGTGAATAACTACAACCATAAACACACATTTCAACATGTAAAAAGCCATTTTTGTGATTTTTGTTGATGAATAATATGTGTATATATCGATCTCCCTATTGAAAGTGAAAACTTGTTATATATAGAATATATCATATAATTTAATTAACCACATTATATATAAAAAAAAATCACTGTACATTTCCGATTAACATTAACAATTAATTCTCTTAATGTTGAATGCTAACAATAGTATACCAATTAATTAACCTGCAGTTTCGTAGATTTATGTTTCTTCCTATTGATATTAATATTAATAAACCATGATCATATGAAATGATCGAAACGTACATACGGTAATTTAAATAAATAAATAAATAAATAAAATCATATTGATATCAACACATTTAAAAGTAAAAAATAATTTTATTGTCATTTTTTAATTTCAATTGAAATATTAATTTATGGTATATATTAATTTACAAGATCGAATTTTTAAATGAGATAAAATTATGACAAATAAATAAGAAAAGTGAGCACGTAAAGTATTAGTGAACGGATGGAGTAATATCAATAATTCATCCAATCTTGTCTTGTCTTGCGCAGATCTTCAACAGTAGATTTCATCATAGAACTAATCTAGTCTTATCATCTAAACTTAACAAGACTATTACATTACTTTAAGCTTTATAACACAGCTTAGTCAACTTAAGAATTATACAATGCATAGAAACGAAATATGAGCTTCTATACAACTTGAATAGCTCACTATAACACCTAACAATTATACAAAGTATATTCATACTATAAGTACTTATTTATTAAACAATTATTTTTTCCTTTCAAAACAATACTTGACTTATAAACTAGTACTTGTCTTGTGAACTAGTACTTGTCTCGTGAACTCTACTGATCTGTACAAGATGACTTCTCTTAACTAGACTAGATCAGTTAACACTTAGAAAATATTCAAGTCTACTTTTTGACTTATCAAAACTAATCTTTTCTTTTCATCATTTAGAACTTGTCTTAGGATTCATATCTCAACAATATGTAGAATAATTTATAATTTATTTTTTACTTTTAAATGTGTTGGTATCAATATACTCTGTAATCTTTTATTTAAATTACTATTTTCATATTATGTTTTATGAATATAAATTTGTCGTCTAAAAAATATTTATAAGGTTGAATTATTGTTACTTATTTGTTATTTGTTACTTATAGACCTAACTTGTTGTCATTTATTTTTAGTACTTATTAATTTTTGGGCCAAATTGAAATGAGGGAGAGTATTATGAATTAATATATAAAAATTAATTCTTCATTTCTCTACAAGTTTAACTTTTAGACAAGATAAAATTCTTTCAATAGTTCGTTTAATTAATTGAGTCACAACTACATTGAAATCGTTTTTTTAATTGTCTATAAATCTTCATTAGTAATCCCATGTGAGTGATATTTTGATGAAGTGTGCAAAAATGAGAGAAAACCTGAAAAAAAAATATGCAAAACAGAGATCGACTTAAAAATGAAAATTTAAATAAAAATCTCTTGCATACAAAAGTAAGAGTTAGGATGGAGTACTATCATGAACCAAGAGTGTAATTTAATTGTGATGTAAAATTGAACCATTATAAATTCAGTGGTATAAAAATTCTCTCGATACATATATATGTTCTATAACTATTCATGAATATCTCCCTCCCTCTCTGTTACATGAGTAGTATATAGATCATATCATGATCAATTCCACATAAGATAAACATATTAATTATTTAATAAACATAGCTCGTGATCACTACAAAAAACGCGAGTTATAGGGACGGACATATGCCGACGGATTGTAGTCTGTCGGCAATGCCGACGGATATGCTGACGGAATGCCGACGGATTTGGAAAGTCAACATAAATGCTGACGGATTTCGGTGCCGTCAGCATTTACCGAGGGAATTGCTGACGGATGTCGGTTCCGTCAGCATTTACCGAGGGAAATGCTGACGGATTTCCATCCGTCGGCATTTACCGAGGGATAATGCCGACGGATATTTAGAAAAGCGTATGCCGACGGACATGCCGACGGATAATCCGTCGGCATCCGACACGTTGAATCCGCACCGCCTCGTTTTCCAAAAAAGGTAACGGTTACCATTAATAAAGGGCGGTTGGCGAGGGAAATGCCGACGGAATATCCGTCGGCATTTATTTATTTTTTTTATATAAAGGCCTGATATCAGAATGTTTGGCGAAAAAAAAAAAAAAAGGGGAGTGCGTGAGCGAGGCTTCGGTGGGGAAGACGAAGACGAGGACGAGGCTATTGAAGCAAATTTCTCCGATTACATCGATACGGTACGTTTTCTTAATTAGTTCTATTACTTAGTTTTAATACTTATATATGTTTAGACATGAATATATGTAAATATGAATAATTTAATGTTGATTTGCATGTTATATTGATTTAGTTAGTTGTTAAAATATTATGATCATGTTAGTACGAATGTTAGTTAATTTAATTTGTTGATTAAGAATAATTTTGATAGAGTTGTTTTTTAAGGTTAATTTACTACTTAATTGTTATATGTATACATTAATCAATTGTTATATAGTTAATTACTAGTTTAATTTAATGGTGTAATTTTGATATAGAATATTTTTAATGTAGGTAGTGCATGTTTCAATCAATTGTTTAAATTAGTTTAGATATAGTGGTTCGACCGTTGGATCACGTTGTAATTAGGAATATGTTGATTAAATTAGGAATACGCTATATTAGTAAAAATTTTAAATTAGGAATATGTTCATTAAATTGATAATTATTGACCCAATTAGAAAATTATTATTTTAATTAGTTTTAGGTTTGTTAATTTAGGAATATATATGTTCAATTTTTTATTATTGATTAAGTTAGGTAGAAAAATAATAATTAAATTAGGTTATTGTTGATTAAATTAGGAATATGTTGATTAATTAAATTAGGAATATGCTATATTAGTAAAAAATTTAAATTAGGAATATGTTCATCAAATTGATAATTAGAAAACTCCAATTAGAAAAGTATTATTTTAATTATGTTTAGATTTGTTAATTTAGGAATATGTTAATTTAGAAATATTTTTAATTTAGGTGATGTATGTTTCAATCAATTGTTTAAATTATTAGTTAATTAGATGGTTCGACGGTGGTATCACGTTGTAATTAGGTTATATATATATTGTTTTGATTTAAATTAGGAATATGTTGATTAAATTAGTAATTGATTAAATTAGGAATATGCTATATTTGTAAAAATTTTAAATTAGCAATATGTTCATTAAATTGATAATTAGTAAAATTATGTATTTTTTATTGATTGAAACAGATGAGTGAACAAGTACCGAATCAGGGTTCGGGTTCGGGTTCACGTCGTAGGTCGTCACTTTGGTCACGTGCAAGGAGGTCTCGGGATGAATCAGTTCCTGTGACGGCTCCTCCTCCTCCTCCTCCTCCTCCTGTGGCAGTGTCGCCGCCGCCGCCGACTACGATGTCGGTTGGTTCGTCATCCTCTTCTCGTCAGCATCCTGTTCGAGACACAAGGCAACCCGTTAATATCGTTTCAGGAAGGTAAGTCCTAGAATGATTAGAGGAAATGTGAATGTGGAATTTTATAATGAACTCGTGTTATTTGTTGAATTTGCAAAAAGCCAGCCACATTACATGAGTGGAAATTGCATTAGGTGTCCGTGTAATGCTAAGAAATGTCAGAATAAGCAATATAAAGAGATTGATGAGGCCCTAGTGCATATTGTGAAGAATGGTTTCGTTGATAATTATTATAATTGGACTAGTCATGGCGAAACACGTTGGCCTTATAGATTTGATGAAGTGTTTTACTATTACACTACTGGAATCTATCAACTTGAAGCAAATTTCGATCATGTTGGCACTAGTAACGAGGTAGAACAACGGTTTGGGGACGAAGAACAACAGTTTGGGGACGAAGAACAACATTTTGGTGACGAAGAACAACAGTTTGGGGACGAAGAACAACATTTTGGTGACGAAGAACAACAGTTTGGGGACGAAGAACAACAGTTTGGGGACGAAGAACCGAATATGTATCAAACAATGATCAGGGAAGCTGGCTTTTCAAACATGGAAGAGGAGCCGACGAATGAGGCATTTCGGTTTTATGAGATGCTCAAATTAGTCGAAGAAGATTTATATCCGGGTTGTGAATCTCACTCACAGTTGTCATTTAATGCACGACTCATGAACATTAAGACCGAGAACAAGCTTTCTAACAGGGCATATGAGCAAGTGACACAGTTATGCAGTGAAATTTGTCCTCAAAATAATAAGGTGCCTACGACGTTTCATCAAAGCAAACAAATGTTGAAGAATGTTGGTTTGCCGGTTGAGAAGATTGATTGTTGTGTGAATGGTTGCATGTTATATTGGGGTGACGAAGATAGCAGTCTGAATATGTGTAGATTGTGTGGCCATCCCCGGTACAAAGAGGCACGTCGAAAGGGACCTGGTGGTCAATCGAAGAAGACAAAGAAGAAAGTGCCATATAAGAAGATGTACTACCTTCCTATCATTCCCCGTTTGATGAGATTATATCAATCAAGTGCCACTGCACAACACATGACGTGGCATGCTACAGATTCCTCTTCGGCTGAGTCGAGGGAGATGCGACATCCGGCAGACTCAGAGGCCTGGAAACATCTTGACAACGTGTTTCCAAATTTTGGTTGTGAACCGAGGAATGTGAGATTAGGTTTGTGTACTGATGGTTTTGCACCGTTTGGGATGCATGGGAAGCAGTATTCTTTGTGGCCGGTGATACTGACTCCATATTGGAGTTCACTATTGATACGACACAATTTGGATGTGATGCACATTGAAAAGAATGTGTTTGACAATGTGTTCCACACAATCATGAACACGGAAGGCAAGACGAAAGACACTCCAAAGTCTCGGGAGGATTTGGACACTCTTTGTCGCCGTCCAGAGTTGAAAAAGGATGAGCGTACAGGTAAATTTCCAAAGGCTAGCTACACACTGGATAAGCCACAAAAACAAAGATTGTGTAGGTGGATAAAGGAGTTGAACTTTCCGGACGGCTACGTGTCGAACTTGAGTCGATGCGTAGACACAACAACGGGTAAGGTTGCAAGGATGAAGAGTCATGATTGTCATGTATTTATGCAACGCTTGATACCGATTGCGTTCCGAGAACTTCTTCCTCTCAATGTGTGGAGGGCTATCACTGAATTAAGTCTATTTTTTAGAGATTTAACGGCTACAACGATCACGATCGATGATATGATTCGTTTAGATGAAGACATTCCAGTGATTTTGTGTAAGTTGGAACAAATTTTTCCACCTAGCTTCTTTAACTCGATGGAACACTTACCCGTTCACTTAGCGTATGAAGCGAGAATTTGTGGTCCGGTGCAATACAGGTGGATGTACCCATTTGAAAGGTAAAATCTTACTTTTTTTTATTTCATTACAATTACACATGCATTCATATAAGTTTTATATATATATATATGTGTGTGTGTGTATATCAGGTATCTCCACAACTTGAAACGCAATGCTAAACAAAAGGCAAACGTTGAAGCATCGATTGTGAATGCTTATTTGAATGAAGAGGTTGGCATGTTTTGTTCTTATTACTTTGAAGACCACGTCAACACAAAGTTAAGAAGTGCTCCACGTAACTTCGGTGGTACATCCGCTGACGATATCAGTGAAGAGGTCGATGGAATGCTCTCCATATTCAAGTCTAAGGGACGGCCAATAGGAAAACCCACTGAATGATATTGGGAGACGAACTCGGAGGCGGAAATAGCACAAACGTATGTGTTGTTGAATTGTGATGAAGTTCAGCCATACATCGAGTAAGTATTTCATATATAAATCGTCTATTTAAATACCACTTCATTTATGTCATTTAATATTAACCAAGTTTTTGAATGTTGTGAATTAGGATGTACGCTCAAGAACTACGACGAGCAGAACCAAACATCTCAGATGCATATATAGATGCTCGTATTCAACGTGAATTTTCCCGATGGTTCGAACGTTATGTGAGTACCATTTAATTAATTATGTTTTACGTAAATAAATTAATATTTATTTTAATTAATTTTAAATTGAGCCGTATAGGGACGGGATAACGCTCTAGACAGTCGATTCTTACGAGATCTCAGCAAGGGACCACTACGTCGTGTAAAGACTTACAACGGTTATATTGTGAAGGGCTACAAATTTCATACGTCTGGGTATGCATCGACAAAGGCAACTACCAACAGTGGCGTCTGCGTTAGCAGTGCGAATTACAATGCAGATGCAAGTGATTACTTTGGGGTGTTACGGGAAGTCGTCGAAGTAGAATATCCAGGATATCCAACAAAGACTGTAGTGTTGTTCAAGTGTCATTGGTTTGATTCAGGCCATCTAGGAACAAGAATTCACCCGGAGTACAAGCTCGTTGATGTTAGTTCGAAAAGGGCGTATGTTGGGGATGATCCATTTGTATTTGCCCATCAAGTATCTCAAGTATACTACTGCACATATCCGGGAGCTCCACGTGGTTATGAATGGCACGCTGTTTGCAAAGTAAAGGCAAGGTCAATGGTAGAAGTCCCTAAAAAGGACAAAAATACTGAAGATGAATCTCCATTTCAAGCAGAACAAATAGAGACTCCAACTGAAGTCTTTACGGGAGATTTCAATCTTTCTGTACCCTTGACGGTTGCAAATCCCCAATTAATCGAAATTGAAGGTGAAGAGGAGGGGGATGAAGAAGAGGATGAAGATGAGGATGAAGAGGAGAATGAAGAGGAGAATGAAGAAGATGAGGATGAGGAGGATGATGAGGATGAGGAAGATGAGGATGAGGAGGATGATGAGGAGAATGATGAGGATGAGGAAGATGATGAGGAGGAGGATGAAGACGATGAAGATGAAAATTAATTCAATTAATGTAATGTATTTATTTCTTATTTTATAAAAGTTAATTAATTATTTATCATTTAGGTACAAATTATAAAAATTAAATTTACTATAAATATAAGCCACAACCAATATATTTATTAATATATGTGGAAGAAATGAATTTCGTGATTTTTTAAAAAAATATTTTGGTAAAAATATAGAAAAAATTGAATTATTTAAAAAAAAAATAAAAAAAATCGCCAAAATGCTGACGGAATTCACTTTCCGTCGGTACTTACTTTTTGAACAATACCGACGGAATATCCGTCGGTATTTGTCCATGCCGACGGAAAATAAGCCCATATATAAAACCTCGCCTCCCTCCTCTTCACAAACTTTCCTCCCCATTCCCCCCCCCCACCTCGCCTCCCTCCTCTTCTCCAAAACTCTTCGGCCCCATTCCCCCCCACCTCGCCTCCCTCCACCACCTCAAAATCCTCAGAATTGGCGACAACCCTCGGCCCTATTCCCGCCACCCTCGGCCCTATTCCCGCCACCCTCGGCACTCTAACCGTGAAGCATGGCCGTCGCCCATTCTTGCTTCTCCGGCGTTTTAATAAGTTGGCCGACTCCGACGTAAGTGATTTTGAGTTAAGATTGAAAATTTTTGAACTTCAAGATCGATTTTTTTTTTAATTTTTTTGTTGTTTCCTTGAAGTAGACGAAGTCGCCGCCCTTCGCCGGAGTCTGGAAGAAGACGAAGCCTCCGTCAGTTTCTGGAAGTACTAGATGATGATGATAATGATCAAGTAAGCTACTAATTAATTAAATTTTATCACATTCAAAGACTCAAAAGAAACATAAAATTAGTGAATTTTTTAACTCTTAATTTGTAGAATAAATTATTGCAAGATAAAACCATTAGTACGTGCTTTAAAAAAAAAGGTTATACCATTCGTGTATAGATAAAAGTAGAGGCATATAGGAAGGACATTTATCCTTTTATGTCTTTGCACTAATTACTCTTCAAAATTTACAATAAATTTATCAAAAAAAATGAATAGAAAATCGGAGAGAATTGAAATAACCAATTCTAAATTTGTGTTGTAGTTTTAAGATTGAAAATATGGAGTAATTTATGAGATTAAGAAGTAGAAAAAGAAAAATTGTAGTATAATTTATCTCCATCGATCAAAATTGAGTATCACACAAGACTACACTAAAATTGGTGCAAAAAGTAATTCTCGTCGGAAAATGAAATTTTGGTCGGGGCCTCCCCGGCCACGCATATTTTTTTTATTAATATTTTGTTTTACTGACGGATATTCCGTCGGTATGTTAATTCCGAAATTATATTTTTTTTATTCATATTTTGTGTTACTGACGGATATGCCGACGGATAATCCGTCCGTTTAATACTGACGGATATTCCGTCGGTATTATACCGACTGAATATCCGTCGGCTTCCGTCGGCATTTAATTATTTAATTCATTTCGTTTATAATTATTTTAATTTATTCTAATTTCTTTTATAATTATTTAATTCACTGTTTCCGACGGAATTACTGACGGAATGTTGACCCGGTTTGTTAAACGGGTTGTCCGAAATGCCGACGGACATTCCGTCGGCAATGTTCCCTCGGTATTGTCCGTCGGCATTGTCCCTCGGTATTTCCGTCGGGACATGCCGACGGAATTCAACTATCCGTCGGCAAAAAATGCTGACGCCGAAAAAGGGGACGGTCGACCTTCCGTCGGTATTTCCGTCGGTACCCTCGGCGGCCGACGGAATATCCGTCGGTAAATCCGTCCCCAAAACGCCCTTTTTTTGTAGTGGATATCACTAAACCTTGTTATGAATGAAGTGTAAACCCGGTGTGTTGGGTTCCAAAGGATCATTATAGCAGGTACATTGGGCCGGTTGATAAGTTGGAAGATTAAGTTCATAAAGTATTCTGCATAAACTGTGGGTATAGTGGAGAGATTGACAATCTCTTTCGCAGTCTGTTTGCGATGTACAATCTCCAACTATGAAATATGCAAATTGATCAGTATAAATAGGAGCAGGAGTTGCTATTAAGTTGAACAATATCATGTAGTGAATAACAGCAATCATAAGTACATATTTCAGTGTGTGAAAAGTCATTTTCTTGATTTTTAATTGTCGGTAGAACTATATTTATCTTCGAATTCTCTTGTTATTTATACATAAATAAAACTAGTTTGTTATAACTGTCATACATTTTCACCACATTTTTAATGAGGATTCTTCGTATATAAATTTTAGTAATTTTTTTTTTCCAATGATGGTTATTCATCATGATTTCTTTCTATAAGTCAAATAAATTGATACGACAATCTGAAAAGAGCTCTGAGATTTTATTCACATGATTTTATTTTTATTTCTTGCTATAAGCATTTGATGTTGTAGATTTAGTATAATGATTTTGATGTCTATGTCCTTTAAAGCAAATTAATTAATTAAATTCGGATATGTTCCTAGCTCGTTACTCTGTGGATTCATATATTCTAATTGTTGCGAGTGCGCATATATATATATATTCCAAAATGCTAAAAAAGAGCAAATTAACCAATTAAGAAATAATAAATTATTAATGAATATCTCTTATCAAGAGAGAATTAATGTTCCAAATTATTACATGCAAATGAAATAAACTAAAGTCTCATATATATTTATATATATATGCAAAAAAGAAAAAAAAATCCCACATTAAAATACGGGATACTAGTACTAGCTAGCTAACCTATAATGCTAATGAAGAAATAGTAAATTATTAATGATCTCTCGATCATCTCTGCAATTTTCACATGGCCACGTACGCTTTATTTATAATTGAAATATAGGAGTAATAATTAATGGATTCTTATGCGGCAAACAAGTTTTGAGTTTTTGTAAAATGCAATTTTTGTAAAAAAAAAAAAAAAACTCGAAAATAAAATACACTACATATATATATTAATTACAGCTACACAATCATGCAACAATATGATCAAATTAAATAATAATAACATGAAAAATAATCAATTAAAAAAAAAAATACTATGTTTTAAGTGGAGGGATGCAAAACATATGTGTGTTTTTTTGTTTAGAGATTGAGTGAACTCAAAACACAAGTATAGTGAAGTCTTTTTACCTATTAATTTAAAATACGAAATATGTGGAGGTTATTTATCCGTTGCCCAATTTTTGGGCCCAATAGGGCTCAAGTTCTTATTAGAAGGTGGTAAAAGAAACCACAATTCACAAGTTCACTGCTCTATGAATTGAATAAAAATCATAAGTATAGACTTTATAGTTGAGATAAGTTACGATATCATAGACTCTTCCACGATCCATAAGTATCAGGTGAGATTATCAATTATTAGGTGAGTTGGCCTACAAATTTATTCAATTAAAATTCATATGTCTTGTCTTATACTATAAAAATGTAATTTGATAGGAAAAAAAAATCACATATAATAAGCCAATTAATAGTCATTAAAATCAATATACTAAGGCCCCGTTTGGTGTCCATGAGATGCCTAGATTAGGCAAGATAAGGGGCCTTATCTGGGCTAATTTGTAGTTTGGTTTGCAAGACTTGGGCCCGCGTTTTGGTGCAAGCCCGCAAGTAAACCCTACAAAATCCCTCATTGTAATCCTTTTCAATATGGTAAGATTGTACCAAGATTGGTTTTTTCGGAAAAATTTTCACGCCTTTGGACAAAAATACCCCCTGGGTATTTAAACTAAAATTTCACTCCAATTCACTCATTCCACCATTTCACACACGAAATAAAACTCTCTGGCGATTTGCGATTTGACGATGGCGATTTTGCGAGTGCGATGGCGATGGCGATTTGGGCTTAGGGTTTTCTCTTCCGTCGTCGTCTTCTAGATCCAGCCTTCGTCTCTCCATCTCTCTCGGCGACTAGGGTTTTGCGGTGTTTGCGGTGTGGGTTTCCTCTTCCTTTGGTTGTTGTAGATCCAGCCTACTTCTCCCTCTCTCTCTCACTCTCACGATATTTAGCAAACAACCGTGTTCATTTTTCACTCTTTCCGGCGATTTGGCGATTCAATAGGCTAAGGGGGTCACGGCGGTGGCGATTCGAGATCTGTTTCTGGGTCAAACTTCAACCGATGTGCGTGACGATGCCTTGTGTTTTTCAGGTTTGTGCGTGTGACAGCGGCGACAAGGAAGACAACGTTTCATCGAGAATTGGAAGTAGTTCCACTGATGATGACTCGGACTCCGATTCTGAGGATGACATCGATCTGGTAATACAATTTGCTTGAATGATTTAGAGTCTGTCCTTTTCAGCTTAAATGATCCCTTCTCACTTTGCATTTTGTTGGTAGCTCTGAATTATGCATGATATTATCTCACATACTTTTATTTAATTCCGGATTGTTGATGCACATTTGTTGTTACTCTTGTATAATCGGAACCTGCAGTGGCGCTTTGTGAATGCAAGAGCTGAGGCGGTTTTGTTGGTGCAGAAACGCAGTGCGGCCGGAGGTGAGATTGCTTTATTGTTACCTATTATTTGAGTTTATAGCTAGAATGTGACTTCGTGTTTTTAAAAATCACCAGTGATAGTTTGGATCATCTTGTTTGAGATGATGTGATAATCATTCAAATTTGTTTTTGTTTTTGTGATGGGATGTTGTGTTTCTTGTTCTTCTTGTGAAATTGTATTTACAGAAGTTTTAAAAATAAGATTTTCCAGTTGATCGAATTTACGCATTAGTCTAGACATGACAATTAATGCATAGATTCAGGAAAAAAGGTGTAAAATGGGTGCTGTGATATGGAAATGTGAAGCTTGAGCATTGAGGCGAACCTAGAAAATTACAATGGAGCCAAAAATTACAACTGTGGAACCTGGAGCATGTTTGATTGGGATCACATGCATAGTCTAATAACCATTTCTTTGGAATATTTGGGGTCTTTCGTGGTATTTTTTTCTTTGAAAATTATATTCTGTCCTGTAATTCAACATTTTTTCCTATTTTACTCTTGTTGATTGTGTTTCTATGATCTTGTGTGTATCTTCATAGGAGTGCAAAGAAGTGGAGAAAGGCAGGATATGTGTTCCCTTTTCTACATAAACTACAAGGAGAAAGGGGTTGATGAAGCCCTGAGGCTTTTGGATGATATAATAGCCAAGGGTGGGAACCCTAATTTAGTGAGTTATAATGTGATTTTGACAGGCTTGTGTAAGGAGGATAGAGTTGAGGAGGCTATACAGCTTTTTAGGGATTTACCAGCAAAGGGTTTTAATCCTAATGTTGTGAGCTATAACATTTTGTTGAGGAGTTTGTGCTATGAGGGTCGTTGGGAGGAGGCAAATGAGCTTCTTGCTGAGATGGTTGGTGATGATCGTGCACCATCTATAGTTACGTATAATGTATTGATAGGCTCGTTTTCCCTCCATGGTCGAATTGATGAAGCTCGTGAAGTTTTGGAGGAGTTGTTTCGAGATGGGCAATTTAGGCCTAATGCTGCGAGTTATAACCCGATTCTTGCGGTTCTTTGCAAGCAAAAGAAGGTGGACGAGGTTGTTAAGTGTTTAGATCAAATGATATCTAGGAATTGTGATCCAAACGAGGGTACATATAACGCCATTGCTGTGCTCTGCTACGAGGGGATGGTGAAAGAGGCCTTTTCGATCATTCAGAGCTTGAGGAATAAACAAGATTCATCATTTCATGATTATTATAGAAATGTGGTTTCTAGTTTATGTAGAAAAGGGAACACATATCCTGCCTTTCAATTGTTTCTATAATATAATTTTCCTGTTTCAAAAAAAATATACTATATTTTTGTTTCACAATTTATGTATTTTTCTTTTTCTTGGAGGTGTAGGTCTTCTCCCCTTGTTTTTGTTTCTGTATTTTTCTTTTTCTTGGAGGCTAGGGAGAAATGTGTGAATGGTTTATTTTTAGATAAACGTCGACGACGCCCAACTTTCCGATTTTCACCTTGTGGCCGTTGAAGAAGGTCACCGTCGACTTTATCACCTTTGTGGCCTATACAAATGGACATATTTTCTAATTTTTTTGATGTTAGTGTTTGGGGGGTATAGTTGTTACTTTGCAAATATTAAGAGGACAAAATGGTAAATCACTCATAAACTTTAAATTATAACACACCTCTTATCTAACACACCAAACACTAAATTAGATTTTTAAAAAATCACTATCTTACCTAATCTATCTAAAATTTCCAATCTTACATCTATTTTATCTAAACAATCTTTTGCACCAAACGGGGCCTAAATTTACATGATCGAGAGTATATATTGGTCAGAAACACATGTATATAGCTAGCAAGAAATCAAAATATAAAATCATTTGAATAAAATCTTGAACCTTCTAAGATTGTCGAGTTAAGTTATATATACGTAGACTCCTCGTTAAAAATGTGATGAAAATATATGATAGCTATAATAACAAGTTATTTTTCTCTTTATTGAGGTTATATATATAGAGTGTTAATACATTATAAAAAGAACAAGTGAATTGGAAGATAAAATTAAAAATCAAGAAGATGACTATTTACACATGGAATGTCTACTTGTGATTCACGTGTAAAACGACAAGCAAAACTCATCATTTTAATTGAAAAGTGTAAAATAACTTATATTTTTTTTTTTAAAAAAGTGAAAGATCAAAACAACCTACTCATAATATGAATGGGAAGGAGTATATAAATAAATTCACATGATTGAAAGAAATAAATGTACTTTGTGCCCAAAAAAAATACTTAATACTCTAAATAAATGACAATATATTTGGAGAAATTATATAGGTAAAATAAATAAAATTTATTACATTGCACATTTTCAGAAAGACTTGTGCATATAACTCATCTATGTTGTTTCTCCATAAACGGTAAGCATGCATTTATTTCTTTCTTTCATTCAATTTAATTACATATATAATTTGATAAAAAAAAAATAGTTAATTTTATGTAGGCGATGGATTTAAGCTGGGTGGTCTATATATAGAGCCATAACTTGGGCACACAAATAATATTCTTGATACAAGCAAAATGAAGATGTTTGTAGTGTTCTTTTCATTTGTAGTACTACTACTCTCTCAATCTCCTCATGGAAAATGCGATTTCGAAGCAGTTTTGTCTTCGGAGACTCCAACTCCGACACTGGAGGTTACTTTGCTGCTTTTCCTGGAAGGATGTCAGATGGGCGTCTAATCGTCGATTTTTTAGGTATATATATATATATATATATATTTTTTTTTTTTAAGTCTCGATATTCGATATAATTTTTTTTTGGGCTAATCATATGAAACTTGCAGCACAAGCACTGGGGCTACCGTTTCTGAGTCCGTATCTGCAATCCCTCGACTCTGATTTCAGACACGGTGTCAACTTTGCTGTGGCGTCTGCCGGTGTATGTCTCACCTCCGATCAAGGAGGTAGTCCCTTCACTCTTATTGTCCAGCTAAATCAGTTCAAGCAGTTCAAACAAAAAGTCGACCAAAGTAACTCTTCCGGTACGTACGTTAATTACTTACATTATGGGCATGTTTGGTTTAATTGATTAAACCGGATAGATTGTTTTATCCCAATTATTCCTATGTTTGGTTTACAGGAATTAAACCCGTGATTAAAATAGGCCCGGAATTATTATCCTTCCTAATAATTTATTTGAGTGTTTAATAGTCCCAAAGAGAAGGTGGGATAATTTAATCCATCAATCCAAAAACAAATCTCAATTCAAAAAATAATGCAATCCCATCTAATCCTATCCTACCTTATCTATCCCAACCTGTAAACCAAACATGCCCTATAAATTTTATCTTAATAGTATATAGGTTTTCTAATAATTACATTTTTCGATTGGTACGTAGGAACCCCACTTCCAGAACCCGACATTTTCGGAAAATCCCTCTTCATTATATACATTGGCCAAAATGATTTCACTTTTTCTTTTGGCTCACGAGGGTTGACCGACGACGACTTCTTACATAAAGTGGTTTTAGGCATTACTAATACCATAAAGGTAATATAATTAGTCATATATCATGTTCTAAATTAAAAAAAAAAAAAAAATCTTATGCTTAATTCAATTGATGTGCAGGAAGTTTACGAAATGGGGGGGCGAACGATCCTGGTGTTTAATCTGGCTCCGGTAGGTTGCTATCCGTACATGTTGTCCCAATCTCGCAACGCTTCGGACATAGACTCGTCTGGATGTCTCATGTCTTGCAACAACGCTGTGGACAACTACAACGGGATGCTGAAAGCTGAACTGGACAAAGTTAGGCAACAAATCCCCATAGACGCCAAGCTGATACTCGTCGACACACACGCCGTTCTCCTCCAGATCTTCAGAAACCCTACTGCATACGGTACGTACGTTCTACTTGTAAACCCTAATTAATTATTAAATTGATGATGATTTATTAACTAATAATTTAATTTAAATAATTAGGGTTTGAAAATGCAACTGGTGCATGCTACAATGCTGGAGTGTCATTTTGTGAGGATTCGAACAAGTATGTAAACTGGGATAGGATCCATCTTACTGAGGCTACAAACAAAGTTGTGGCTGATGCATTACTACTCAGCAATGGGTCCTACTTTGACCCACCATTTTCTATTCTAGGTTGACCACTAATTTATGTAATATTAATCTTGAATATTAATTCTGCAATATGTACGTCTCGTGACATCATTTTGGAAATATCGATCATACAACTTATTACTCCCTCCGTTCGCCTATAAGTTTCTCATTTTATCATTTTGGTATGTCCGCCTATAAGCTTCCCATACCTTTTTTGGTAAATACTTTTTCTTACACTTCACTTTATATCTTACTTTTTCTCTCTATCTCTCTCCTCTCTCAATCACATCACTTGTACTATATCTATTATTTAATCACTTTTCTTAATCTCTGTGTCAAAAAGTAACGTGAAACTTATAGGTGGACGGAGGGAGTAATTCCTAATTCTCATTTAATTTTATTTTTACGATTTCCCCAATCACACATTAGGTTCATGTGACTTTCATGTGTGAAATTAGCCCGAAATTAAGTCAATCGAACTAATTGAGCTAGAAGTCGCGGAACAAAAATTACAGATCTAATTTTGTTAGTCAATAAAGTTGACGTCCTCTTTTTAATTACTACTACAAAGTTATTGTCCTAAAAAATATTTTTTCCAACAATAAAATTGAACAATAAAAAAAGAAATGTAAAAATAATAAAACTAGATAGAGAGTATATATTATAATATCAATAATTCAATTAATATAATATAACTTTATAAAAACAGAGATATACACCTTTTTTATTGAATGAAAAATAAGAAATATACACTTAGAAATAAAAATTTAAACAAAAATTTTGTAACTTTTATCACTTAAATCATCTCTTTTAGGTTCATCCGTAAAAATAACAAGTAACAAGGCAATGCACACTAAATAAAATCAGATATATATAAAGACTTTGTCAATTAATTATGAAAAACCTTTTCTAGTCGATTTACGTAAAATAAAAATATAAATAAAAAATCACATTCATGATGCATAAATAAATCAATAGTCATTAAAATCACAATTATACTAAATCTACGACATATGTTTATAGCAAAAAATAAAAATAAAATCATGTGAATAAAATCTCGAACCTCTTTTTAAATTGTCAAATTGTCGAATTAACTTATAGAAAGAAATCATGATGAATAACCATCATTGAAAAAAAAATTACTAAAATTAATTTATATACGTAGAATCCTCATTAAAAATGTGGTGAAAATGTATGACAGTTATAACCAACAAGTTTTATTTATATATAAATAACAAGAGAATTCGAAGATAAATATAGTTCTATTGACAATTAAAAATCAAAGAAATGACTTTTCACACACTGAAATGTGTACATCGCAAACAGACTGCGAAAGAGATTGTCAATCTCTCCACTATACCCACAGTTTATGAACTTAATCTTCCAACTTATCAACCGGCCCAATGTACCTGCTATAATGATCCTTTGGAACCCAACACACCGGGTTTACACTTCATTCATAACAAGGTTCAGTGATATCACGAGCTATGTTTATTAAATAATTAATATGTTTATCTTATGTGGAATTGATCATGATATGATATATATACTACTCATGTAATAGTTAAAGAAATAGAATTTGTATACCACATAATTTATAATGTTCAGTTTTATATCATAATTAAATTACACTCTTGGTTATGATAGTACTCCCTCCTACTTTTTCTTTTGTACGTAAGAGATTTTTATTTATAAGTCTGTCTCTGTTTTGCATTTTTTCCAGGTTTTCTCTTATTTTTTATTTTCTGTACACTTTCATCAAAATATCACTGATTACTAATTAAGATTTATAGATAATTAAAAAAATTTGACTTTGTTGCATATATGTTATATATACAATATAGGTTAGCTAGCAAGTAGTATACCATATTTTAATTTGTATATTATTTCATTTTATATTTTATTAAAAATGTTTGACCATGCGAAATAAACCTGCAATAATGTTGACCAAATGAACACTCCCAATAGAGTTATTAAGAAACTCCATGTGCCTGTTTTTATAAATTTACTATTTCTTGATTGGTTTGTGCTTTTTTTTTTTTTAGCATTTTGGCCAATATTTAGGTTAGCTAGTAGTATTCCTCCCATATTTTGATTTATTATTTCATTATTAATGGTGTAATTATGTTGAACGACCTTCGAATGAAACAATAATGTGGGTCTTTTTTTCAAAAAAAAAAAAAAGATATATTCGACTTTGGATTATTTACTTCCATGTAAGTCACTATCGAATTATCGATCCATGTAATAAATCTCTTGAGATGAGAGATATTTATTAACTAATAATTTACTATTTCTGGATTGGTTTGCTTTTTTTTTTTTTTTAAAGCATTCTGGATATATATACATAATTAGGTTAGCTAGCTAGTACTATCCCTTCCATTTTTAAATTTATTATTTCATTTTATATTTTATTATTCGAATAAATTAAACCTGCAATAATGTGATGGGTCATGTGGGATATTTAGTGAATTAAGTTTTTTTTTTTTTTTTTTTTTTTTTTTTTGCATCTTTGATAATATATATTTCCTTAAATATTTTTAGGAATGTTGTTAATTAAGTTGACTTTGTCATAAAAATTATAAAAATTAAATTAACGAGAAGGAATTAATAATTAATATTGATGATGTTGATATTGATCATAGATATTTCTGCAGAATATTACATAAATAGTCAACCTAGGATATAAAATGGTGGGTCAAAGTAGGACCCATTGTTGACTAGCAATTCATCAGCAATAACTTTGTTTGCAGCCTCAGTAAGATGGGTCCCATCCCAGTTTACATACTTCTCCGGATCCTCACATGGCACCCCACCATTGTAGCATGCACTAGTTGCATTTTCAAACCCTAATTATTTTAAAATTATTAGTTAATAAATCATAATCAATTTAATTAATTAGGGTTTAAATTATTTACAAGTAGAAGCGTACGTACCATATGCAATAGGGTTTCTGAAGATTTGGAGGAGAATGGCGTGCGTGTCGACGAGTATGAGCTTGGCGTCGACGGGCATTTGTTGCCTAACTTTGTCCAGTTCAGCCTTCAGCATCCCGTTGTAGTCGTCCACAGCGTTGTTGTAAGACATCAGACATCCGAACGAGTCTATGTCTGAAGCGTTACGAAATTGGGACAACACGTACGGGTAGCAACCTACCGGGGCAAGATTAAACACCAGGATCGTTCAACCCCCCATTTTGTAAACCTCCTACACATCAATTGAATTAAACAACATTAATATATATATATATATATATATATTTATATAAATTAATTTAGAACATGATATATGACTAATTATATTACCTTTGTGGTATTAGTAATGCCTAAAACCACTTGTTGCAAGAAGTCGGTCAACCCTTGTGAGCCAAAAGAAAAAGTGAAATCATTTTGGCCAATGTATATGATGTAGAGGGATTTTTCGAAAACGTCGGGTTCAGGAAGCGGGGTTCCTACGTACCAATTGAAAAATGTAATTATTGGAAAACATATATACTATTAAGATCAAATTAAATTATTAATGTAATAAGACGTACCCGAAGAGTTACTTTGGTCGACTTTTTGTTTGAATTGCTCGAACTGGCTGAGCTGGACAGGAAGAGTGAAGGGGCTACCTCCTTGTTCGTGTTTGCGACGTACACCGGCAAACACCACAGCGAAATTGACACCGTGTCTGAAATCAGAGTATGTGGATTGCAGATACGGACTCAGGAATGGTAGCCCCAAAGCTTGTGCTACATATATATATATATATGTTTCATGAGATTAGTCTAAAAAAAATATTATTTGGATCGAATACTGAGACTTTAAAAAAAAAATATATATATATATATATATACCTAAGAAATCGACGATGAGGCGTCCGTCTGACATCCTGCCAACGGGCTCGTTGAAGTAAGTGGTTCCAAAGGGATAGTATTGACGAGGGAAAGCAACAAAGTAACCTCCAGTGTCGGAGTTGGAGTCTCCGAAGACGAAAACTGCTTCGAAGTTGCATTTTCCATGAGCAGATTGAGAGAGTAGTAGTACTATTGCAGCAAATGAGAAGAACACTACAAACACCTTCATTTTGCTAGTATCAAATTATAAACTCAAGAATATTATAATTATATGAATGTATATTTGTGTGCAATGAAGGGTGTGTTTGTTTGCCCAACTTATGGCTCTATATATAGATCCAGCCCTACGTAAAATTAACTTTTTTTTTAAATTGAAATATAATAATTAATGAATTTTGAATATATATATAGGTATGTGACAAAGACAACGCACATGCCAATTCTTATATTTATCTAACATAAAAATAGAAGAATAGCATTAGAGCTTCCCAAGTCAATTTCACCCATATAATTACTACAATTTAATTATTAAACGATTTACTATTTAATTTGTGCTCTTTTTAAGCTAGCATTTTGGCCAATATTTAGGTTAGCTAGTAGTAGTATGTATATATCCCTCCCATATTTTAATTTATGTATTTTATTATTAATGGTGTAATTATGCTGACCTTAATTACGAATGAAACAAAATATATATCGACTTCATGTATTTAATAGAGTCACTATCCATGTAATAAATAATTCTGATGAGAACATTAGTTAATTCTCTCTTTTAATTTTTTAGATGCAAGAGATATCACAATCCATGTAATAATTGCATGCCACAGATTCTCCTTTTTTTTTTTCTTTTTTTTTTTTTTTAAGATGATCGAGAGATCATTAATAATTTACTATTTCTTGATTAGCTTGCTAGCTCTTTTTAGCATTATAGGTTAGCTAGGCCTAGTAGTACTAGTATCCCGTATTTTAATGTGGGATCTTTTTTTTTTCTTTTTGTATATATATATATATATAAGGGGTTGGTCTGCTATGGATATATTCGAGTGTATGTTGTGCACTCTAGTCCATGTTGCACTTTTCAATTTACTGACTTACACTTTTTGATAAAATGGTGTTGCACTTTTCAATTATTAAACTGTATAATAATATTTTTAGTAATAATTGAAAAATGCAACACCATTTATCAAAAAGTGTAAGTTAGTAAACTAACACATGGACTAGGGTGCACAGCATGCACTCGAGTGCATACTAGACTTTATCAAATATAAGACTTTGGATTATTTCATTTGCATGTAATAATTTGGATGGGAACATTAATTCTCTATTGATAAGAGATATTCATTAATAATTTACTATTTCTTAATTGATTAATTTGCTCTTTTTTAGCATTAATATATATATATATATATATAAAAATTCCAAAGTAGAACAAGAAGTAAAATTCGTTTGTGAAATCCGATGTATGTATTAATGAATATATCTCTCATCATCTCAAGAGAGCTAGAATTAATGTTTCCATCCGAATTATGGCTCTATATATATATACTCCCTCCTATTCAAAATATATGTCATCCTAAGCTCATGCACATATATTAAGAAAATAATTAACTTCTCATTTTACCCTTAATCAATGCTTGTAATTCTCATTAAAAAAAATACATTTATGTAAATATTTATTGATTTTAAGGGTAAATTTGGAATAAATGTAATTAATTTGCATTGAGAAGTGCAAAACGACTTATATTTTACAAAGAAAACGAAAGGTCAAAACGACTTATATTAAAAATAGGAGGGAGTATATATATATATATATATAGACCCGCATTAAATCGGCCATTGCCCTACGTAAAATTAATTAATTCTTTTTTTTAATTAATAATGATTAATGAATTCTGAATATATATGTGAAAAAAAAAAAAATTACAATATATATTCACAACGGAGTGAAAGGACCAAGACTTTTATTTAATTTTCTTGTGTAAATTTCGGCAACTTCCGAAATTAATCACTTTAATTTAATACACACATATACTGTAAAAAATGCTAAAAAGAGCAAACCATTAATCAAGAAATAGTAAATTAATATTAATGATCTCTCATCTCAAAAAAATAAAAAAAATATAAAAAATCGAGTATCTGTGGCATGCAATTATTACAGATTGTGATATCTCATCTAAAAAATTAAAAGAGAGAAAAGAGAAACCTGTGGCATATTATATTAATTAATTGCTAGGTTAATAATTACTTCAAGAAATAGTAAATTATTAATGATCTCTCATCTCAAAAAAAAAAAAAAAAACGAGAATATGTGTAATTTAATTCCCATCCGAAATTCAATTATTACAAGGATAGTGACTCTATTAATTACTTGGAAATGAAATAATCCAAAGTCTCATATATATTCTAATGAATATGCAAAGTTATAAGTATAACATACAAATTAGATTTCTCGTTTCAATTTTGATATTTCACATTCTATGGATAATTTACAAGTGTCATATTAAAATATAATCAACGTCATATATTTATATTGGAGGCGACACATGTTAAAAATTCAATAAAATGAAATATCAATAAAATATGAAAAGTGGAATAGAAAAATCGAATCGAGTAATATATATATATATATATGCAACAAAATTTAGAATGAAGAATCCACAAAGTAACGAGGGACATATCCGAAAGAGTAATTTGACATGCATGCATAAACAATCACCAATTTTAATTTTTTAAACTGCAGATCTATAACATGGGCTTTAATTTTGTAATCGAAATTAATTAATGTAAATATGCAACAAATATTGAAACAAACTAACCATAATTATTAAGTGTCATGATGATCCTAATTTAATTGTGTACGTCAGTACGTGTTATAATGAAAATGGTTAAAAAAAGTTACAGAAATTTACAAAAAGAAAATAAAGGTCTTGGTCACAAATATGTTAGGCCTAATTTATTGTCATTTATTTATAGTATTATTTTTTGGGGGGCACAAAGTACATTTACAAGAATTTGGAAGATTGAAGAAGCAAAGAAATTAAAAGTAAGTTGAATATGTCTTCTCCTAAAAAAAAAAAAAAAGAAGTGTATATATATATGTCTCTGCAGTTTATTTATAAATTATTGATATTAATTACTCCATCCATCCACTAATACTTTACGTGCTCACTTTTCTTATTTATTTATTAGAAATAGAATTTTCTCTCATTTAAAAGTTCTTTAAATTAATATTTAATAAGTATATGCCATAAATTAATATTTCAATTGAAAGCTAAGAAAAAAGGACAGTGAAATTATTTTATACTTTTAAATGTGTTGATATCAATATGATTTTTTTTATTTAAATTACCGTATGTTTCATTTCATATCATGGTTTATTAATATTACAAAAGTAGATAAATTTATTGATTATTTAATCAAACTTATCGTAACTTGTGGCCGGTATCACAAAACCTTGTTATAAACTGGCGGCTTCGGATCCCAAGGATCAATATAGCAAAAACATTGGGGATCTGAAATTAGCCAGTCGACGCCCGTACCGTCATTAGCGTTAATGCATTCACTTTGGGTATAGCCAAGAGATTTGCAATCTCTTTCGCAGTATGTTTTCCGTTGACACGGCCCAACCCTAAAATCACGTCCACGAGTCGGAGTTGCTGTTAAGCCCAACATTATCATGTAAATCACAACTAGACATTTCATTGTGTAAATAAACATTTCCTTAATTTTTTATTGTATCTCCCAATTCACTTTTTCTTTATATACTACAAGAAAAAACTCTTCTTGTAACGTATTTATTGATAACCAACATTTAAATGGTTACTGAAACCTGACTTCTTGTAACTAAATTTTGTTTTGGTTACAAAAACTTCTACTTTAAATAACATTTAATATTTACCGTTACAAATAGTAACAGTTGGTTACAAATAAATTTGGTTTTATTTTTTTATTTTAATTAAATTTAATATATATACATAAACATTTGACTGTGTAATAGTCATTTTCTTAATTTTTTATTGTATCTCCAAATTCACTTGTTGTTTATATATATTGCATTAACACTCTTTATATGTATCCTCAATAAAAAAAAAAACAGCTTGTTATATCTGTCATATATTTTCACCACATTTTTAATGAGAAGTCTATCTATATAATTTTAGTATTTTTTTTTTCAATTTGATGAATGGTTATATATGTTTTATTTCTATAAATTAACTCGACAATCTATTCATCATTTAATTTATTATCAAAAAAAAAAATTGCATCATGATTAAAAGTTATTATAACAATATTATTCATTCAAATTACCAAAAAAAAAAATCAAATTGAACTAGAATATTCAGTGGTAAAATTTAACGATCTCTCCCCGATCTATTTAACTTATATAGATCATATATAAGTGGATAAATGAATTGATTATTTAATAAACATTGAAACAATTACTAATAATCATTTTAACAAATACATTGGGGCTGAACGAGTTCAGGACGAGTGAATTGTTCCAGTTCACATATGCTATGGGCATAGCCAATCGATCGACATTCATTGTCGCAGTATGGATGTTCTATACACGGTCCGAGATCGAGATCCCTAGAAAGTGGTGGAGAATACGGAGCCGAAGCTGCTGCCATTTTAACTGAAATTAATCCACTCATTGTTACTTTTAATTTGAACACATAGATTAAATCATAGATATATATAGTCAAAATTGTAGAAGTTAAAAGTAGGTAGACGGACGCATTGACGCCGCCTAGTCCACCACCTAGAAAAGTAGAAAATTGCAAAGAGATTTCCTTAAAAAAAAAAAAAAATCGGCAAAAAATATAAAAATGCAGTTTTCACCCTTTAACAATGATTTTACCAACAAATGTTATAAATCATGATAAAATCACGTGTTTTATTCGGAGCGTCGATTCCACTTGAAAAAGTGTATTCGATCGCTCGAATCAGACTTCGACGCCGTAAATTCCAAAAAATAAAAAGACGTCAAGTCGAAAATCGCTAGACGAACAGTAGACTACTACGACTTTTGCAACAAATGATGTTTGGTCTTATCGTGTTTGCGATAACGACACGAAATTTTTGTGTCGTGTTCGTGTCGACACAAAATTATTTAAATAAAAAATTTAATTTATTTATTTTATCGCGTGTATCGTATCACTATTGTATCGCGACACAATAACACGGTTTGTCAAGCTTACAAAAAAGTAAGATTTAAAGATAAGATTGAATTATATATTACATGTACGTAAATAAGAATAATTGGGATATAAATTTAAAAAATATTTGTAAAATACAGTAAAGTATAAAAAATTTATAGGCGAACCAAAATACTCCCTCCGTCTCACAAAGATAACTATATTTGACTTTACACACAATTTAAGAAAACTCAATAAATGTAGTCAAATTTAGCTAATGTATCAATTTTGCCCTTAAAATCCCATACTCCAAAATATGTTAAAGCATTAATTTCTCTTATTAATTAGGGGTAAAATTGACAATAGAGGCTATAGAGTATTTAATAATAAAGTAAAAAGGTAAATGTAGCTCTAATTTGGGACATCCAAAAAAAGAATACAGTATGTAGCTATCTTTTGTGGAATGAAGGGAGTAAAAAAACTGAAAATATATATATATATATATATAAATAATGAAATTGAAGTCTAACAATTAATACCTGTTTAATAACAGTACGTGAATAACTACAATCATAAACACACATTTCAAGGTGTAAAAAGTCATTTTTATGATTTTTGTTGATGAATAATATGTGTATATATCGATCTCCCTATTTTCTCATTATTTATACTATCCTCAAGAAGAAGAAAGTGAAAACTTGTTATATATAGAATATCATATAATTTAATTAACCACATTTTTACGAGTCTCAGTGTATAATTCTTTTTTTTTTTTACTAAATTTGATGTATATGATTTCATTCTATATATAAGTAACAATTTTATTTTTATTTTTTGGTATGCGTACGTTTTCGGATCACTCTCTTTAATCGGAGGGGATATATCACACATATATATAATTTAATTTTTCACCTATATATCCTAAAACGGGTGCAAAAATATAAATGTACAAATTTAGTTTCAATTAATTTTTATATGTATAAATTTCGTTTTAAAACTGACGGAATCAAACTCTGGTCAAACCCTGAAAGAAGTAATGGTGATCGAAGTCTTTGATTATGCTTCATTGTTTGGTTAAACAACACAAAACTTTCAATTTTGTCATCATGATATTAGGCTTCACACTCCACTTTTCCTTTAGCTCCCACAATTTAGAGCAGCATTTGAATTATTGATATGTGTCATTTTAAAAAATAATCAACGTCATTTTATTTTAAAAATTGTAATTCATTTTTACCTACATTTTCTCATGCATCACAATAAATTATCTATACATTTCATTAAATTTTCTTTACATCTGATCACTAAATCACCTAAATTCTTTTTTTAAGCTCCCACATCCCACTAAATTCAATTTTTTTTTAAAGAGTACTAAAAACGTGACATCTTTTGGCGCCCAAGATGGGATGACGGACTTTCTACACGGAAATCACTAATACAACAAATAGTAAAATCACGTCAAGGTAATCAACTTCACCCATACCATGCATGCATTTTCAATTTTATTACTACAATTGATACATATACAATTTAATTGGTTTTCTTTGCTTTTTCATTAATCTTCCAAATTCATGTAAACGTACTTTATGGGCCAAAAAAATAATACTATAAATAAATGACAATAAGTTAGGCCAAACATATATACTCATAAAGGACCAAGACTTTATTTTCTTTTTGTAAATTTCTACAACTTTTTTTAATCATTTTCAATATTTGTTGCATATTTACATTAATTTCGATTACAAAATTAAAGCCCATGTTATAGATCTGTAGTTTTAAAAAAATTGGTGATTGTTTATGTCAAATTACTCTTTCGGATATGTCCCTCGTTACTTTTCTAAATTTTGTTGCGTACGTTACCCGGTTCGATTTTTCTATTCCACTTTTTGTATTCCATTGGTATTCTAATTTTTAAGACGTCTCGTTCTCAATTAGTCAACCTGATTTTAAATTCTCTAGACTTTAATCTCACGAAAGAAAAAATCTTAAACCGCCTAACGTAACAATTAGTCAACCTGATTTTTTTTTTCTTTTCTTTTTACCCTCTATGTCTCTCCAATTTGGTAGGAACTAGTCATTTGACAACAATTTAAATACAATTTATATTTTTTTTTAATATATATAACTATAATAATAATTCAGAAGACGACAATCAACATGTATAAAATGTATCCTATGAATTAATGATTCATTTATCTCCCAATTTGAATATGATGTGTAGTAGTCGGTCGTCACCCCGTGCATTTTGCATCATGATTAAAAAATCTATTATAGCAAAATATTCATTCAAAATTACCCAAAAAATAAAATAATATTGAACCATTGATTTAGCGGTAAAAACTCAGTAAATGTTCTTAATTATTCAGGAGCTCTCTGGTCTATTATATATAATTCAGTAGATAAATGAATTGATTACTAATAATCATTGAAACAATTACTAATAATCATTGTAGCAAATACATTGGGGCTGAACGAGTTCAGGACGAGTGAATTGTTCAAGTTCACATATGCTATGAGCATAGCCAATCGATCGATATTCATTATCGCAGTATGGATGTTCTATACACGGCCCGAGATCCATAGAAACTGGTGGAGGAGCTGCCGGAGCCGAAGCTGCTACCATTTTAACTGAAATAATTAACATACATATATTCATTGTTACTTTTGGACACATATATATATTAAATAATACATATAGTTAAAAAAATTGTGCGGTGTTCGTGTCGACACGAAAAATATTTAAATAAAATTATTTTTATCGTGTCGACACGGAATTATCGTATTCGTGTCGTGTTCGTATTTTGATCTTATAATCGTGTCACTATCATATCGACACAATAACAATTTATCAGGCCCACGAAAAAGTAAGATATAAAGATAAAATTTTAAAGATATTTGTTAAAAAAAGTATAAAAATTTTAGAGCCGAACGAACAAAAACTGAAAATTTATAGGGGAACGGAGAAAGTATATATATATAATGAAATTGGAGTGTAACAATATTAATACCTGGAAACATTCCACCTGTTATTAAGCTTAATAACAGTACGTGAATAACTGCAATCATAAACACACATTTCAACGTGTAAAAAGCCATTTTTGTGATTTTTGTTGATGAATAATATGTGTATTGTCTCATTAGTTATACTATCCTCAAGAAGAAGAAAGTGAAAACTTGTTATATATAGAATATCATATAATTTAATTAACCACATTTTTCACGAGTCTCGGTGTATAATTTTTTTTTTTTTTTTTTTAAATTTGATGTATATGATTTTATTCTATATATAAGTAACAATTTTATTTTTATTTTTTGGTATGCGTTTTCGGATCACTCTCTTTAATCGGAGGGGATATATCATATATATATATACTTTAATTTTTCACCTATATATCCTAAAACGGGTCCAAAAATATAAATGTACGAATCTAGTTTCAATTAGTTTTTATATGTATAAATTTCGTTTCAAAATTGACGGAATTCGAACGCTGGTCAAGCCCTAACAGAAGTAATGGTGAAGTCTTTGATTATGCTTCATTTTTTGGTTAAACAACCGAAGAACTATTATCACAAAACTTTCAATTTTGTCGTCATCTTTAGATATTAGGCTTCACTCGACCCTTTTCCTTTAGCTCCCACAATTTAGAGCACTTATTGATATGTGTCGTTTTAAAAAATAATTAACGTTATTTTATAATTTTTAAAATTTACTCATTTTTACCTACATTTTCTCATACATCACAATAAATTATTTATACATTTCATCAAATTTTCTTTACATCAGATCACTACAATCATCTAAAATATATTTTTTAAGCTTTCACGTTTCACTAAATTCACTTTTGTAAAGAGTATTAAATTGATCAAGATATACAAGTTATCACATAGTATTAATTAATTTGTAGTAGATGTGTGACCATGCACATGCATGAAATAAAGAAATAATTGAGAAAATAAGTCTTTGAGGCTTACCCTTTTTGGGAGAAGCATCAAATGAAAATGTGTGAAGAGTTTCAACTAAAATAATCATATGATAGATAGAGGTGCACTCTATATATATTACTATAACTTTGAAAGCATAAATTCACTCCGATAATTAAGTGCAAAAATTAAACTTTTTTTTTATCAAGAATCATGAATGGATTTATATATACAAGTAGTATAACTAGTATTATATTGAAATGTAGCACAAGGTCTGGGACTACCGCTTCTAAATCCGTATCTACAATCTGTCGGATCTGATTTTCGACACGGTGCCAATTTCGCCGTGTGGGGCGCTGCTGTTCGTCGTCAACCCAGTGAAGGGGGTAGCTTATTCTCTCTTGCCGTTCAGTTCAATCAATTCAAGCAATTTAAACTACAAGTCGACAAACGTAACTCTTTCGAGCGTACGTACATTTTTCTTTAAAAATATTGTAACATAACTAAATTTAATTTGTTATTTAGGTTTTTTCCTTTCTCTATATTGGCAGGAACCCCACTTCCTAAACCCAATATTTTCGAAAAATCCCTTTACACTTTTTACATCGGTCAAAATGATTTCACTAAAAACGTGACATCTTTTGGCGTCCAAGCTGGGATGACGGACTTTCTACAACAAGTTGTTACGGAAATTGCTAATACGACAAAGGTACGTCGTATTAGTAAAATCACGTCAAGTGACAAGTATACTCTTAATTAATTTTCTTAATTATTTAATTTTCAGGAAATTTACGCATTGGGGGGACGAACATTTTTGGTGTTTAATCTAGCGCCGCTAGGTTGTTACCCTTTTATTTTGAAGGCATCTAGCAACACTTCGGACATAGACTCGTCCGGGTGTCTAATTTCTTGCAACAATGCCGTGGATGCCTACAATTTTATGCTCAAAGCTGCATTAGAACAAGCTAGGCAACAACTACCCGACGCCCAAATCATACACGTGGACACTCATGCCGTCCTTCTTCAAATTTTCAACAACCCCAAGGCCTATGGTACGAGTTCTACATTAACACATGTCGTTGTGGTGTTTATTGTATAGAAAAATAATTAATTTCTCGGTTTTTTTTTATTGCACAGGATTTCAAAAGGCAACCACTGCATGTGTTGTTAGGGGGTCATTTTGTGATCCCCAAAATTATGTAACTTGGGATGGAGTTCATCTCACCGAAGCTGCCAATAAAATAGTGGCTAATGCCATATTTGGTGGGTCTTATTTTGATCCACCATTTTCTTTAAGTGATTATTGTAAATTAGATTAATGAATTATGTAATAAATTAATTTAATAAGGAGTATAAATTAAGATCTATCTTGATCTAATTTGGGAGTTATATCTAGTCACATGTGAAATTCATTATCTATTAAATATATTCAACACACTCAATTCTCATACTAGTTCTGAAAAAAAAAATATGTTATTTGTCATTCACTAAATAATCAATTTGATGTAACAATCAAACATATTTTTACATTTCTCATTCCATTTAACATTTTGAGAATTTTTTTTACATTGTAGAGTCGAGAATGCATTCTACTAATAAATTAGGATTAGAGAATTAATATAAATAAATTAATAGTAAATGAGTATTAGATAATTAATATAAATAAATTAGTCGACCCTCTTACATTTGATGAAATTCATTTATAGAATACTGAAGGTGTAAATATCTCACGTGCGACTTTAAGGACGATTGAGATTCAGTGTTGAGGACTTCAGACAAATCACCATCAGTTTTTTCAATTCTTCGTAATTTTATTGGTGAAAATCGTAGGAAATTCTCACTATTTAAGGACAAAATTATTTCGTTGAAAATTTTTATAGGCAATTTTATATTTTGTTGTAGTTTATTTAGTCGGAGGTAACTTTTTCGAGAAAAAAATGATTTATATCATGTAACTTTCACTTTTTTTTTTTTATAAATATCTAAAAAAGATAAAATTTTAATTTAATTTACGTCCAATTTATTTAATATATAAAATTATCCCTAACACTTCACTCAATACACGTTTTTCTTAGTTTGTGTGCCGCCAACTGGCCTTTTACTATTCAAGGTTTGCTACATTCATTTCTCTGTCTTGATTTAAGGTTGATGAGATTAGATTGAACGGGTGGATTTAGTTTATTGGAAATTAATTGTATTGGGGAATCATGCATAATTAATGAATTTTAGTTCCTACTGAAAATTTCAACTATATTAAACTATTCACTCGTTAAAAATGACATTAATTAATGAACTCTGAATTTTATATATATAAACTTCAAAGAGTTGACCTACTAGTGTAAACTTGAATTTAGAAGTGTGTTTCTTATTTATAAAGAACACAAAACTCTAATTTTAAACGAACTCTCCATAAGTGAACAGTGAGATTGATCCTGAATTAATCGATCTTTGAACCAGGTACCGAGATATAAAAAAAAATATGTGTACAAGGCAATGCACATGGAGTTTCTTAATAACCAACATGAATTTATTTCCTTATAGCCTGCCAAGTCAAACTTAACCCATACCGATCAATTTAATTACTACAATTGATACATATACAATTTATTTGGTTTTCTTTGCTTTTTCATTAATCTTCCAAATCCATGTACACGTACTTTGTGGGAAAAAAAATAGTACTATAAATAAATGACAATAAGTTAGGCCTAACATATTCACAAAGGACCAAGACCTTTTTTTTTTCTTTTAGAATTTTTTTGCAACTTTTTGTTTGATCATTACAAAATTTAGGAGCTCATCATAACGTACACTTAATAATTTTGGTTAGTTTGTTGACACGACCTAGGCATTAAGCGATTTAAATCCGTCTAACTAGCGATTACTAACTTTTATGTGATTAAAGTCACGAGAATTTTAAATCAATTTAATTAAACGCATCGACGGTGTGGATTATTGTATCTTCACAACACTTGTTTTTCTTTTTCATTTTAATAAGGGAAAAGTCTTTTTTTTATTGGAAAGATCAATATGGCAAAAAACTTTTTCTTTTTGAAAGATCAATAAGGCAAAAATTTACTTTTTTTAAAGATCAATAAGGCAAAAAATTTAATCAATACGAAACAAAAAATTCAATTATTACATATTATTGGTTTTGAAGCAATTATTAACCTAGGTAGCTAATTTATGTACTAGAGTCAGTATCCATGTAAATATGTAATAATTGAATTGCAATTAATATGCCACAGTTTCTCTTTTATTTTTTAAATGCATGTCACAGATACTCGATTCTTTTTTTTGAAATGAGAGATATTAATAATTCACTATTTTCTTGATTAATGGTTTCCTCTTTTTCTTTTTTTTTTTCTTTTTTTAGCATTTTTACCAGTTTTAATAACGTGGGTCCTTTTAGGTTAATTAGCTATTATTAGTATCCCATATTTTATACTATAATTTATTATTTCATTTTATATTTTGTTATTAATAATACTTGTCATTCATTAACAATCCTATTGGTTTTCTTAAATGTTACGAATGTTGTTAATTATGTGGACTTGTCAATAATAATATAATGTGGAATTCGTAAAAATTAAATCAAATGAGAAGCTAGGAATTAATACTACTAATATATATATATGATGATAGATATTTCCCAAATCGATGTTTATATTACATAATTAATCCTCAACCTAGAATAATAGGTTGGATGTCACAGTGTTCACCGAAAGAAAATGGTGGGTCAAAGTAGGGCCCACCCTTGAGTAATGCATCAGCCACAATCTTGTTTGCAGCTTCAGTGAGATGAATTCCATCCCAATTTACATAATTTTGGGGATTACTACAAATTGATTGTACCCCAACAATATTAATGTAGCATGCACTTGTTGCATTTTCAAACCCTAATAAAATTTAAAAATTATTAGTATCATCAATTTAATTAATTAGGGGGTTTACAAGTAGCTAGAACGTACCATAGGCAGTAGGGTTTCTGAAGATCCGGAGGAGAACGGCGTGCGTGTCGACGAGTATCAGCTTGGCGTCGGGCATTTGTTGCCTAGCTTTGTCCAATGCGGCTTTCAGCATGTCGTTGTAGTCGTCCACAGCGTTGTTGCAAGACATTAGACATCCAGACGAGTCTATGTCTGAAGTGTTGTGAGATTCCGACAACACGTATGGGTAGCAACCTACCGGGGCCAGATTAAACACCAGGAACGTCCGACCCCCAAATTGTAAATTTTCTAAATATTGAAACAACATATTAATTAATAAATTAAGATTTTTTTTTTGTTTATAGAACAACAATATTAATATATATATATATATATGACTTAATTACCTTTGTGGTTTTAGCAATGCCTAAAACCACTTTCTGTAACAAGTCGGGTAACCCGACTTGTGAGCCAAAAGAAGTCAAATTTGAAGTGAAATCATTTTGGCCAATGTATATGGTGTAGAGGGATTTTGCGAAAACGTCGGGTTTAGGAAGCGGGGTTCCTACAAATCGAATAATATATTACTCCATTAGAAAACATATATAGTATTAAATAAAAGATAAAATTAACTAATTAATGTAATTAATTAACGTACCCGAAGAGTTACATTCTTCGACTATTAATTTAAAGTGCTCGAACTGTTTGAACTGATACTCAAGAGAGAAGATGCTAGCTCCATTACAGGGATCGCGTTGTACAGCGGCAGATGTCACAGCAAAGTTGACACCTTGTCTGAAATCGGAGTTGAGTGATTGTAGATACGGACTCAGAAACAGCATCCCCAGAGCTTGTGCTGCATATATTAAGTTTCATGCAATCGATTAGCCTAAAAAAAAAATATTGGATCGAATATAGAGACTTTAAAAAAAATGATACCTAAAAAGTCGATGATGAGGCGGCCGTCTGACATTCTGCCAGCGGGCTTCTTGAAATAAGTCATTCTGTAGGGACTGATTATATTTGAGGAGGAAAAGCAGCGGAGGCACCTCCAGTGTTGGAGTTGGAGTCTCCGAAGTTGAAAACTGCTTCGAAATCGCATTTTCCATGAGCAGATTGAGAGAGTAGTAGGACTACTATTGCAGCAAATGAGCAGAACACAAACAACTTTATTTTGTATCAAATTATAAACTCAAGAATATTATAATTATATGAATGTTGAATAGATAATATTTGTGTGCAAGGGCAAGGGTGTGTTTGTTTGCCCAACTTATGGCTCTATATATAGACAGACCCTTAAATCCATTTATGATTTTTTATTTTTTTTTGAAATAAAATAATTAATAAATTTTGAATATAGGTACTTGACAAGACAATGCACATGGAGGAGTGTTCATTTTGGAGAAATTGTGTAAAATAAATAATGAATTCTTTTTCTTTTTTTTGGAAATAAAATAATTAATAAATTTTGAATATAGGTATGTGACAAGACAATGCACATGGAGGAGTGTTCATTTGGAGATATTGTGTAAAATAAATAAAATTTATTACATATGTGACAAGAAATTGTGTTCATTTAGAAACTTGTCATTTTTTTATAGGAGAAAATTGTATTAATGGAGCAACTGTGGTATTCGAAAATAAAGTACAGAGGCTATATAAGGAAAGTTATGGGGTGATAAAGTTCAGCCCCTTTACATGCAATTTTATGGGAAAATTATTTTATAAGTATTATTTAGAAAACAACGTTCAATAAAACGAAATTCTGACAAATAAATAAAAAAAATGAGTACGTAAAGTATTAGTGGACGGATGAAGTAATATCAATAATTCAATATAAATAGAATTAAAATTAAAATTTTAAACAAAATCTCTAATTAATTTCCTACATGTTAATAACATTAATTGATGAATTCTGATATGTAGGTATATGTACAAGCTAGGCATTGCACATGGAGTTTCTTAATAACCCTACTGGGAGTAGTGTTCATTTGGAGAAATATTTACCTAATTGAAATAATATAAAAATAGGACAAGTCAATTTTAACCATATTCCATATTCAATTTAATTATTATAATTTAATTAATTAATACATAATTTAATTGGTGCATGATGTGATGTGAATAATCGAAGTTTTTTTTGTTGCTTTCCAAAAAAATAATACTATAAATAAAAATGACAATAAGTTGGGCCTAACATGTATATATTCGCAAAGTACCAAGACCATTTTTTTTTCTTTTGTAAATTTCTACAACTTGTGAAACTAATCACTTTAATGCTTAATACAGAATATAATATCTATAATTCAGTATAAATTTAAATATAAAAACAGAGACATGGACTTATAAATGAAATTTAAAAAATCTTATCAACAAAACTAAGATTGTATTTGGATGAGGAGATTTGATTCGAGGGGTCATTTCAAATGAATGTATTTAAAAATACATGAATTTCATTTGACATGATTTTAGTGAGAATTTAAAATTCTTTCAATTTTAACTATTAAAAGAGATGCACTCAAATCTAAATATTTTTTTGGGCATCTTTTATGCATGTGTTTAATAAATTTTATTAAATAATCTTACGTGAAAATAATATAAATGAACATCTACAAGTTAGTACTTTTAGATTAGATGAAATTCTTTTAAACCGATTCTTTAATTAAGCTTACCCTTTTTGCTGAAAAGTGGTGATTCAAATTGCTCTTTCGTCTTCAACTTTGAAGACTTTAATGTCACATGGGAGTTCAGTGTAGTTGCAGGAATTACAAAAGAAAAAGATAAAAAAGGATCTCAATTAACCAAATGGGCAAATTCAGTGATTACTAATTTTGTGTTTCATAAGTCATAACCAATAATTCAAATTAATTCAGCAGGAATCACATACATGGCATTTGTTCGGTGAATTTTATCCATAGGATTCGGGTCAAACAATGTCTCATGTCGAAAAAACATTGAGGATTATAGAGGTATAAAAGTACTTTGATTGGAAAATAAAAAAAGTAAAGTTGCGAGGGCTTGTCTATTCCAAAACAAATAATATCAATTATACTAAGTGAAATACAAAAAAAAATAAAAAAAAAGATTTATCTTTCCTAAATCGATATTAAAAATCACATACATAATATATAATAATTCAATATTCATCAAAATCAATTAATATACTAAATTTACGAGAGAGTATTGGTCAGAATCGCTGGTATATAGCAAGAAATCAGAATATAAAATTGTGTGAATCGATAAAATCTTGAACCTTCTCAGATTGTCGAGTTAATTTATAAAACATATATAACCATTCTATCAAATTGAAAAAAAAAAAAAAAAAACTAAAATTATATACATGAAAGACTCCTCATTAAAAATGTGGTGAAAATATATGACAGTTATAACAAGCTATTTTTCTTTTTATTGAGGCTATATATATAGATTGTTAATACATTATAAACAACACAACAAGTGAATTGGGAGATACAATTAATTAAAAATCAAGAAAATGGCTATTTACACGGTGAAATGTCTACTTGTGATTCACATGATAATTTTGAACTTAATAGCAACTCCGACTCGTGGTGATTTTAGGGTTGGGCCGTGTATGGCGCAAACATACTGCGAAAGAGATTGCAAATCTCTTGGCTATACCCTCAGTGAATGCATTGTATCTCATGACGGTTCAGGCGTCGACTTTCCAATTTGGGAACCCCAATGTTTTTGCTATAGTGATCCTTCGGATCCGCAACCACCAATTTATAATAAGGTTTAGTGATACTACGAGCTACAATAAATTTTATTGAATAATTAATAGATTTATCTACTTTTGTTACATGTAATTGATCATAATATATTACTCATGTAATAGAGAGGGAGATAGATATTCATGAATAATTAAAAACATATATCGGAGAATCAATCGTTAACGATTCGAAGATTGCTCGTCAACTCTATTCATTCGAATATTCAGCGAGTTTCATCCACGTGGCAGTCTCCGTTGTAGCTAGCTTTTTTACAAAATTAAAGTACATAAACAAATTATTTTTTCCATAAAATTAATGTATATATGAAACAAATATTGAAACAAACTAAATTGCATGTAACGGGGCTGGATTTTATCACCCCGTGTTATGAAAATTATTAACAAATTAATTTATAAATATATTATTAATTAATTAATTATACGAACCAAATTAGAGGAAAAATTGTTTTACATCTCGTACGTAACTTGGATTTATTTCAGTTTATATTCTTGATTTTTTTTATTAATTTACGGTATAGCCTGTTAAATTTACGTCTTTTTTAATTCAATGCACATCTTTTTTGCTCGAAAATTTTAAACATATCGATCGATCGTCCATGTACCAGTCGAAGATTCAGCAGCTATTGTGACCCGGCCTTCGGTTCGTATTGAGTATAATAAGTTAATTTGTACACTTTTAAAACACTCATTTTGAATCCAACGATGCACTATAAATAATCGGAGTATTGGGAGATATATAGTTCATTTAATTATAACTCATTAATTAGCTTACGACAAATTCTTTTATGCAAGTGGATTCATATATATAATTAAATTTTAAATAATTTGAATTTACTCAATTGTCTGATTGAATTTTATTTAGATAATTTTTTTATTTTCACTTATCTACTTAAAAAAATTGTATCCTATTTCTTAATTTTCGTATAAAAAAATTCATAGATATCTTTTATCGAAAAACATAGAATAATAACTTAGCTATTTTTGCAGAATGCAACAAGAGCAAGCAAGGTAATCAACTTACATTTTTATAGTAAAAGTTGAAAGGAGTAGCAATTGTGACCCTATTAAAGGAACTATGACTTTGTCAATTTACGAAAAAAAAAAAAAACATTTATCTTTTCTAAACGATGGAGTACTAAATTTACAAGAGAGTATTGATCATAATATGATCTATATATATTACTCATGTAATAGAGAGAGAGAGATAGATATTCATGAATAATTAAAAATATATTTTGTGCAAATTTCTTTATCGATGAATCAGTGGTTCAATTTATGTAGTGTTAATTAAATTGCATGTAAAGGGGCTGGATTTTATCACCCCGTAACTTTCCTATGTAACCTTTGAAATTTTGTGCACTAAAAAAAATATGAGCTCCATTTTGTACGTGTTATGAAAATGATTAACAAATTAATTTATAAATATATTATTAATTAATTATACGAACCAAATTAGAGGAAAAATGGTTTTACATCTCGTAAGCAACTTGGATCTATTTCAGTTTATATTCTTGAATTATTTATTTATTAATTTACGGCATAGAGTGTACGTTAAATTTACATCTTTTTAATTTTAATCCAATGCACATCTTTTTTGCTCGGAAATTTTAAGCACATCAATCGATCATCCATGTACCAGTCGAAGATTCAGCAGCTACCGTGACCCCTAAGTGTTGGGAGATATATAGTTCATTTCGTAGATATGAGTCGATTAAAATTATGATTAATTAAAATTAAAGATTATATCTTTTATGATGTGGCCCAACTACATACTCCGTCTATTTTACGATAACTTTCACATTTTCATTTTTTTCACAGCACTCTTAAAATGAAAAAATCTTTATAAACTCCAACCTTCTAATATACTCATAAATTTTACACATTACTTTGTGGCACACACATACACACAAAGTCAACTATTTTATTTATTTTATGTACGTAATTTCGGGACGGATAGAGTACACATGACATGATAACCATCCATCAATCCCATGGATAAAATTCATCGAACAAATGGCATTCATGTGATTCCTGCTGCATTAATTTGAATTATTGGCGATGAAACACAAAATTAGTAATCACTGAATTGCCCATTTGATGAATTTTGATTTTTTTTTTTTTTTTTTAAATTCCTGCAACTACATTAAATTCCCATGTGACATTAAAGTCTTCAAAGTTGAAGACGAACGAGCAATTTTTATAACCACTTTTCAGCAAGTCTTGGGCAGATGACTACTTGCTGTTTCTCCAAAAAGGGCGTAAACATCTGATCTAAAGAATTTTGTCTCATTTAAAAGTACAAACTTTGTAAACGTTCATTTATATTAATATGACACATATCAATCATTCATATAGTAAAATAAAATATGAAACACCAATATTGAAATAGGTTATATTATTCGCTAAAATATCTCATAATTTCGTAAATTGGTTAATATACGTCCCTAGCTTTTCTTCATTATGCAAATTATAAAGGTAAAGTCTAGTATGCACTCGAGTGCATGCTGTGCACTCTAGTCCATGTGCACTTTTCAGTTTACTAACTTACACTTTTTGGTAATGGTGTTGCACTTTTCAATTATTACTCATTTACCAAAAAGTGTAAGTCAGTAAACTGAAAAGTGCACATGGACTAGGGTGCACAGCATGCACTCGAGTCCATAGCAGACCAACCCAATTATAAATAGCGACTTGTAATATATTTCTTAATCCATATATCCATTATTTTTTCCACGCTATACAAGTCAAAAAGTTTAGCCATATTACAATTTTTTGTCGATTTTCCAAAATTTTACAAAATTATAGGACGTAAATTAAAATATTATCTTTTTTTCGTGACATTTTTAAAAAAATGTGAAAATTATGGGACGTAAAAAAAAATTCTCAGAAGTACGAACTTGTTCACGTTCATTTATATTAATTTCACGTAACATAAGTAGATAAATCAATAAAATTTATTAAACACGTATAGGCATAAGAGATGCCCAGAAAATACAGATCAAAAGTACGACAATCCACAACCGATTCAAAACCTCAAACTCGTCATGGATGAGGTGCAAAATTTAGAGTGTTGAGGTCTTCAATATTATTATAGCAAACACATAAGGATGCGATTTTGGGAGGTGAAACTACGTTAACTAATTTACACACAGTGTGGGAAAATCCTTCAGATGTACATCCATTTATCATCTCAATATTACACTCCATTTCCACCTCCTCAATTGGACACTCCGAAATAAGTTCATATGGTAATTGACCAATAGTTCCTGTCAAAAAATTGAATTAACGTGTGTAAATAATACATTACAAGAAAATTGACTTTTACTGACAGAAATTATGTCATTATAGTTTCTCTAGCTAAAAGTCTTCAGAGAATGTTTGTTTTGGGATTATGTAGGATGGGGGAAATCCTGAATGGGGAAATCTTGGATGTGGAAATTCTGATGAATAGTAATTGTGTGTGTTTGTTTTTGGATTTTGAGTAGGATGAGAATATGAGATGTAACTTTATGTCAAATCAAATTGTGTAAGAGTAGTTGAATGGGATGTAATAGTAGAATTTAATAGTAGGATGTATAGGGTTGGATGTAGTTGGATGGGGAAATTCGGATGTGAAATCCCGAAGTAGAACAAGGACGTGGGACGTTACGTTCCACGTCCGGACGGGTGAGTTCAAAAACAAACATGCCCTCAGTGACTATTATTGATTTTTAATCATGTCACTAAAAGTCAATTTTCTTATATAATTAATTGATAACTAATGAATATTTGAAGAATAAAAATATACCTGGAAACAAGAACATGTGAATAAATATGATCATAAGTAGACATTTTAGTGCAGTGTACATAGCCATTTGTTTGATTTTTGTTTGTGAATATTTGTGTCTCTCAATTCGCTTGTTATTTATATTAGCTGTATATTTTTACCACATTTTTATCGAGGAGTTGTGTATATAATTTGAATATTTATTTCAGTTTGATGATTATGATTTCTTTCTATATATAAAAATTAACTTGAAATAAACATTATTCACATGATTTTATATAACTTTATTTCTTGCTATATAAGTTTCTAACCAAAACAAATAAATAATTATAATAATTTTTCCATATGAAAGGGACCTCTCCTTAAAATACAAAATAAATTCTACAAAATTAAAGGGACCTCTCCTTAATCCTACAACATTCCTCTGTCTGAAACCTAATACAGGGAACTTCTTATTGCTGCCTCTCTTGCCTTGCTTCCATCAACTTCGCCTTCAACGTATTCGGTTTCATGGGCGTTCTCGTCCATTTTGAAGACGACTCGGAGATGTCAGGACCCGTTACAGGTGCCTCTAAATTCCACTTCTTGACAGGACTAGGCGGGCCTGCGAATGTGGATGGATCGAAAGAACTTTCCATGCAATTATACCCATGTCTACGCTTCGTATCCTCTAAATCATCATCAGCATTGATGGATCTTTGCATCGTATCGCCTTTTCTAGGCGTTCTTGGATTTCTGGTTTCGTCCAAGTTTTCTGTTCTTGATTTTCTGTTCACTGCTTTCGTTTCAGGGCGACTGATAGAATCATCTTCATCGTTCACATTCCAAGGAGCGCTTGCAGGTTCGTTCAAGTGAAACGATTCCAAACAGTGTGGAAGTGTGTTACTTTCACGGGGACTCTTTAAGGACGCGTCCTGTTTTTCTTGAAGAAAGTATTCAATCTCGAGACATAGCTTGTCCAAAGCTGATTGCTTTTCCGAAACATCACAAGCATCTGCGAACTTCATTTGCATTCGCTCATCCAACCAGGCTTCGGAAATGTGAAGGACCAATCGGTCATTTCCTTCCCTTCCAATCTGATCCGTACAAGATGTATGTTTCATGACCCGTAGTTCTTGTTCGTAATCTCTTATCCCTTTCGCAAACGAATCACACAGATTTTCCAGCATTACCCTTGCTTTCCTCTCCCGTTCGAGTTCCCTCAACGCATTAGAAAACGAAGATTTTACCTCAGAAAGCTCCTTCGCTAGTTTGTGATGGCGCTTTTCTGAATGTCTCCTTGATTTCAGTTCATCTTCGAGCTTTCTGGCAACTTTATACTCTCGTAATTGCTTCATTAAACTACTAACTTCGTTTTTATCGCGTTTCTTCTCTTGCACGAGTTCTTGAATATGCGACTTCGATTGCTCCAATTCTTTCCTCAATGTTTTTACCAAAGACATATCCAACGCATGCTTTTCTTCAAGGCTCCAAATTCGATTCAGCACTTTAAGTAACTCCGTCGATGTTTTGAGACTGCGACTCGACTCTCCAAATTTACTATTACAGACTGAAGAACTGATTGGGCTCATCACAGATCTCTGAGGAGCCATCTGCAAGGAAAGATTGTAAATTCCACTACCAAGAAATGCACACAAACACCACAGTAATAATCAACAACTTCATTTTACCCACCACATCGACTAGAAATGGAAGATTCAACGAGCTCAACGCGCGAAAACGTAAATTACAACTAAGAAACGCTTATAATTGACACAAACACCAAGAAATTTCCATCTGCAAGGAAAGATTGTAAATTTCACTACCAAGAAATGCACACAAACACCACAGTAATAATCAACAACTTCATATTACCCACCACAACGACTAGAGATGGAAGGTTCGACGAGCTCAACGTGCAAAAACGTAAATTACAACTAAAGAACGCCTATAATGAACACAAACACCAAGAAATTTCCATCTGCAAGGAAAGATTGTAAATTTCACTACCAAGAAATGCACACAAACACCACAGTAATAACCAACAACTTCATTTTACCCACCACAACGACTAGAGATAGAAGGCTCGACGAGCTCAACGCGCGAAAACGTGAATTACAACTAAAAAATGCCTATAATGGACATGGACACAAACACCAAGAAATTTCCATCAAGAAGAAATGCACACAAACACCACAGTAATAATCAACAACTTCATTTTACCCACCACAACAACTAGAGATGGAAGGTTCGACGAGCTCAACGCGCGAAAAACGACTAAAAAATGCCTATAATGGTAAGCAAGTATCCAAACAGAATAAATCCCCAAATGAGAAACAAAAAATCAGGTTTATTTGGTGAACATATGACCCCACCATAAACACCACAACAATAAACATTCCATAAGAACAGAGTATACACAAACAGGCCCACTGGTAGATATGATACTAATGATAAATTAGATTCTTGGCATTTAGTTTATGTTTGTTTTGAATTCACCTAATTCGATTAGACGTCGAATGTTAAGTCTCCCGTCTTTTAGTTCGGAATTTAAAACCCGGATTTCCCCGTCCAACTACATCTAACACCATCATTCAATTGATTTGATGTTATCCTACTCAAAATCACGAAACAAACACACAATCAATCACTGTTATTTCAACAATTTCTCAGAACAAACATGATTTATTACTCAATTTAAAACCCGGATTTCCCTGTTCAACTACATCTAATACCATCATTCAATTGATTTGACGTTATCTACTCAAAATCACTAAACAAATGCACAATCAATCACTGTAATTTCAACAATTTCTCAGAACAAACATAATTTAATACTCAATTCAACACCAAAACAAAAATACTTCAGAAAAATCAAACAACAAATTTCACCTGCTTCGAAGGGCTCTTAACAGCTTCTGCATCATTCATCTGCAATCTATGATGAGCGAAAACGGGCTCATTAACGCTCGATTTCTCAACCCTACGGTTGAATTTCGCCTCCATATCCCACAAATTAGCCCCCAATTTTCTAGCAGAAACAGGGTGTAAATTTGGGGGAAAATCGAAATCGGGAATTAGGGTTCCATCAGGTTGAACAGCGCCGAATTTCCATGTAGGTGAAGGAGTAGAAATTGAAATTCCCTCTCTTCTCCTTACCAAAACCCCGCGTTTCAACTTCTCCGCCATTAATTCACCTCTTTCTCTCTCTAAAATTATTGGTACTGCATCATTCTTTGAGTAAAAACACGCTGCGAATGAATCAATGAAGGGGAATTATGCAGCAGCAGCTCACGAACCAACTTCTTTAATTCTCTCTCTCTCATGGCGCACTTTATCACAGTATTCGTCGGAAGAGGAGATGAGAGAGAAAGCGAGTTATGGCGTGGGATTAAACCTTAATTATGACTCTTAAATCTTAATCACTCGGGAAAACTAAATTAATCGCTAATGTTAGAGGGTTTAAGTATTGGGAAAACTAATTTAATCCCTAATTATGCATCCTAATATAGGCAGTTAGGCGTGTGACACGTGGCAAGGCTGATTCTACATTTAATTTGTGTCCCTATTTTCAATTTGGACCAAATTTATTTGGGTAAGTCACAAAGTGTATATGGTGTACTTGAGTGGATCTTGACTGGTCAACTGTTGCTCGTTGACTGGTCAAACTTTGACCGATCAACTGTTGATCTGTTAAACTTTGATTTTTTTTTTTATTATTTTTTTTTTTACAAAAAATTTACATTTTTCAATAATATTTTCAGCTATATTAACATACATCAGTTATAATATCATACCCCTCTCAGTTATAATAACATACACTTTTCATTAATATATACTCCCTCCGTCCCAGGGAAAGCTCCCCATGAGCTCCGGGCACGGAGGTTAAGAAATATTTATATAATAAGTAGATGTATTAGAGGTGATGTGATTGAGAGAGAGAAAATATAAGGAAATGTGAGGGGGAATAGTTACCAAAAAAGGGATGGGTAGCTTTCTCTGGGACGGACGAAAAAGGAAAGTTGGGTAGCTTTCTCTGAGACGGAGGGAGTAACTTACACTTTTCATTAATAGAATGTACATTTTTTTTAATTATAATAACATACATTTTTCATTAAAAACATGTTTGTTTTGGAATTTTGAGGATTTTGAAATCCGGATTTCAAAATCTAGTGAATTTTAAAATTCTAATACTATTTTTTATGTTTTGTGTTTGTTTGGGGATTTATGTAGGATATGATTTAACTTTATAGAATAGGATTATAGATTTTATAGATATTTATATAAGATTTTTAGATATTTATAGGGTTGACTTTTATAGGGTTTGTAGGTATTGGAATTTTGAGGATTTTGACCATTAATCGGTCAACGGTCAACAGATGACCTGTCAAGGTCCAATTAAGTACACCGTATACTTGAGTGCACATGAGACTTTAGCAATTTATTTATTACAAATTTGACTTTAATTAGGTCACCCACAAATCTTCTAATCACACCGTATATAATGTGTTTGATCAGGATTGTGGTTGCACGTTCTTTAATTTATACGGTCTATATTATCGTACAATAGGTATTTTATACATTTTATTTAGGTTCGAACACTTATTTTATGTATATTTTATAAGAGTAACGTAGTAATTTTATGAAGCGTGAGTAGTGAGAGTCTGTTTACAAACACAACTAACACTTTTTAAAATCACCTATTTTCAAAACTTCGTGGGTGTTTTCAAACACTAGAAGGTGCTTAAAATCATTTTTTTTCAAATAAAATCACTTTTGGAGTGTTTTCAAACACAATCAAGTGATTAAGTTAATTTGTTAAAAGTGATTTTGGTGAAGCACCCCTCCACCTACTTCTAATAGCTTCTATGTGCTTCTCATCATTATAATAATCAATTTTAAAATTTTACCCTTCACAATTTAAATAATATTTCATTTTTACACATTACCTATCTAAATGTAATAAGGGTGTTTTTTGTAAATTTATAAAAAAAGTGGTTTGTTTTATAAACACCACAACATATACACAATTGATTTAAAGTGCTTAATTTTAAAACACTATCAACTTTTAATTTTATTGTAAAAATTAATTTTAATCACTTTGAAACAATCAATATAATTTACAAATACACCCTTCCTCTCACATCTTTTGAATAAAAGTGATTCTGAAAGTTGTAAAAAAAAAAGGGTATGTTTAGAACATTATGGAGTGTGGGTAGTGAACTTTATACATAAAACATAGGTTATTTGTTCGAATTTCTTTCAACTAACATGGAACCCTTGTCCCTTTGCATTACAGAAGGCAAGTCGAGTTATAAACGAGTCGAATTAGAGGCGGATCCACATTCAAATTTGGGGGTACAATTATACCATTAAATTGAAAATTTTACATTTTTTCGTAAGTAAATAAAGAATGTTTCATAACTATACTCCATTTCTAAACTTCATATCTTTCGTACTCCAAATTTTAAATTCTGAATCCGACATCGAACTAACTCAAACGCATTGTAATTCATTCAAGTTTATTTGAAATATTAGGTAGCATTTACAATTCTTGTTTAAATCACCATTTATAAATCGCGAATGAATTCAAAATCTTGGTCTAAGTTAATAAATAAATGCTCAAACTTAAAAGGTACATAAAATTGATGAAATATTTAATATGAAATTATAAATAAATTAAATGAAATGAGTACAAGGAATTTAAAACGTATCTAACCAAGTAACTTTTGTAATAAACGTGAGAAAACTTTTGTAGAAACCAAAAGATTTTGCATCAATGGTACGCCAAACTTTGTGGTCCATGCCCTACTTAGATGTAGTAGTGTGATCAACATCATTGCCCTCCACTTACAATTTTTAATTCAAGAATCACAAATTTTTATTTCTAATTTCTATTTTAGGTGAAACGAGAAAAAAAATCAGATTTTTATGAAGAGATTTCAATTTTGATTAGGGATGGTAACTGGACATGTCCATAACGAGTTTGTCTTGTCTTAAAATTCGCCTCACCAAAAAAATGGTGGATTTGAGACCCGTCTCGCATGAGGCATCCCGCCCTGCCCCATACAGTCTATTTTTTTATTCCCTCCTTTCCAATATTATTTGCACCATTTGATCGGTATGATTTTTAAGAAAAAAAAACATGGTGGTTGGTGAGGTGGAATAAAAGAGGGGTATTTTAGGTGGTTAATGAGGTGTAAAAGTGGATTTGGTGAGTTGTAAAGTAAAATGTAGATATAAATTGAGTGTCAATTTTTAAAATAAAATGATATTGGAAAAATATTGATTTTATGAGGTATTTTCATATTGAAAGTGTGCAAGTAATCACGGGATAGAGAGAATAAATAATTCAATTTAAAATATGATTGTCTAAAATAGGATTTCATATTCATTATAGGCTAAAAAATTACAAATATAAAGTATACATTTATATGCATAGAAATTTATATAAATACACATACATATAAAATTATTACTATATTTATGAACGACGGGTCTAGAAATGGATTGATAGGGCAAGTTAGGGGTGGGAATGGATCAGGCTAGCCGACAGGGGTCTACAACTCGATCTATTAAAACTCGGTTCGATTTGACTCGTTTAATAAATAAGTCGGACTCAACTTTATAGGGATAATGAACAGAGGAATTTATATACTAAATTAGAGAAAAGTACAGAATAAACTCTTACCAAATAATTTTTTTTTTATGGAAGTTAAATACCCATTCGAACCCAGGACCTAAGACTTAGGTAGTGGTGCTCTAACCACTTCCACTTTGTCAACTCTTACCAAATGATTGATATACTTATAAGGATAATAAGTGAAATGCAAAACAATAATTTATGTAACACCAAATGCAACAAGTAGCAGATCATCAAATATAAGTTATTAGTGGACTATCTTAGAGGACGGGACCTCTCTTAAATTTTATATTTTTAAAAAGATACATTACTCTTTCAATCTTTTAAATAGAATTAACTTTTTCTATTCAATTTTTATACAACAGAACAAATAATAAAATTATTTCAACCCGCGTCTAGACGCTATTTATTAATACAAATTAAATAGTGATGGATTAAAGCAATAATGCCCTCAATTTTTTTTTTTTCCCTCTACGTTGGAATCGTAAACTGTATTCTGAAGAGGAAGAATATTGCATGCTTGGTGCCTAGATTTTTCTTTGAATTTCTTGAATGATTGACAAAAGCTACTTGTTGGTTTTATAGACATCACTGCTATATGCTCTCTCCGTCCCGTCATAAGCAATGAAATCGATTTATATCAAGTAAATTGATCGTGCATTTAGAACATTGTGAAGTGGTCGGGGAAGAAGCATATCCGTTACTTTAAACACATAGTTAGAAAATTGAGACATTCGTGCTCATACACGTTAGCTCATGGGGGTCCAAATAAGCTAAGAATACTAATTTTCGATTTCATCTCATATTGGTATTCTTAAACATATAATCTATTACGGAGTAATAAAAATTGACCAAATTAGATTTCAATATGCTTTAACAAAAATCTCAATCATACTATTAGACATAGTAATATATATTAAATATGTGTTTATCTAATTATATTATATTAGTGGTATGTTCTTAAATATTTTTTCTAGATTTGTAACTTATATCTATAAATACTCTCCCATGTTAACTCTTCTATATTTATTCAATGAAATTATAATTTCATAGTTTTTATACATACACCATTAACCTATTAAATAAATTTGATATAATTATCTAAATAAATCTCGATCGTATATGAGCATACTTTTATGGTTAATATTTAAAAACCTATAAAAAAAATTGCATGTCAAATAGTCATCAGAAATACATAAAATCTGACCACAATCTCTTGGACTTTAATAATGTAAAACTATAGAAATGGACTCCATGTGCTTGTTCATTGGGACCTTCTATAGTAGTCAGGGTGTCGTAACGTGTCGTAATGACTACCATAGTCAGTTAATCTAAGTCATTAAAAATCTAATCTAAATGTTTAGATTTGATGACCTGTTACCTTTTGCAAATTTTACGATATGTATTGTCGTAATGCGTCGTAATGTGTCATAAATTTGTATTTTCTATTAAATTAAATTAATTAAAATATATTATTGTAAATTTATATTTTTATCCTTATACAATAAAATAATTTATTACAACAATTATCTACACCAGCTAATTTTATGAGTTCACCCCAAATCATTTTTTACTGCACCCATTCATTTTATGAGTTCACCCAAATCATTTTTTACCATAGTTATCTGCACCCATTCATTTTATGAGTTCACCCCCAAATCATTTCTTTTTTACAACGGTTATCTACACCCGCTCATTTTATGAGTTCACCCCCAAATTATATTTTTACCAAAGTTATCTGCAGCCGCTCATTTTATGAGTTCACCCCCAAATTATTTTTATACCACGTACAATTATCTGCACCCGCTCATTTTATGAGTTCACCCCAAAATATTTTTTTAAAAATAATTACATTTAAAAGACTATATTATTTTTTTATTAATTAAAATCAACCCTAATTTATACATTTACAATCTACAACCGAGTCATTGCCGAGTTACCGTCGATTCACCACCAAATCACTCATATTTTTAGAAAAAAAATCGTAAAAACATAATTAAAAAACACTATCGAGATTAGGCACAAATTTCAATTTTTTTTCTTTTTAATTTTTCTTCCCATTTTCAATTTTTATTCCAAACTTTTTATTTCTTCGTTTTTTTTTGTTTCCTACTTTTTTTTCATTAGTATATTTTTTAGTTTTAATACAAAATAATATTATATGTATGATTTTATTATAATCCCTCCGTCCCAGTGAAAGCTCCTCATGAGCTTCGGACACAGAGGTTAAAAAATATGATATAATAAGTGGATGTATGAGAGGTGATGTGATTGAGAGAGAGAATAATATAATGAAATGTGAGAGGGAATAGTTTGACAAAAAAGGAATGAGTAACTTTCATTGGGACAAACGAATAAGGAAAGTTGGGTAGCTTTCAATAGGAAGGAGGGAGTAGTCGATAATACAACAAGTAATAACCAGTAATCCCATAAACAGTAATCAGTAATACCATTAACAATAATTAGTAATACCACGAACATTAATCAGTAATATCATTAATATTAATCAGTAAATTTTATACAATAACAAATAATTTCACACATCTAATTATATTCAATAATACAAAAAATAATTATCAGTAATACCATGAACAGTAAGTAGTAATACCATGAACATTGAATAGTAATATCTCATACAATAACAAATAATTCCACAAATCTAATTATATTCAATAATACCAAAAACAATTATCAGTAATACCATAAATAATAATATGTAATCCCACAAAAATAATAATAATCAGTAATAAATAATTTCACATAATCAGTAATACCACAATTAATAATCAATAAACATTAATATTAATTCAATAGTGTATTAATAGTAATGCCGCAATCAATAACTAGTAATACCAGTATCAATAATACCAATAACAATAATACCATAAAAAAAGTGGAGAGAATGCAGATCGGGGTGTACTAAAGAAAATAGAGGGTGCACATTACCAAGCCCAATTGAAGGAAACTCTAGCCCAATGGGAGGACACCCTAGGTCAGTAGTCGTCGCTTGATATTTCATCAGCAAGGTCACCGGCTCCGAGTGTCGTCCGGTCAGAGATCCATCAGCAATATACTCACACTCCTCCGTCGGCCGCCGGAGGAAGAGGCTGCGCAGGAGCAGGGTGAAGAAGATGGATGAAGCAATGTAGCTTCGATTTGGACAGAGATGAACGACGAGAGAGAGGCAGCGTCGATCCGAGTGTTGCAGGCGAGCGCCATTGATGTAGGAGAAGCTCCTGGATCGCGAACGCAAGGGAGATTGATCGAAGCAGTCGCGTCGGTGGTCGAAATGAGGAGAGGATTTCGGTCGCCATGGATCGTGGCCGAGATGGAAGATTATGTCGATTGTTATGGAAGTGAAGAATCGCGATTGCGATTCGAGGAGGGGTCTCGGGCTTCAGCGGTCGAGACCGAAGCGCCGCCGTCGCCGTCGAGGGGGTGATCGGGCATGGTGGTGGCTGGGTCACCCGCTGGCATGCATGGATTTCCGGCAAGTCCTTTACTCATCAAATTAAAATTAAAATTTAGGTGCACCGCCGATCGACTTTAATAAAATTATACCTATAATATTATTTTGTATTAAAATTTAAAAAATACACATGCAAAAAATGGAAAAGAAAGACAGGAAAATTTAAAAAGGAAAAGAATAAAAAACAAGGAAATAAAAAAATTGAAAATGGGAAGAAAAAAGAAAAAGAGGAGGGGGAAGAAAAATTAAAAAGAAAAAAATTGAGATTTGTGGCTAATTTCGATAGTTTTTTATTAATTATATTTTTACGTTTATTTTTTTTAATATGAGTGATTTGGTGGTGAATTGATTTTTTAGAGTTTATTTTATTATATTTTGTGTAAAATTATAAAAGGATAATATAGTCTTTTAAATGTGATTATTTTTTAAAAAATATTTTGGGGTGCACTCATAAAATGTGCGAGTGCAGATAACCGTGGTAAAACAATAATTTGGGGGTGAACTCATAAAATGAGCGAGTGCAGATAATTGTGGTAAACAATAATTTGAGGGTGAACTCATAGAATGAGCGGGTGTAGATAATTGTTGTAAAAAAGAAATGATTTGGGAGTGAACTCATTAAATGAGTGGGTGCAGATAATTGTTGTAAAAATATGATTAGGGGGTGAATTCATTAAATTAGCGGGTGCAGATAATTGTAGTAAAAATATGATTAGGGGGTGCACTCATTAAATTAGTGGGTGTAGGTAAAATATAAATAAAATTTAAAAAGAAGGGTAATATAGTAAATAACAAAATATAATTTAAATAATGCTAAAAATAACTGAAACTTGTATGACAGGTAGCAGGTCGTTTTTACGGTTACGACGCTACATGGCGCGATTCGACAAAGTGACTGCATAGTCACTTTGTAAAATGTGACTATCGTAAGAATTGCCCTTGTTCCTTTCACAAGAGTTTTATTTGTTTAAATGGTTGATTCACCATTGGACCCAAAGCCCACCATGAATCCTCATTATATGAATTATACGGAGTATCTTATAAGTTATAAGACAAGAAAATCACAAAAAACTTGAAATGTATAAACCTATATTATTCTTGGAACCAATAGGCTCCATTTGAATGGAGGAATTTCATCTATGAATTTTAAATTCACCATCCAAAATCCACTCCACTTGTTTAGATTATGAATGAATTTTAAATACTTAGATTTTTTATCACATACTTTGTACTCCGTAGTTAAAATTGAGAGGATTTTAAATTCTCACTAAAATCATGTCATTTGAAATCCATATATTTTTAAATCCTTTCATTTGAAATACCTCCTCAAATCAAATCCTCCTGTCCAAACACAACCATATATTATTCTTATAACTAAAGTATCCTAATGTAAAAAGGGAAGAGAAAACTAGAACATTCTACTAACAAAAGTATCATGTTAAAAGAGAAGAGAAAACTATATACTACTAAGAACATCTAGAATCCCTTAGATTAAAATTATCTCCACCATTTTTGTGGGATGTGGAACTTGTATATATATATAGGAAGTTCATTTGTAAAACATTAACAAATTGTAAATATACAACCCCTCAACTTTTATTTTTCATTTCATTTACTTCCTATCTTTCCTCACACACTATAAATATCTAAAGAATTCCATTCTATCTTTTCTCACACAATATAAATATCTAAAGTAATAAAATTGAAAACTGTGGTTAGAAAGGTAATAAAATTGAGGACTAAAATTCAGTTGATGGCCATCCTAATTAAGAATACTAAAATCCATACTAAAATTAAAATCCAGTTGATGGATGTGTAGGATAGGAACGTGTTGATGGATATCTAAAGTAATAAAATTGAGGACTATGGTTAGAAAGATTGTTAGATGTGTAGGAGAACGTGTCACTCAGGGCGGATTGGATTGCAAGGGTGTGTAGAACAGGACTCAAGGCGGCGGATTACAAGATTTGAGAGATGGAGCTTATGTATAGGGTGGTGGACTATTAACCTCCATAATGTTATACATACCCATTATTTTAAAGAAAAAAAAAATATATCAATAAAATGATAAAATCAATTAAACATAACAAAAAATGTAAAAATATTTAATAAGTTTGATAAATTGTAAAAAATATTTAAATTAAGAAAACAATTAAAAAATTAAGAATTCAAATTAATATAAAAAGATAAGATAAATCAAAAAATATATTTTTAAAAATCACCTAAATTTTCAAAAATTAATTAAATAAGTTTTGAAGATTTATTTAATTTTTTAATATTTTTAATTTTTTTGTAGTTTTAATTTATTTTTCAAGTTTTTTTTTTATTTAGTAATTTTTTAAGATTGAATTGATTTTTCTTTCTCTTTTTTATTTAGTTTATCAAAATTTTGATTTCTTAAATTGATGTTTTTAATTTAGTTATTTTTAAATTTTATTTGATTTATTTAATTTTGTCCAAATTTAATTAAAAAAAATCAATTTAATTATTTTGAAATTTTAGTTGATTTTTTATAATGTTTTAAATTTTTTAATTGATTTTTTTTATTCAAATATTTATTTAATTTTTTTTATATTATTGAATATATTTTTTGATTTCTTTTTTTACAGATGATATATTTTTAAGATTTACTTAATTTTAATAATGTTGTTTTGATTTTTATTTAATTTGTATTTTGTTTTAAGTGTTAAAGGTGAAATAGAATAGAATTGGGGTATGTTTAGTAATAAAAATTGATTTTTAAATTTTAATGAGGTGTGTTTAACATTTGGGATGTATGTACCATTGTATGGGTTGTTAATAGTCCCACCTAGACATGGGCGGTTTTTAACCGCCGAACCGGCAAAATCGCCGATTTTTAACCGCCGGTTACGGTTCAAAAACCGAACCGTAACCGGAAAATGGCGGTTCGGTTTCGGTTGCTAGTTTTGGCAAACCGAAACCGCCGGTTTTGGCGGTTAACCGCCGATTTTCCGGTTTTTTTTTTTTTTAATACACAATTCTTCTATTTTTTATGTATAAATTTAAGTTATATAATTTTTATTAAATTCTAGTAATGTAGTTTCTAAAAAAAGAGTTGAAACGAGCGAAAACGGAGTGAAAACGAGCAAAAAACGGAGAGAGAAAGAAAAAAAAAAACCGCCTAACCGCCAGTTTTTAACCGAACCGGCAGTTTGAAATTGGTATAACAATAGAATTGTAATTATATTTAACAAATTATTAATATAGAATTGTAATACAGAATTGTAAATATTAATAAAATAATAGATATAAAATATAGAGTTTTGAATAGTAAACTCCATATACATCAAATCTTCAAAATAGAGTACGGTTAGAGGAAGCAAAATTTCATAAATGGAGTAAACTCCATTTATGAAGCACCATTTATGAAGCACCGTTGGAGATGGTCTTAATCATGTTTGTACAAAAGAAAACTATAGAAATGGACTCCATGTGCTTGTTCCTTTGACAAGAGTTTTATTTGTTTAAATTGTTGATTCACCATTGGACCCAAAGCCCACGCCATGAATCCTCATTATATGAATTATATCTTATAAGTTATAACACAAGAAAATTACAAAAAACTTGAAATGTATAAACCTATATTATTCTTATAACTAAAGTATCCTAATGTAAAAAGGAAAGAGAAAACTAACTAGAACATTCTACTAACAAAAGTATCATGTTAAAAGAGAAGAAAAAACTATATACTACTAGTACTAGAGAACATCTAGAATCCCTTAGTTTAAAAGCCAAAGTCTTGTATGTACTCAAGTACACCATGTACTTAAGTAGACTTTGACTAGTCAAAAGTTGACCGTTGACCGGTCAACGGTCAAACTTTGACTTTTTTTTTTCAATTTGTTTTTTCAATTTTTTTTTCGATTTTTTTTTCAAAAAAGTGTATGTTATTATAACTAAAATGTGTATCTTTGTTTTTTTAATGAAAAGTGTACGTTACTATATTGAAAAGTGCAACATTGTTTTTAATGAAAATTGTATGTTATTATAACTAAAAAGTTTATGATCTATTAATGAAAAATGTAAGTTATATATTAATGAAAAGTGTATGTTATTATAACTCCAAAGTGTATGATCTATTATTGAAAAGTGTATGTTATATTAATGAAAAGTGTATGTTATTATAACTGCAAAATGTATGATCTATTAATGAAAAGTGTATGTTATTATAACTAAAAAGTGTATGTTCTATTAATGAAATCTGTAAGTTATATATTAATGAAAGGTGTATGTTATTATAATTGAAAAGTGTATAATATTATAACTGAAAAGTGTATGCTAATGATACACCTTTTGGTTATTTGTACTTGCACTTTCATAATCTAGAAAAATTGGTGCTAATTTTTTTTAAAAAAATTATTATTAATTTGACTCGTTTTTTTTTTTACTTGCACTTTTATTACTATTAATGATATTATTAGTAAGTGCAATTAATGATATTATTAGTACTTGCACTTTTTTTTATAATGGATAAAAAAATTGGTGCTAATTTTAAAAAAAAAATTATTATTAATTTTATTTAATGATATTATTAGTAAGTGTAATTAATGATATTATTAGTACTTGCATTCTTTTTATAATGTATAAAAAAATTGACAAAATTTATTATTTGCACTTCGGGTCTCGAACCTGGGACATTCTGGTAAAGCATTCCAAGGACAACCAATAAACTACCATGACTTTTGTTTAATATTTTGTTATGTATCATATATATATTATATATTTTCTATATAGTTGGGCTCAAGTACACCGTGTACTTGAGTACACAGCAGCCCAACCCACATTAAAATTATCTCTACCATTTGTGGGATGTGGAACTTTTATATATATAGATTAAAATGAACTAGGAAGTTCATTTGTAAAACATTAAAGAAATTGTAAGTATACACAGTGTTTCCCTCACCTTTTATTTTTCATATTTTTCATTTCATTTACTTTCTATCTTTCTTCACACAATATAAATATTTAGAACTCTATTCTTTCTATCTTTCCTCACACAATATAAATATCCTAATTTTTAGAAAGATAATAAAATTGAGGACTAAAATCCAGTTGATGGCCAAAAATTTCAAATCCACCACTGTTCCTATTTAAGAATGATCATGAATCATCCTAATTAAGAATGATACCAAACTTGTATAATACTAATACATTCCCATTCCATAAATGGTCTATCCTTGAAAATTATTTGAAGGCTGATTGAAAAGCACCAGAAACATTAGAAGAATTGAATTGCCAATGAATTCAAAATGTTGGTCTAAGTTAAAACATTAGAAGAATTGAATTGCCAATGAATTCAAAATGTTGGTCTAAGTTAACAAGTAAATGCTCAAACTTAAAAAGGTACATAAATTGATGAAATATTTAATATGAAATTATAAATAAATTAAATGAAATTTAAAACGTGTCTAACTAACCAAGTAGTAACTTTTGTAATAAACGTGAGCAAACTTTTGTAGAAACCAAAAGATTTTGCATCAATGGTACGCCAAACTTTGTGGTCCATGCCCTACTTAGATGTAGTAGTGTGATCAACATCATTGCCCTCCACTTCCAATATTTATTTCAAGAATCACAATTTTTATTTTTTCTATATTAGGTGAAACGAGAAAAAAAAAAATCAGATTTTGTTGAAGAGATTTCAATTTTGATTAGGGATGGTAACTGGACAGGTGTACGACGAGTTTGTCTTGTCCTAAGATCTGTCTCACCAAAAAATTTGTGGATTTGAGACCTGTCTCGCATGAGGCATCTCATCCCACCCCATGCCACCTATTTTGTTTGCTTCCTCCGTCCTAATATTACTTACACCATTTGATCGCCACGATTTTAAAAAAAAATGAATTTAATGTTTGATGAGGTTGGATAAAAAAAAAAAAAGGTATTTTAGGTGATTAATGAGGTGTAGAGTGGATTTGGTGAGTTATAAGTAAAATGTAGGTAAAAATTGAGTGGAAATTTTGAAAATAAAATAATAATATGAGGGTATTAATTTTATGGAGTCAATATTAAAAGTATGCAAGTAATCTTAGAACGTAGAAATAAAAAATGAGTAAATAATTCAATTTAAAATATAATTGTAAAAAATAAGATTTCATATTCATTATATGCTAAAAAAAACTACAAACATAGATTATATATTAATATGCATATAAGTTTATATAAATACACATATATATAAAATTATTACTATATTTATGAATAACGGGTCTAGAGATTGGTTGAAGGGCTGAACTTGGATTCGTCCCAGAACAACCAGGTGTGGAACAAGATGGGTAAATGAGTCGAGTCAAGCTGCTACGCTCGAAACTCGACTTATACTTGAAGCTCGAAACTCGATCGAGCCTAAAATTTTAAAGATAGAGCTCGATTCAATAAGAAGCTCGATAAACTCTAGTTCGGCTCGACTCGATTACCTATATAATTTTCAAAATTAATTTTAAAACATAAGTATTTTTTTCTAAAATAAACTCGACCTCGACTCGATTACTTGTATATAAATATAAATTGTATATTAATGGTAAAATAGTAAATATTGTTCAAGCTCGATTAGGCTCGCGAGCCTTTCGAGCCGAGTATTTATGAGCTCGAACTCAAACTCGGTAACTACTCGAGTAGCTGAAACTCGACTCGATTAACTTCGAGTTGATTTCGATCTTTTTCCGAATAGAGCACGAGTAGGCTCGACTCACTTACCCCTATAAACAACCCAATTATGAAATTAATTGTGCCAAATTGAAACGACAATGAAGCTTGTATATCGGTTCGATTCTTTTGTTTCATTCTGCTGGATCATTAATACATGTCGGTGTGGTGTTTATAGTCCATTGATTTGTTTATCGCCCTCTATATGTCATTCATCCATACTATAGAATACAAAGTGAAACACCAAATACGAAAAGTAAACAACCATAACAGGCCCCCATGTGCAGTGCAGTTCAACTTCCAGACCAATAACACAATCAAGTGTGGTCCAAAAGATCTGATTCACCAAACACACCCAATAACGTACTTTCCAACTGTATAGATTAAGACAACAGAAAAACAAACAGAAAACATAAACAAAACAATTCAATTTTCAACATCACCAGAATGGGAGCCCATCCCCTGTGCCAGAATGATTGTTGTAACAAACATCTGTTCGAACGGTCCGTTTATACGAAATAACAAAAACGACGTGTATCCACTCCGATATGATTTTTGAATGTAAAGAATAGTAATAGCATCACCTATAGGCCTTGTAATCAAAATAACTGTTTTTTTTGTTGAAAAACACGGAAAACTGAGTGATGTGTGTACCATCGGAGGCTACGGAGCCATTTCGAGTCGTGGTTCGAAGCAAAAACCGGAGAATAGCTGGAGAGGAAACCTCTTTATCACGGGGCATTTCTGAGACCACTTCCACAGTTTCTGGTTAATATCGAAGACGAGAAGAGCTGGGGCGCCGTAACTCTGGATATAGATCAGATCATCCGTCCCACTGCTTGCGAAAACATCGTCGAGTTCTCCAAAACCTTGGAAAAACTTATGTGGCATTCGAGCAATCTCTTGCCAATCCCTCCCCTTGAGAAGCCAAATCCCGATCCCCTTAATAATCCCGGGCCTGTCCTGTTTACCGATTCCTCCAACCATTACGAGCTTTTCTTTCAAGTTCATCAAGCGGCCACATGTAAGTGAACACGGGCCTGGGATGAAACTCCTCATCAGAACGCCCAACGGTGACCTCGTTCGGAGATTGTACGTCACAAGCCCGTGACGGTTATCAGGCCCGCCACCTCCAATCGAGTAAATCAGGAAGTACAACACCCCGTCGCATATTACACTCTCGTCTCCGCCTCTCCACCCGGTTAAAACCTCGGTGACAGCTGTCATCCACGTCATCGTTTCCGAATCGTGGAGATGGATAGAGAGATCCCACTGAAAGAAGTTTTCCGGAACCTGCTTCGATTTAACGATTGAGACGGTGTAGTTTTGAGCTTTTCGGTCGACGGCGATGGCCAACGCGCTGTAGTCGGAGAATTTCGGGCCGGGAGGCTCGTTTAGTCCCTTGCAGCATTTGGTTATCGGGTTGCAAACGTACAACTCGCTCCTGCTATCGTTATCCATGAAACAGACGAGCCCACACGACGAAGCGATGAACCAATCGGATTTCGTGATGCAGGGGAGATCAATGCTGTACCATTTTCTAGGAATCGGATCGTATGCGTAGCCAACGGGCTCGTCTGAGCTCGTGAACATAAAGTACCAAGGTTTCTGAGACGATAAATGAGAATTGTTCCACAGAAATCTTTTTGATGACACAATCTCGTTCCATCTTTTACAGACACAGCCTGCTCTAAAGATGCTAGCAGTGGGGAGATAGGATAATATTCGTTCCAAAAGATCGTCGGGCAAAACTAAGTCCATAAAACCCGCAGCAACTTCTCTGCTAGTTTCGTCATTCTGCTCTGAGAACGAATCAAATTCCACTGTTCCACTTGTGAAGTTGTCAAAGCAATGACTGACCCACGAAGTTTCCTCTTCCATTCTCGACCCTAACGAAGAAATATCAAACGAAAAATTACACACCAAGCTCTAAAACAAGATACAAAACAAACTTTATTCGATGGAAATCACGTATACAACCAAAAAGCAGATATACAGTTCAAGAAATGCTAAAACACCTCACACGATTTTCAATTTGACTTCATTCGAAACGATTCATGAAACGAACAAGTTCATTTCCTAATCGATTACCTGCATTGGGAACATGAATAGTTCTACAGATTCAATATATGCAAAGAACACAAAAATGGATCAACCTTATTCCTTAGAACCGAACAAAAACAAATGAAACGTCAAGAAAGAATCGAAGCAAGGCATAACATGACAACAACAATTGGAGATCCACACACAGCCACATATTACATTTGAGCCCAATGAATAATGCAAGATTGAGCAGTGTACGAACGAAAACGTCAAGAACGAATCGAAGCAAACATCCCAAATACAACAAGGCATAACATGACAACAATTGGAGATCCACACACAACCACATATTACATTTGAGCCCAATGAATAACATAAGATTGAGCAGAGTACGAACGAAAACGTCAAGAACGAATCGAAGCAAATATAACAAGGCATAACATGACAACAATTGAAGATCCACACACAACCACATATTACATTATAAGGGTTCCAAAACTTGGTCATAAGCACACACATACCACATTCCATAGACTATAAACAAATAAGAAAATCCAGCCACTGGTTTTTTTTCCATAAAAGGCACCCAAAGAGGCTATACCCCCTTAGCCCTTGAGACCACAAACAATACTTTTCACACTCAACCAATGAGATTGAATCATTCCAAAACCCATTAATTACTCATTCAACAAACATCAACTACTTTCACAAATATATTCACAAATATACACCAACCCCATGAGTGCAAGAAACTACCAATGTTAGGTGAAATTTTTCACAAATAAACACCCAAATCAGAAATAGAAAACAACAACACAATCAAAAGAAAAACTGCCGGTTCCAACATAAACAGATCTCAATATAAGTACCTTAGATTTTGCAGCTCCAACCTATGGGCCTTCGTAAAAACCCCCAAATCCACAAGATTAGGCACAAAAAAGGTGAAAAAATAGCATTCAAGAAAGAAATATCAAATGGGCCTACCTAAATCATTTGAAATTTAGCTGATAATCATGACACACACACGCACATGTTATATATACACGCACAGATGGTGGGGGGTTAACTTTTTGCCCTTTTTACGTGCAAATGGTGTACAAAAAACGACGGAAACAGGGGAATGAAGAAGAGGGGTGATTCTTGATTAGCATTTTGGTTGTATTGACATGGACAAAAAGCGAGTTTACTGAGAGTTGAGGTGTTTTTCAAGAAATTTGATGGGGTGAGATGGGAGGTGTTGTTAATGGCTGACAGTGAAAACGAAAATCCATGAAAAGAATGAATTTTTTTTAAAGGAAACAAAAATTGTGGGCAACGCAACTTTGTTTTGGTCACAATCAAATAAATTTTTAGGGCGAATTAATGGTGTCTTACTCATCTACACTCACGCTTTCTATATTTCTTCCCAAATGTTTTCCATTTTTTCTCCTCTTTTTTTTGGCCCAATTTCCGCTCTTAATTTCCATCTTTACCCCTATGTACAATCCAACCTCTATTTTACGGTTTGATTCTTCTGTTTCACGGGTATTTCACTATAGTGAATTTTTAACACGTGTCGTTCTCAATATTGTACTTCCTCCGTTCCATACTTGAAGGCTCAAACCAATTGGACATCGATTTTAATGAATGAATTGTTTATTAATATTGTGTAAGATAAAGTGGGGTATGAAAGACTTTTCAACTTTATAAATAGTAATAAAATTACTTTTTAATGTAATAAAGTAGTGGCATTTATTGTAATATTGTGATGTTTTATGGGGAGTGTTTAAAAGTGTTTTTGCTATTTTAGATAATGTGCCTTCAAGTATGGAACGTCCAAAATGGTAAAATATGTCTTCAAGTATGGGACGGAGGGAGTAGTACGTTGATTATTTTTTAATATATAATCATTCATATATTAAAATAAGATATGAAACACAGTTGTATATTAAATAGAAACAAGTCACCTGAGTGTCACCAATTCACAAATCATATAAGAAATTTCAAATTTAATATTTAGTAAACAAATAAGTTTCTTGGAATCATGGGTTGCTTTTTTTATTGTTTAATGATTCATTTATTCAAACCAAAGTTTTCTTTATTCCAATTTCAAGTTTCAAAGCTTTGATTTTCTAGACCTCTATAGAATTGGATTCCACGTTTTTTCCTTATTTATTTATTTATTTGGAGTGTTAAGATTATTAGAAATTAATTTAATCTAATTTACCTTCTTACATAAATAATTAGTTTTTTTTTTTTAATTCGTGTCTAACTCAAATAAAATTATAAAAATAAACATTACTTCATATTTTTCTTTGCCCTTCAAATTTGTTTGGTATATTCTTTGTCAAGAACAAGGTTGGGCCTCATGGCCCACCAAGAAAATCTATCCTTTTATTTTCTATTACAAATTTAATATGGAGTAAGTATATTACTTTAATGTTCCTTATTTAATTTTTTCGATTTAAAAATTAGTTATTTATGCTTATAATATTATCGATAAACATAAATTATCAATATTGTCTAACATATCATCTTCTTCGTTTACCACTGTTTATTAATAAAGGAACTAAAACACATAATTTTGTAAAATACAATTCACTGATTTTAAAGTCGAAAATTTAAATGACAAAAATTAAAATTGGTCAAAGAAAATAAAATATGTATTTTGCCTAACTTTATGGTTGTATTATTTATTTGTTATTTTAAAGGCATTTCGTCCAATAAACATGCTTTACCTAATCCATGTCCACTTCATGCTTTTAGTTGAACAACAACTCTTGTCTTTATTTTTTCTTTATTACATCCGAGTGGAACAAGGCTTATCAAGATTTCGACATATAAAATTTTACACTTTAATCAAAATTATCCCCTAAACACTGTAATCATTACACTGTTTTTAAAACTCTGTGTTCAATATTCTCTGTAGACTTTCGTGAAATGGAGGGGTATAGGTTTTATTTTCTCCCAGCTCCCTCCTAAAATTTACTTTATCCGTCTCAAAATGATGGTCTCATTTCATTTTTTACACAAATCAGTAAAACATCATTTATTATGCATAGAATTCTGAATTTTACGTATGAAACTTTCAAATATGCCCTTATTTGAAATTGAAAAATTCAATATTCTCTCACAACATTACAATAATTTAAATATGAGTAGTTTTAACTTTTAACATTATATACACTCTCAAAAGAAAATGAGACTGTATTTCAAAACAAAAACAAAAAAATACGAGACTATAATTTTGAGAGAAATGGAGTAAATTTTTTATTTTTTTTTAAACACAAGATGAAATAGGTAGTTCATCCACAAAGTTTGAAGAATCTACCCAACTACGATAATTATCGAATTGACGAGACTCCATAGGAGTAAATAAAGTAGCTAGCTAGCTAGGATGTGTATTAATTTTGGGTATGATCTACAAGGAAAAAAAACATGTAAATCATATAGCAATGTGTTTATTATGCAGAAATACTGAAATACACATGTACATTTTATTTTATTTTTGACAAAGAAATACACATGTACATTAAATAAATAAAAAACAGTATTTTGATTTTTCTTAAAACCTTGGTGGAGTTCTATTCAAATAAATTTGAAGATTAATGTAACTTTAGAATTTTTTATGTTAATAACATGGAGGTATTTTTTTAAAATTTGATAAATACATAAAATTTAAATTTATCTTAAGCACTTGTCACACAATAATTTATTTACAATATATATGTGTGTGTGATGTCCCAAATCAAATCAAATCAATAATAAATATATTCATCTACAACTCATATAGGTACATCAGAATCAATAAAAGGCTGTTAATGAGCCATCACTGCAAAAATTATTGCTAACAACCACAATTATTATTCATTAAATCGATTGTACGTAGCAATAGCTAAAATCCCACCTAGCTACTTTGTATAGGAGGAGGACCTCCGCACAGTCGTGAAACGAACGAATAAAGAAAGTGTGTATATAATTGTGAAATGGATTGAGAGTATTTGATTATTTTGGACTTCCCTTCATATTTTTGACCTGATATTCGGGAGTCATTCACAAGTTTTAAATTTGGCGACCGAGAACGTACTACATGTGCAATATTTAACATAAATCCAACTCTATATTTCAAATAGCTAGCATACTCCCTCCGTTCTACTGTAAGTTCTCACTTACCTATATTAGACGTTTCTATTTTTTTACATCTCTCTACATTTTTTTATTTTTATCTTTTTTTTACCTAAATTTTTTAATGTGAAAGTATATAAAATGCCAAAAAGGTGTAGAACTTGAAGCACATGGTGTAGCATGAACCATCTTTAAGTAGGAGCTTTAAAGTGAACATATGGAAACATATAAAATGTGCAATCACATGTACCACATGACTTGATTCACCCAAATCTATAAAGTCGATTCGATTTTTCTGTTTCACTTTTCGCGTTTTACTAGTATTTCATTCTACTTAATTTTTAACCCGTGGTGTCGCTCTCAATATTATATATATAACACGTGTTAATCATCCATATAATGAAATAAAATGTGAATAAAACAAGTGATCTCATTTGCTTTAAACTTGGGAATCAAGATTTCAGATTTAATTTGATTATATTCTTTTTTTTATTTTTCAAAACATTATAATTGTACGTTCATGCAAACCATATTAATATAATATGCCAAATTGTGAACATACATAAATATATAAATAATATATAAAATCAGCTCACGTAATTATGAATAAAAAATTAAACACGACAGTGACATAATTAAATAAATTTTGAAAAAGTGCACAACTAACATCCAAATAGTACTTGTAATTTTATTACTGTTTATTGTTGAGAATGTGATGTAACAATACAAAATTATTTTTTAATATTTCATCAGTTAGTTAATCAACATCAACTATTTGTCAGGTATGCTATTAGATTAAATCCTTTTATTTATACTTTTTGGAATGATTTTTTTGTTAAAAAAAATCCAATGATACTCAATTAATCTATTTTATTTCACATTAAATATGTAGGAATAGAAGAAAGATGTTCATAGAATATGCCATCCAATGCAAATCCCAATAAATTAAAAAATATTGGTAAACAATTGGCATTAAATAAAGGATAAATTAAATAACAATTTCAACTTGCAATAGGACAACAAAAAAATTATTTTATTAAATTTATCAAATTGCATGATGTAAAAAGGCAATATAATAAAACTGGTTTGTGTCGTGCATGTGCAGATCCTAATTTAAAGACAGGAGGGCATGGGGGCTAATCATTTGTATTTTTTTTTTAAATCTGTAAAAAGAGAAGCAAAAATCGAGCAGACCATCCACAAAATTTGAAGACTCGATTCAATATTAAAGACATGAATAAGTGAACTTTTTTTTTTGAATCGGGAAACAAACAAGGATATGAATGAAGGGAACTAACGTCGATTTAGTACGCTCTATTTTTCGGTCAGAGAAAGTTTTCATCTGTATCAATTAAAGTACTACTTCACTCCAATCGTGAAAAATGACAAGGTTTGCCGCTAGCTGCATCAACCTAATGCGCCTGTATGTCCGTTTTGTTGTCTTAAAAGATGGTTGAATCTGCACACTATGAATTCATCTGCCAATTTTTTAAATTTTGTACGATCTTTAGTTTACCTAGTCATATAATATTGAGTAAAAAATGCTTCAAATTGATACATGTAAAAAATATGAGATTTATTCATTTTTTTTAATCTGTTCTACAATAATTTTTACACTCAGTTTCTTAGGCTAATAATAATCATTTAAAAAAATAATTCAAAGTGGTGTGACCTCTTTCCAGCCCAGCCTCTCGATCTCCTGCACATTATAACTAGTCATGACTCATGTTTCACTTCCATATTATTTATTTCAATTTTCTAATCATTAATTAATTCTTTTTCATTGTTTTTGTCCTTTATTAATACAGGAATTTTCTCCAAAAAACCAACCACATTCAACAAGCCGCCATAACTTACTATACAATGTTAATTTATTCACATAGCACATAAATAATTAGTAATAATATAATTAAAATGTAGCACTTGAGGGATGTCTAGGGTCAATTTGATATACTTATTAATACATAAAGTAGTTTAACTCAGGTTTAATATATATGTTAATAATTAATATTCTAACATAAACATAATATTCAAAATTGGATAATTTTAATTTCAAGAAAAAATTATTTATTTATTGCCACCGACCTCCACGTGCAAATAACACAGTATCAACTTAATATTACATACTTGCTCTCTAAATAAATATTTACAAAAAAAAAAAAACTAATTTCTCCTTAAAAAAATATTATTGACAAGAAGCTTATTTTTTCAATTCCCCTATTTCACTTTTCATGTTTAACTGATATTCCATCATATTGAATTTTTAACACCTCGCCCCAATATTATAAAACGGTGGAATAAAATTGGTATATTTTAAAAATAACTACAACGTACTATTCAAAAATATATCAGTGGTGTAGACTTGAGATTTTGGAGTGTGCTCCTCTCTAAATTTCAGATTTGAAATCTAAGGTTCCATTTGGATGGAAGAAATTCAGACTATGGATTTTAAATCCACAATTAAAATACACTCCACCTGTGTAGATTAAAAATTAAATGAATTGATTTTAAATACTTAGTTTTTAGCTTTTTTTTAGTTAAAATTGAGAGGATTTCAAATCCTCACTAAAATTATGTCATTTAAAATTCATTTATTTTTAACTCATTTAATTTGAAATGTCTCCTCAAATCAAATCTTCCCACCCAAACACAATCTAAGGTGCAAATAATTCTTAAGGCCGGCCAGTCCATGCACAATGCAAAACTCTAATTTTAAACAGAGGCTCCCACAAATAGACGATGAAATTAGTCCCCTAAACTAGTCGATTCAATTTTAAATGGGGGCTCCCACAAACAACGACGAAATTAATCCCCTAAACTAGTCGATTCTTAGACCGGATATCGAGAATTAAAAAGATATGTTAGGGTATAAAAAGTGGGAGGGGTATATCTTTTTTAAGATTCGCCACATCCTAAAATGCCACTACAAAGATTTTTTCTTGAAAAACATCTATTTCAATGGATCCACATGTTCTTATGAAGTCATCATTCTAAAGTTGACTACGTTTATACCTAAAGTCGTGTTTATATAATTGCGATATGATTTGCATCATGTTTTCTTACATAAACACTTAAAATAATCGAATTTGTCGGCGACCTAAATTATGAACAGTATTACAGACAGGTGTGGAGGACAGTGCATTATATATTTATTTATATACATTTAATTGTGACTGATTTGATAATCCCTTTATTTTTAAAAATAAAATAAAAAGTTGTAATGCTAGACAAATTGTGAGATATTTTATTTTAAAGAAAAAAATCTCATTTACTCACTAATTTACATTTTTATTCTATTCAATTTAATTTATTTTTTCGACCAAGCGAAACATATAATAAGAGGATGTTGTTGGGCTGAGGGCCCAATTTTTAAAGGGCGCGGCTAAAGGCATCGATTTCCTATGAGTACACCCACGGAGAATTTTTTTTGTCACAGGGGTGGTGCGAAAAGACGTTTTTTTTAAAAACGCCGGATGAGTACACCCATCTATTCCGATTCACACGCGATTCACCATTTCACATACGAATCATTCCGATTTCCACCATCAACACCAAAACATAAAAAATCCTAAAAAATTTAAAATTTCAACAACAAAAATAAAATCTTCACATATTTGAAAAATTTAACAAAACAAAGTTGAGATGTTCGAAAATTTTACCAAAACAAACCCAATATGTTCGAAAAAAAATTCAAAACAACTAAGATTTGTTCGAAAAAAAAATTCGAACATCTTGTTCGAATTTTTTTCCAAAACAAACTAAAGTTGTTCGAAAAAAATTTCAAAACAAACGCAATATGTTCGGAATTTTTTCCAAAACAAATTCAATATGTTCAAAAATAATTCCCGAACTACTAAAAACCCTAATTTTCCTAAATTTTCAAAACCCTAATTTATTGAAAAACTGTAAAAATTGAAAAAAAAAAAAACTTACCTTCGAACGGCGGCGGCGTGGGTAGCTGGGTGCGATGAAGGGGAGTGGGAGGGGTTGCGGCCGCGAAGGGAAGGGGAAGGGGAAGGGGCTGCGGCCGTGAACGGCCGCGAAGGGGAGAGGGAGGAGCTGCGGCCGCAAAAGGGAGGGGAAGGGACTGCGGCCGCGAAGGGGAGAGGGAAGAGCTGCGGCCGCGAACGGGCGCGAAGGGGAGGGGGAGAGGCTGCAGTCGCGAACGGCCGCGAACGGCTGCGAAATGGAGAGGGAGGCGTGCGTGGCGCAGCGAGGCAAAGGCAAAGGCGGTGGCGTGGGCGGCGGCGGCACTGTGCGAGCGGCGGCGTGGAAGGAGGCGACAGCGTGGGCAGCGTGGGCGCGGGCGGCGCCGTCGTCTTCAAGAGAGTGGAGGAGGCAGAGGAAATGAATAAGGTGGATGTACTCTTTTAATTTTGAGAATGGGGGAGGATTTAGAGTTTTAATAGGATGGAGGGTATTTTTGTATTTTCCACGTGGGTGTCCTCATCGCGTGGATGTCCTCATCGCGTGGGTGTCCTCATAGGATCCTTGGGTGCCTTTAACCGCGCCCATTTTTAAAATACTCTTATTGGCTGAGGGCCCAATTTATAAACTCTTAGGCCCAATTTATAAACTCTTTATCGCAATGAGTTTGGGATTTTACGTAGAATGGGGATGAAAAAATTATTTTCCTCATAAATTTTGATGAATAGTGATTGTATACGTTTGTTTTGGGATGTTGAGTAGAATATGATGTAACTTTAAGTCAAATTAATTGTGTAAGAGTGTGTGATGTTGTATTATATAATGTAATTTTATGTCAAATCAATTGTGTACGAAGGTATGATGTTGTATTATTATAATAGTAAAATATTGTGTATTTTTAGGGGTGAATGAAATTGGATGGTGAAATCCCGAACTAGAACAAGACGGGGGACGTAACGTCCCCCCATCCGGACGTGATAATCTCAAAACAAACACGCCCTTAATTTTAGAATAACTTTCACATGTAGGTGAATACGGAAACTAAAAAAGTGAACAATTAGTATAGTTTTGAAGGGTAATTTTATAAAATTTATGTATAAAGTAAAGAAAAGTGTTTGACATGTATATATATGTGTAGGTTCAAAAATAATGACATTTTTATGTAAATTTAAAGATATTGTAAAAGTTTTTCATTTTAATGGTGTAAAAGTTATTGTGTAACGTCTAAAAGGGAGCTTTTAAGGGCTCTCCAAGTGCAATTTAGCTTGGACAACTCCCACTTGAAGAGCTCTTTTAAAAGCTCTCTAAGACCAAATATGTAGTAGTGGTTACTGAGTAACATCTAAAAAAAGAAAAATGTGAAAGTTACTTTAGTAACAATGTACTAGATTTTCCATTTAAAATTTTCTATAAATTGGAAAATGCAGAATCTGTTTAATGGGGAATTAGTTCAAAAAATAAATTAGATTTTATTGCATTAAATTTCACCAAATAAATAAAATAGAATTTAAATTTACAAAATATGACCTAATTTTTTTCTAGGTCCGATATGAAACGCATCACAAAATCATAAGTCAGATCAGATTAGACCCCTCCAATTGACGTCTCTTAATTGCTTCAATTAAGAAGCGTGTTCGCGATTTCTAATAAGTCAACGCTTTTGCTCTAACATTTGAAGTGAAAAACTTCACCTATATAAATTAAAAAAAAATCCACTGGCCAATCAGAAGACGACACTTGTCATTTTAGTTTTTTTGCAAGTCATATCTCATTAACATTGGAACTGGACAAAATTGCAGCCTTCTGAATTTTCAAATCTCAACAGCAAGTCTAAATTCAATTCAAATGCTCTCTCTTTCTTCCCGGATAATTTACATAGTTTGATTGACACATCGTTTAAGAAAAGTAAATTTAATGGCTGATGATGTAAAATAAAGAAGACATATTTTAGATAATTTAATGATGTGTAAAGTTGATTTAATGGAAAAAAAGAGTGGCAAATTAAAAAATAAAATGATGTTGTAAAATTATTAATTTTGTGGGGTGTTTTTATATTAGGAGTGTGCAAGTAATTCTAGAACATCTCAATAAAAAAAGTGTGCAATTAATCAGGTAGGGAGAGAGTAAATAGAAACCAAAATTAAAAATAAATAAAATTGGAGCATTAAAAAAAATCTAGAAGTATATTTTCCTTTTTTATATAATGAAAAAGAATTATGTAACTGTCACACTATTGCATCATTTTCTCGACAAGAATATTACTCCCTTGATCCCAAAAAAATGAAAAAAAAAAAGGACATTAATATTTTTCCGAACTTTTTTTTTGTCATAAGTTATTTATTTTTTATTTTTAAAAAAAGGGTAACCTAGCTTTCATTATTACAATTTGTAAATATGATTGGTTAGTTCAATAACAAAATTTGGAGGGTATACCATGTAGTACGGGCTCTCAAAGTTACTAAAAACCCTAGTAAATTCATGCGCTAGATAATTAGCGCTTCTTTTGACAAAAGATACTGAAATATTAGAAAAACTAGTTTTTATAGAATGACAAGCTGTTATAAAATCTCCAAACATCGAGTGGAAGAACTCCGATGAATTAATTGCATCAATCACCGATCTACCACCATTTTCGCGTTTCCCTCCACCGTTACTTTTTGTCATAAGTTATACTCTTTCATTTTTATGTGTTGAGGTGACTTATTCTATATCCTTGAAGGAAATAACAATACCACATATATTTAGAAATTAACTCATAAATTTAAAAAAAATAAAATTTGGAAGGCATAAATTTAGAAAAAAAACTCAAAGAAATACGTCTTTTTTGGCATGGAGCAATTTTTGTTATCACCAAAGGGGCTCAGTGAGAAAAGCCCAATTGCTAGTAGGTATATTGGGCCCAATACTTAATATTTTAAGGGTACGGTATTTGGACCTCCATAGTTGTTATCCGCACTCTCTCCTTCTATTTATTAATTTAATAATTTAGAAGTTGATAATAATATGACACGTGATTTTAAAATAAAGTAATATATAAATACTAAAGTGAAGCTCCATTAGGGTGGACCCATGCACGACGGTATAGACTGCCCCTCGAATATAAAACATAATTTCCTTTAAAATAACAATATAATAATAATTAATAAAACAAGGAATACAAGGGGACTATAACCCGATACATCATAGTTCAAACATCAAACTCAAAACAATAGAAAAAACCACTCAACACACAAGCTCCCACTTACATAATAAATTTATTAGAGAGTTCAAATTCAATATAGGACACACCATATGTGACAAGCTAGCTACTCCATAGTCCTGAATTGAACACAAATACACATCATTAAATTATAATATTGATATATGTCCCTTTGAAAGTTACTATTTTTTTCATTTTAAATGTTCCATCGAAAATCGTCTTTTTTTTTTGGTAATACTCACTCAGACTCAGTAAACAACTTTCAAAGGGACGGAAGTAGCCGTACATAATTTAAAATAGAGAAATCAACCTAACTAACCTGATGTTATCATGCCATGGGTTCAACAAAAAGTGAAACCATGATTTTCTTAGTATCGGTCTTGGAATGATTTGCAAAGCCATCTCCCCGGTGATAAAAGAAAATAGATATTCGGGCAAGATTCATGGCAATTGGACCAAACGTGGTGTGGAAGGGCTCCCCCGACATTAATATATCTTTGTTCATTTTCTTCCAATACTCCTCAATCAATTTCATTATGTACTTGCGAGCTTCCGCTTCAGAACACCCCGTTTCGTGCATGTAACACTGAATTGATTTCGGAAAATCCCCTTTTTTCATTTCGTCCTATACGTGTAACATCGATCCACAAATTCATTAAATAGGTAAATTTTCAAATTGAGTGAAAGACGAAGACAATATTAATTTCCCGTGCAAGATTGTATTATGTGTGTGTACATATTACAGGAAAATTGAAATTTAATGATATGCTTAGACAATGATAATGATTTGAATATATAGTGTAAAAGATTCAAACAACATATGTTTGTTTGTAATTAATGACTAAAATACTGAATTTTATAAACATAGGGAACTAAGGGATATAAGCCAATTTAGTCTCATAGCTTTCTATATTTTCTTAAATGGTCCCAAAAAAATTAATGTATCAATTTAGTTCCATTTTTTTTAATTAATTTTGTTTTTATCCTAAAAAAGTTAAATGCAATTGTAAAAAAATAGGACTAAATTGGTCTATTTAACTTTTTTGGGACTAAAACAAAACTAATTGCAAAAAAATGGGACTAAATTTATACATTTAACATTTTGGACCATTTCAGAAAATGTGGAAAGTTATGGGACTAAATTGACTTATATTCCGAGAACTAATTTCAAAGTCGAGAAAAACTCAAAAGTCTTTAATGATAGAATATGTTCTATTCTACTATTAAAGATCCGTTTTCGGGTGGTGATGACAGTTTAATCTCTTACCGATGAAGTTCCAAAGTCGTTCACAAGACGAACAACCATGGACGGGGAACGAATAATACTCGAATATTGCTCTAAACTCTTCAATTCCTGCTGATTTATAGGATTTGTGATGCAAAAGTAACATTTCATAAGGGCTATAGGAGCCCCAATCGACCTCCAACCATTATTGAGATATTCATTTGTGGTAGGAAAATACCCAATGTGAAACCACTTTGCTTCTAAGTAGTAATCTTTACAAAGTTGAATCCACTGCATGAAAAATAACATATAATTACATTAATTGAGCAATAAAATATCTAATAAGTTAAATTAAATAAAAAAATGCATGTGTGTACCAATTTCCTGAGGTTTGAGATAATGTTGAGGCCTTGTTCCTTTAGAACACGAGATGCCATTTCATTGACAAAGTTGTTGAGATCTAGAAAACAAATTTGCATAAAAAGTGGTAGCCTGTCCAATTCATTAATGTCCCACCTATCATATAAATGGTAGCAAAATGAGAACAGTAACTTTTCAGACTGACAGTTTAAGTACGGAAGTAACTTTTAAAAGTCACAAATTGATTAGTTCAAAAAGTCAAAGAAAGAAAGGAGTATAGCATGTATAATACGCCCTCCATCCACTAAAAGTAATGCATATCAACCTTTCTATGAACTTGGTAAACAACTCGATTTCCTCGAATGTGCCATATACGTCGTATATGTCGTCTATTACCGTAATCATTATAGAAGATAGAGTCATAATTTCTCTGGTATATTTGAAATGAGGCTCGGCAGTCGTTCCCACAGCCCATACAAAGCACTCTGCCAATCGATCTCTAACGAAGCTCATCTTTTCCACTAAACCATTTTCATTATACCTCCTGCGGTATACATAATTATTAGTTGCACACTCTTAATATGGAAATATCCCACAAAATTAATAATCTCACAACATCATTTTATTTTCAAATTTGCCACTCATTTTTCCATACATTTCACTTTACACATCATCAAATTACCTAAAATACCCCTCATTTATCTTACATCATCAACCACTAAATCCACTTTTCTTAAACAACGTGCCGGTCAAACTATGCAAATTATCCTGGGACGGAGGGAGTATTAAAAAGTGTAATAATGAGTAGAGTTTTGACGGGTAATTTTGTAAATCTTTATCTATAAAATAAAAAAATGAGTTGACTTTTGTGTATGTGTGGAGAAAAAGTAATGACATTTGAGTAAAATTGAAAATATTGTCATGAGGGTATAGTTTATAAAGAGTTTTCCATTTTAAGGGTGTGAAAGTTGAGACACTGGAACGTCCGAAAAGAAAGGTATGAAAGTTATTGTGGAAAGTAGCTAGTGAGTATATCATTTCTAGATCTATATAGGGCCTAATTTGGTAACATATATAGATCTAGCCCAAGATAATCGTGCTCAAGATAAATGTTGAATCGGACCTGATGGGCATGCCAAATTACTACACTACAAGAAACTTGACTTTTAGTGACAAAAATCTTGTCATTATAACTTTTCTAATAAAAGTTTTTAATGATAGGAATGGACTTTTAGTGATTGATTCTGTTATTAATTCTCAATTTTCTGTCTTTTCTAACAAAAAATCAATTTTCTTATAGTGTGAAGGATCCACGATTCAATTTGAACTAGTTGAAATAAAATATTTACCTTGAGATGTGTTTAAGTTCATCCTGATATTTGGCTTGCACAATGTTAAAATTCAACTTAGCAAATTCCAGTAAAGGCAGGTTTGCATCAGGTCTATTCTGGTAGACATGCATGAACCAAATGGCTTCAAGTTTCTGTACTCTCCAGTGCAGCGGAAGCTCCAATGCGTGCCTGATTTGCTCGTCGTCGTCTGTCGTGAATTGCTCGAGCTTTTTCGCAAGATGTCGAGTCGAGAAATCTTTGGCTGAATCTAACATGGCTTCTCCTTCCACTGATAAATATGACGCTTCATACAAAGAGAGAAGTCCCTTCACATCATCGGCCAGGCCCGTCTCAAAATTCCCCGTGTCGTCCATGAAACAACTGAACACCTCTGGATTTATTTGATCATAAAAAATAAGTGACAATTAGTGTAATTTTGTGTAAAAGTATGGATAATTGTTGATAAATGTAGATCACAATTTACTAAAAAAAAAAAAAAAAATTTAGGTAAAGTCTAGTATGCACTCGAGTACATGCTGTGCACCCTAGTCCATGTTGCACTTTTCAGTTTACTGACTTACACTTTTTGATAAATGGTGTTGCACTTTTCAATTATTACTAAAAATATTATTATACAGTTTAATAATTGAAAAGTGCAACACCATTTACCAAAAAGTGTAAATCAGTAAACTGAAAAGTGCAACATGGACTAGGGTGCACAACATGCACTCAACCCAAAAATTTAAGGAGGATATCCAAAATGTCGAAATATAAAACTTAAAGAGGGCGAAAAAGTATATAAAAAAAAAAGGTAACTCACACAACTTGAATCAGTGATCTTCAAATAAATAAAATAGAATTTTTACCATCAATCTATATTTTTATAAATATATTAAACTGTTTTTGAATTATTTCAGAAGTGAGTCGAAACAAAGAAGGAGGAAGCATATGCTCTGATTACAAGACATATTTACTTAGTCTTAAACCTTTTTTCACGACGAACGAACATTTTCAACAATGAAACATGTCAATGAGTGTTTTTCGAAACAAAATGAGTAGCGATTAATTTATAATATTATATAGTTGTCAATATTGAAAGAGAATCGTTTGAAGACATATATTCTAATTCTATTACCGATGAATTTTATTGGAAAAAATCGTATGCCGCAACTTATGTAAAAATAAAAAAAATTACTTTAATTACGTTTTGTATTGCATTCATTTCAGTACACCCTAAAAAAAATTCTGACTCCGTCCTTGCACGTACCTTGAGGAACATGGTAGCCATGTTGTCTGAGCATTCTAAATTTGAGAGCAGTGTGGTGCAAGTCATCATCTAATTTCATGCTTTTATCATTATAAATTTTTTCCAATTGCTTTTGTAGGGTATCCCCAAAGTGGCAAGATACATCAAGCCTTTGCAAATTATCGATAAGCTCAAGTTGGGCTACCTCACCTAAAGTCCCCTCTATCAATGTTTTCACCTCCTTTTTCAGCTTCTCTGCTTGCTCTACATACCCTTTAGCCTACATCGAAAGTATTATATAAATCGTTTTAACCGTCGTGTAAATGGGTTACAAGTATAATATCTTAATTAAAATGTGAATCTTGAGCTCATGATTTACGATAAGTTAATGGTTAACATAGTTTATACAAAACATACTCATTACTCCCTCCGTTCCACAAATGTTTGCACCACTAAATGGGCACATTTTTTAAGAAAAAGTGTGCAAACAATTGTGGAACGAACAAATAAGGTAAGTATGCAAACACGTACAGTTATGAGACGGAGGGAGTATTATATAGTACTCACTTTTACAATTACCCTCAACACTCTAATCGTTGCACTTTTCTCTTAAATTTTGTATCAAAAAAGTACGGCGCGCAAGCTTTTCAAGAATGAAGGGAGTACTAAATTTTATCACATGTAAATAGGCCAGTCTAATATGTTAATTAAAGTGTGAATCTTGGGCTCATGATTTACTATAAGTTTATGTTAACATAGTTCGTACAAAACATACTCGTTATTATGTACAATATCTTACATGGTATTGGGTCGTGAGGGACTGAATGTAATCGTTAGCCCACGTACTAGCTTCATAGTTTCCCGATCTCCTTGCCTCCATCGTCATTTAGTTTTAACAACTTCAACAATGTTACTTAAGAAAGAAATGAGAAATATAATGAATAATTGCACTACAATTAAAAATGTAATATACTTGCAATATATATGAAAAGAGATATTGTGATTAGAGAAGCAAGGAGAGTAGAATGAGATGAAATGAGTAAAGGAAATATGACACATATATATAGCAAGCACACTACCACTTAACAATGATTCTATACCACTTTTTTGTGTTTCACATTACTAGATTTTAAAATCCGAGCTACTTACGCTATAAAAAAAAGTCTGATTTTGATACCATTAATTTAGGGACGGATATCTAATATGTCTCTAATAGGTGCGGTTAGAGACTGATTTTCATTTATTTTTTGTTTCAAATCTCGATTTTTTAACAAACCTGTATCTAATCCGTACCACCTATTAGAGACAAATTGGATATCCGTCTCTAAATTAATGATATCAAAATCAAACTTTTTTTGTAGTGTTAATTTGTTAGGTACTTTGTATTAAAAGAGGACGGGATCCTCCAGTACAGGAAGCGATTCAGTTCTTTGTATCTATAGTGTTACAAATTACCATGCTCGATCTTTGTATCATCGGAAACTTTATACTCAATTTATTTCACAATTGTCATTAAATTTGTGGTATACAAACTAAGAAAAATGTATGATGAGTAGAGTGTTAAAAGGTAGTAATTTAATAAACTTTTATAAATAAAGTAAAATAAATGATTGAATCGAGTGTAAAAGTAATGTCATTTTGTTTAAATATGTGAATATATATTGTGACTTGTGAGGGTGGAGTTTATAGAGAAGTTTTCTTTTTTAAATTTGCAAACAGTTATGGAACGAACACGGAACAATTTAACTCAACCCTCCGACTAGTAGTCCCACATATGCATGATTGATAAATAGCAAAAAAATTACCGAACCTTGCATTAAACTCGGATTATAATCAATCAAATCAATTAATCGTCTGATTCTTCGGGAATAAAAATTAATCAAGCCTAATGTCTAATCCAAAACCAGCCCTGAAGGAATATGAGAAATATGTTCATAGAATATGCCATCCAACGAAAATCCCAATAAATTAAACAAAATTTGGTAAACAATTGGCATCAATTAAGGATCAATTAAATAACAATTTCAACTTGCAGCAACAAAAAAAATATTTTATTAAATTTCAAGATGCAAAAGGTTATGCAATAATTAATTAAAACGGGTTTGTGTAATTGTGTCGTGAATGTGCAAGTCCTAAAAGAATCTTTTGTATTATTATGAAACCTAGTTTTCGTCTTGTAGAATTTTTTTGTTTTTATTTAAAAAGAATAAGTGAACGTTAATTAAGGTATCATTGGAATTTTTTTGATAAAAAAATCATTCCAAAAAATATACTCCCTTCGTCATATAAAAATTTGTTCACACATATTTTTGAGTCCACAAAATATATATTTATTCTATTTAAATAGTTAATTTTTGAGTATTTTTTCTATTTTATTAATAAGACAACAATATTTTTTACTTGTTATTTCACATATATTTTTTATAATTAAAATGTAATTTTTTAAAAAATATGTATAAAAAGAAGTAAGCAAAATTTTATGGGGATAAATAAAAGGATTTAAACTCGTAATCTAATGGATTCGTTAATTAATAGCATACCTGACAAATACTTCCTCATATTCTTAATATAAGTCGTTTTGATCTTTCGTTTTTTTTTTGCAAATTATACGACGTTTTACATTGAAATATTAAATATTTACATAAATGTGTTTTTTTTATATAAAATATACAATTATTTTCTTAATACGTCGGTACAAGTTTAGGATTACATGAATAGAAGGGAGTAGTTGATGTTGATTATTAAACTCAACAAATATTAAAAAAATAATTGTGTTTGTTACATCACATTCTCAGTGGATGTTTTCAAACACTATAAGGTGCTTAAAAACACTTTTTTTCCAAATAGAATCACTTTTGAAGTGTTTTCAAACACAACCAAGTGATTAAGTTAATTAATTGTTAAAAGTGATTTTGATGAAGCACCCCTCCACCTACTTCTAATAGCTTCTATGTGTTTCTCATCATTACAATAATCAATTTTATAATTTTACCCTCACAATTTAAATAATATTTCATCTTTACACATTATCTATCCAAATGTAATAAGGGTGTTTTTTGTAAATTTATAAAAAAAAGTGGTTTGTTTTATAAACACCACAACATATACACAATTGATTTAAAATACTTAATTTTAAAACACTATCAATTTTCTATTCTATTGTAAAAATCAATTTTAATCACTTTAAAACAATCACTATGTTTTGCAAACACACCCTCAGTTAACTATTTGGATGTTAGCTAGCTGTGCACTTTTTAAAAAAATATTTAATTATGTCACTGCTGTCTTTGTTAAATTTGTTATTCATAATGGAGTATTATATTACATTAATTAGCTGATTCTATATACAAAATATTTTGTGGAGGGTAACGGTACCATTGAACGTTCGAAGGCTCGTCTGATTATTGTTCAAGACTTTTCTTATTTTTAGAATTTTTTTTATTAGTTCGTTTCATAACTGTTTATACATTTTAAAAGATAAAATTATCCATAAATTTTACCTTTACAAGTTACATATATTCATATATTTATATAAAATAATATTACTTTTACACTCAATGCAATTATTTTATTTTATTTAATTATTTATAAAAGCTTGTATTAAATTACCTTTTAACACTATCAATTACACATTTTTTTAAATTTGTATGCTACAAATTTGGTGCAAACAATTTTGAAAGTAAAGGAGTATACAGTTTCTGATGATATGAAGAGAGTGGTAATCTGTAACACATAGTATTTTTTATTGTAGTGCAGATTATTCATTATATTTGTTATATTACTAATTAGTTAATTGAATTATTTATATATTATTTTTTTAATAATTATTTATTTGTGTATTATTTATGTGGGCTAAATTATCTATTTGGGCCGCTGGACTGAATTTTTATATGGGCGCGGCTAAAGGCACCCGAGGATACTATGAGTACACCCACGCGATGAGGACACCCACAAAACGAATGAGGACACTCGAAAACTCTAAAATACCCTCCTCCTTCTTCTTCATAACCCTAATTTTTCTCATTTTGGTACATCCACCAAATTTATTTCCTCTCTCCCCCTCTCCCTTCCTCCCACTCTCAGGCGGCCGCAGCCGCGGCCCACCTCCTCACCCCTCCGTTTGAAGAGAAGACCAAGCGACGTCGCGCCCCCTCCCCTTCCTCCTTCAAACGCCGCCGCCGCTGGAGGTGTGTGCAACCCATCTCCTCCTCCCTCGTCCCCTCCTCCGTGCGAAGCGGCCGTCGTCGCCCTCCTCCGTGCGAAGCGGCCGTCGTCGCCCCTCCTCCCTCGTCCCCTCCTCCGTGCGAAGCGGCCGTCGTCGCCCTCCTCCGTGCGAAGCGGCCGTCGTCGCCCCTCCTCTGTGCGAAGCGGCCGTCGTCGCCCCTCCTCTGTGCGAAGCGGCCGTCGTCGCCTCTCCTTAGTGCGAAGCGGCCGTCGTTCACGTCGCTGGCCAGTGGACGCGGCCTCTGAAGAAGATAGGTCAGTTTTTTGATTTCTTGATTTAGGGTTTTTTTTAAAAAATTAGGAATTTTAGGAAAATTTTGGTATTTTAGAAGTTTGAGAATTATTTTCGAACCTATTGAATTTGTTTTGGAAAATATTTCGAACAATCCGTGTTTGTTTTGGAAAAAAATTTGAACATCTTGTTTGATCTTTTTTTTCGAATAAATTTGAGTTGTTTTGGAATTTTTTTTCGAACATATTCAGTTTGTTTTGGAAAAAATTTCGAACATATTGGGTTTGTTTTGGAAAAAAATTCGAACATGTGTTTTGGAATTTTTTTCGAATATTTGGTGTTTGTTTTGGAATTTTTTTTCGAACATTTGGTGTTTGATTTGGAATTTTTTTCGAACATTTGGTGTTTGTTTTGGAATTTTTTTCGAACATTTGGTTGTTTGTTTTGGAATTTTTTTCAAACATTTGATGTTTGTTTTGAATTTTTTTTCGAACATTTGATGTTTGTTCTGGAAAAAATTTCAAACATCTTGTTATTTTTGAACATGTTTGTTCTGTGAATTTTTTCGAACATGTTTATTTTTGTTGAAATTTTGAAGTTTTTTTTTGTTAAGAATGGTGTTTGTTTTGGTGGTGGTGGAGATAATTATGTGAAATAGAATGGGTGGGTGTACTCATCTTCGTTTTTTTTTATAGATTTTACCCTAGGGGTATATGGGACAATTCACATGTTTTGGAAGATTAAAAAAATGCTTGGTGGGTGTACTCATAGGAAATCCGGGTGCATTTAGCCGCGCCCTTTTTATATTTCTTTTCTTGAACTTGGACTTCAAATGTTGAATCTTTGGGCTATCATTTTATGGTGGGTCTCGATTTCTTTTTCTTCTTGAGCCCAATTGCAATTTTTTATTTCTCGATTTATTCTTTCGATTGATTTCACAATATATTTGAGGTGTGTTTTGCTCTAAAATTTTCTATTTTTCTACAAAAATAGCAAACCACAATATTTTTTCAAATCAAGTGCAATAAGTCAATTTAGTATAAAAGTGCAATAAAATCCTATAAAATTATGTGAATTACACATGAATTTAGAGTAATTTTCACACAAATTACTAGCGCCCAGACATTGCCCCAAGATTTTTTTTTTTTGTAAAAATAATGTTGAAAAATATAATTTTCACCTTTTAAACGATAGAATTTAACTAAAAATGTATGTCATACATCATGCCAAAGGCATTAGTTTTATTCGGAGCGTCGATTTCACAGTAGAAAAATCAGGCAGCCTAGGTAGCGCCTATTGGGTTGGTCAATTTTTTGGACCAATTTAAGTAAAATCGAATCAGTAGACCGACTACTAACGTTTAGGTGCCGACTTTTGTGATGGAGAAAAAAACATAGAATTTAATCTCTTCTATTGGATTTATACCCTCATATAGGGAATCCTTAATTTTTATTCGAAAGTAATGTGTAAATATTAAAGTGAAACTCTATATATATTATGTGACACGTGGCCTCATAACTTTATTTAAATCATGTTTTTAAAATAAAGTATTAATACATAAATACTAAAGTGAAGCTCAATCAGGAAGGACTTATGTGAGACGGTATAGACTATTTCACATGTATAAATCACTTGTATATTTTATAAATATATATATACCTTAAATGTTATGGGATATTATTTATTAATGCATAATTTTTTTTTAAAACAACAATATAATGATAGTAAAACGAGGAATACAAGGGACTCTAACCCGATACATCATATATAGTTCAAACATCAAACTAAAAACAATAGATAAAACCACTAAACACACAAGCTCCCACTTACATAATAAGTTTATTAGAGAGTTCAAATTCAATATAGGAAGGCAGCATTATAATCTTCATGTCACACCATATGTGACAAGCTAGCTACTCCATAGTCCTGAATTGAACAAAAAGACACATAAATTAAATTATAATACTGATATACGTCCCTTCGAAAGTTACTTGATTTTTCATTTTGAATGTTCCATCGAAAGTCACCTACTTTACTTTTTTGCAATACTCACTACGCTGAACAACTTTTAAAGGGACGGAAGGAGCAGTAACCTGATGTTCTTATGTCATGGGTTCAACAATAAGTGAAACCATTTTTTTCTTAGTATCACCTTGGGAATGATTCCCAAAGCCATCTCCATGCTGATAAAACCAATGAGATAATCGGGCAAGATTCATGGCAATTGGACCAAACGTGGTGAAGAAGGGCTCCCCCGACATTAATATATCTTTGTTCATCTTCTTCCAACACTCGTCAATCAATTTCATTATGTACTTACGAGCTTCCTCCTCAGAACACCCCGTTTCGTGCATGTAACACTGAATCGATTTTGGAAAATCCCCTCTTTTCATTTCATCCTGCACGTGTAACATCGATCCACAAATTCATTAAATAGATACGAGCATTCAATTTCAAATTGAGTGAAAGACGAAGAAACTAAGTATTAATTTGCCTAACAATATCGACAGTGCAAGAAAATTGAAATTTAATGATATGCTAGACAATGATAATGATTTGAATATGTAGTGTAGAAGATTCAGATAGCGACAATGTCAGTTTATAAGTGTGCAATCTTTAATTCGAATAAAAAACAACACATGCTTGTTGGTAAATAACTAAAATACTGAATTTTGTAAACATAGGGAACTAATTTCAAAGTCGAGAAAAATGCAAAAGTCTTTAGTGACAAAATATATTCTATTTTATTACTCCCTCCGTTTTTAATTAAGTGTCACTTTGCCTTTTTTAATATTTTCAAAATAAGTGTCATTCTACACTTTTTTTCTTTAATTTTGACAATTTTACCCTTATACATTATACTCTCTCCATTTTCTTTGCCTTGATTTAAGCTTTTACCCTCTTGAATACAGTACTATAACATAAATTATGGAAAAACCTTAATTATTGTATACATGAATATCACTTACAATATTGACCACATTCATTACTAAACATATTTTTAATATTAAAATTAGTTATCATTAATGAAGGGTAAAATGGTCCACGATTATATATCTTAATTTATTGAAAATTGTTAGAATGACACTTAATTAAAAGTGGAGGGAGTATTAAAGATCAATTTTCTGGTGGTGATCACAGTTTAGTCTCTTACCGATGAAGTTCCAAAGTCGTCCATAAGACGAAGAACCATGGCCGGGGAACGAATGATACTAGGATGTTGCTCTAAACACAGCAATTCCGTCTGATTTATAGGATTTGCGACGCAATAGTAACATTTCATGAGAGCTAAAGGAGCCGCAACCGATATCCAGCCATTATTGAGATATTCATTTGTGCTAGGAAAATACCCACTATGAAACCACTTTGCTTCTAAGTACTGAGCTTTACAAAGTTGTATCCACTGCGACATGTAAAATAATATGACACGTGTCAATTATTCATATAGTAGAACAGATGATATCATATCCCACATTAATTGAGCAAGAAAAACATATATAAACAAGTTAAATTAAATAAAAAAATGTGTGTACCAATTTCCTGAGGTTTGAGATAATGTTGAGGCCTTGTTCCTTTAGAACATGAGAAGCCATTTCATTGACATAGTTGTTGAGATTTAGAAAACAAATTTGCATATAGAGTGGAAGGTTGTCCAATTCATTAATGTCCCACCTGATCATTCAAGTAACAAAATTGAAATAAGTACAATAACTCTTTGAACTGATAATTTGAGAGAATATTTTATAGTCCGCGGTTGTAAAATGAGGACAGTAACTTTTCAGACTGACAATTTGAGAACATAAAATGTCACTTATAAAAAGTCACTTTTATCACATTTAATAACAATAAATAATTCTTACATTAAACTCGTGTAAATAGTAATCATGATACCTTTCTATGGTGTTGGTAAACAACTCGATTTCCTCCCAGGTGGCATGTACATCGTATATGTCGTCTATTACCGTAGCAATCATAGCATTTTGAGTACTAATTTCTCTGGCATATTTGAAATGAGGTTCGGCAGTCGTTCCCACACCCCATACAAAACACTCTGCCAATCGGTCTCTAGCAAAACTCAACTTTTCTACTAAACCACTTTCACTATACCTACTGCAGTACGAAAGAGAATGAGTGTGAAAAAAAAGTAAAATAGATATGTATACTGATATTTGAATTGGGAGGAATTGAGAGAGATTTGGTTGAGAATGACCAATCCAATCCCAAACCAAAACGGCCTAGGGTAGATAATCATGCTCAAGATATATGACGAATCAGGTCTAAAATTTTAAAAAATAAAAAATAATTTATTCAACACACAAAAACATTTTCTCAATTGGGTGCGTACCAAATTACTAAAAGACACATAATTTGCATCTCAATTTCAAAAAAAAAAAAAAAAAATTTAAACTAGTTAAGATATCTGATTTGATCATAGATATGTTTACCTTGAGATGCGTTTAAGCTCATCCTGATATTTGGCTTGCACAATGTTAAAATCCAACTTAGCAAATTCTAGCAAAGTCAAGTTCACATCAGGTTTATTTTGGTAGACATGCATGAACCTTTTGGCTTCAAGTTTATGTATTCTCCAGTGTAGCGGAAGCTCCAATGCATGCCTGATTTGCTCGTCCTCTGTCGTGAATTGCTCGAGCTTTTTCGCAAGATGTCGAGTCGAGAAATCTTTGGCTGAATCTAACATGCCTTCTCCTTCCATCGATAAATATGACGCTTCATACAAAGAGAGAAGTCCCTTCACATCATCGACCAGTCCCGCCTGAAAATTCCCCGTGTCGTCCATGAAACTACTGAACACCTCTGGATTTATTTTATCATCAAAAGTAGGTGACAATCAGTGTAATTTTGTGTAAAAGTATGAATAACTGGTAATATATATGGGTCACAACTTGCTAAAAGAAAAAGGAAACATAAAATTTTAAAGCTAGAAGATATCCAAAAGGTATAGAAGTCAATTTGGTCTCATAACTTTTAATCTTTTTTAAATTGATTTAAAAAAAGATTAATGTACCAATTTAATCCCTTTTTTTATAATTTGTTCTGTTTTGTTTCAAAAAAAGTTAAATGTAACGATTTAGTCACTTTTTTTTTGTAATTTGTTCTGTTTTGATCCCAAAAAAGTTAATGTAATTGTAAAAAAATTGGACTAAATTGGTACATTTAACTTTTTTGGGACCAAAACAGAACAAATTGCGAAAAAACGAGACTAAATTGATACATTTAATTTTTTTTGGAATCAAAACAGAACAAATTATAAAAAAATAGGATTAAATTTGTACATTTAACATTTTTAGAACAATTTCAAAAAAGGTAAAAATTATAGTACTAAATTGACTTCCATCTCTATCCAAAATATCAAAATATAAACTTAAAGAGAGACGGACACTACAAGAAAAATGACTTTTAGTGACAGAATTCCTGTCATTATAGCTTCTCTAGCTAAAAGTTTTTAGTGACGGTAATTGACTTTTAGTGAGAGGCCCTGTCATTAATTCTCAAATTCCTGTCACTAAAGACTTTTAGCTAGAGAAGCAATAGTGAGAGGATGTTGTCACTAAAAGTCAGTTTTCTTGTAGTGGGAAGAAGTATATTTTACACATACCTTGAGGAACATGGTAGCCATGTTGTCTAAGCAGTCTAAATTTGAGAGCAGAGGCATGCAAATCATCATTTTTCATGTTTTTATCATTATAAATTTTTTCCAATTTTTCTTGTAGGATATCCCCAAAGTGGCAAGACACATCAAGCCTTTGCAAATTATCTATAAGCTCAAGTAGGGCTACCACATCTGTAGTCTCCTCTATCAATATTTTCACCTCCTTACTCTTTATTAGGAATATAATATTATAAAGATTTGTATCTTTTAATATTATGATTTATCCTTATCTTTTAGAATATTTGATGTAAATATTTATTCCTATCTTGTAAATATAGATACACTTTGTATCTATAAATACATCTCTTGTAAACACTTTACAATTACTCAATGAAATTATAATTTCCTATTCAGTGAAAGATTTGGGCCCTCTTTCCTACTTTCTAGGTGTGGAAGTTCTTCGTACTAAGAAATCATGCTTTCTTTCCCAACGAAAGTATGTGGTTGATCTCCTTACTCGGTATAATATGATCACCTCCAAACCAGTTCAGACTCCACTATCCACGTCAGCTCGTCTCACTCTTTCGGATGGGACACCTCCGGTTGATGCCACTCAATTTCGTCAGGTACTTGGTAGTCTTCAATATCTCCAACTCACCAGGCCTGATATTGCATTTGCTGTTCACAAGTTGTCTCAATTTATGCATGCTCCATCCACTACTCATTGGGGTGCAGTTAAACGTCTTCTTCGTTATTTAAATGGGACTCGAGATGTAGGAATAACCTTGAAACCTGAACCTTCCTCATCTCTACATTGTTTTACTGATGCTGATTGGGCCGGCAACAGTGATGATCGTACTTCTACAAGTGCCTACATTGTATTTCTTGGGGCTAATCCTATTTCATGGTCTTCAAAGAAACAAAAATCAGTTGCTCGTTCCTCCACGGAAGCCGAGTATCGTGCAATTGCCTCCGCTGCCTCTGAAGTTCAATGGTTAAAGTCCTTATTTCATGAACTGTGTTTCTCAGTTCCGACTCTTCCTGTTATCTACTGTGATAATATTGGGGCCACTTATCTCTGTTCAAATCCTGTCTTCCACTCTCGAATGAAGCATATTGCAATTGATTTTCATTTTGTTCGAGATTTGATCAAGACATCTCAGCTTAGAGTCTCTCATGTTTCATCCGCAGACCAACTTGCTGATGCTCTCACCAAGCCATTACCTCGTGCTCGGCTACAACTACTTATGATCAAGATTGGACTCTCCTACGGTGCTCCATCTTGAGGGGGCGTATTAGGAATATAATATTATAAAGATTTGTATCTTTTAATATTATGATTTATCCTTATCTTTTAGAATATTTGATGTAAATATTTATTCCTATCTTGTAAATATAGATACACTTTGTATCTATAAATACATCTCTTGTAAACACTTTACAATTACTCAATGAAATTATAATTTCCTATTCATTGTTTCTCTATACTCTTTAGCCTGCATTGAAAGTATTATATAAACCGTTTTTATACTAAATTTTTATCATAAAAACATGAACAGTCATGTAAACGGGTCACAAGTATATATAATATTGTCTTAATTAAAATGTAGATCTTGAGCTCATGATTTATGATAAGTTTATGTTTAACATAGTTCATACAAAACATACTCACTCCATCGCGATAAAAGCTACCCATGAACTTTGAATACAGAGGTTAAGAAATATAATAGATTAACTGAATAAGTAGATGTATTAATAAAATGTGAAAGGAAGCATTTTTCGAGAAATGTAAGGGTAACTTTCGTTGGAACGAACGAAAAAAAAAAGTGTGGTAGTTTTCACCGGAACGGAGAGAGTATCTTACATGGTATGAGAGGGTGAGGAACTGAATGTAATCGTCACACCACACACTAGCTTCGAAGTTTCCCGACTTCCTTGCCTCCATTGTCACTTTAACAACTTTTTGAACAGTGTTAGTTAAGAAAGAAATGAGAAATATAATGAATAACCTGCACTACAATTAAAAATGCAATACTTACTATATATGGAAAGAGAGATTGTGATTAGAGAAGCAAGGAGAGTCGAATAAGATGAAATGAGTAATGGAAATATGACACATATATATAGCAAGCACACTGCCATTCAGAATTGTGTTCCACCGTGCTGAATCTTTAATATACGTTGTTGGAAATTATGGGTTTTGACACTCATATTTGAGAAAAATTATTTAATGGACTAAATGTTAATTTTCGAGAAATTAGAATATGATTGAGTCAATCTACTCTAACTAAGAGTAGATGAACGTGTTATATTTAAAGTTTGAAAATCGAATTTTGATGAATGAGAAATTAATTTTCAAAGATGCATGGAATGTAATCACATCTTTTAAGCAATTAATTATCTTTTAAGCAATTAATTAATGATGAGTTTGAGTGGGAATATTAAAGGTTACTAAGCCCATCACAAAGTAAAACTTGATAATAAACAATTAATTAATCCCATATTCCAAAAAACAAAGATTGAAATAAAGCATAGATTGTTGTCGAAGGAATATAAGAAAGAGTTCATAGAATACGCCATCCAATTTAAGTTAAAAAAAAATATATGGATACACAATTGGCATTAAATAAATGATCAATTAAATAGCAATATCAGTTTCCAATAATTTCAAGAAAGGAGGGCATGTGCTATTCACGTGAACTCTTTTTCACTTTTATTTCCACCATGTCTTATACTCCCTCGTCCCATATTTGAAGACACATTTTACTATTTTGGGCGTCCCATACTTGTAGGCATATTACCTAAAATAGCAAAAACACTTTTAAACAATCTCTCCTTAAAACATCACAATATTACAACAAATGCCACTACTTTATTACACTAAAAAGTAACTTTATTACTATTTATAAAATTGAAAAGTCTTTACTACCCCCACTTTATCTTACACAATACTAATAAACAATTCATTTATTAAAATCCGTGCCCAATTCATTTGTGCCTTCAAGTATAAGTATGGGACGGAGGGAGTAATATGTTTTTTCTATTTCATAATATACGACGTTTTAAATTATTTTTTTATAAATTTTATGACGTTTTACCTTTCCATTTAAATTAATTATATGTTTTTACTAAATTACTTTCAATTACGTATTTATATAAAATTAACCTAATTAATAATAATTTAAATAATATTTTTTTAATATATATTCTAGAATTTTAAAACAATTAATTAGAAAAATAGTAAAAAATCGCTAATTTTTTTAATATGTATGCATAGTAAAAGTAAGATCTCATTTCATTTTTCACACAAATTATAAAACATCATTTACAAACAATAAAACATCATTTATTGTGCATATTACTCTTTATTTTACTTATAAACTTTCAAATTTCAAATAAGTTGGAACATTTTAAATTATTTTAAATATAAACTTTCAAATTTCAAATAAGTTGGAACATTTTAAAAGTACATTGATTGGATTTTTTGGGGCTGTGATGATGAAGTAAGTTGGGCTCATTACAGCCGCACACTGAGGAAAGAAAGACATGGGCCATTATTTTGTTGCTGGGCCAAGTTAATTGAGAAAAGTAGAAAAATGAATTAAATAAAGGCCACGGTTATATGCACACACGGACTTATTGAGTATACCCATCGAGATTCAAATTAAAATAGTTACATGTCAATTCTAGCTACCCTCAGTTAAAATTAAATAAAATTCCCTTGATGAGTACACCCACCCCCATTTCACTCGTCAACATTGTTCCCATCAAGTCGCCACCACCACCATCGTGCTAAAATCAATCCCACCGTCACCATTCACCAACATGCTTTCTTCATGAAAAAAAAAAAAAAAACTCAAACAACAATTTAATAAAAAAAAGTCTTAAAAACAAAAAAAATTCAACAAAAAAAAATCTTAATATGTTCGAAAATTTTACTCAAACAAAGTTAAGATGTCCAAAAAATTTTAATGAACAAACTCAATATGTTCGAAAAAAATTCCTAAACAACTTAAATTTGTCCGAAAAAAAAACCCGAACATTTGTTCGAAATATTTTCCAAAACAAACACAAAATTTTCAAAATTTTTTCCAAAACAAATTAAATATGTTCGAAAATAATTCCCGAACTTCTAAAAACCCTAATTTTCCTAAATTTTTCAAAATCCCTAATCTTACCTGAAACAACGAGCGGCGGCGAGGGGGAGAAGAGAGGTGGCGAACGGGCGGCGTTTATGGGAGGGGCGGCGAACGGTAGGGGGGTTTGAACACAGCAGCGACGCAAGGGTATTTTTGAATTTTTAGCATGGGTATCTTTATCTCATCGTGTGTGTTCTCATCCAAGGGTCCTCAATAGGTTGGTGTGTGTATAACCGCGCCCTTAAATAAAAGGCAACAGCCGCCTTGAAAAAAGAAAAAACACAGCTGGGTCATTTTGGTTTTGGAAGGAGAATAAAGCCCAATACAAATAAGTTTGAGGGCCGAAGTGAAGTTAAGGAGAATAAAGCCCAATACAAATTTTCGTATTTTGGAAGTACATGAATTCCTTATTTATTTTTGTTATCTTGTTTATGCTAAGCTAATTTCCTTATTATAATCGAGGATGTGAAACCTTGTGACAATTATGTCTTTTTAATTATACAATTCTTGATTAATTTTGATTTATATCTCGATTTTATTATTATTTGAGTAGATGTCATGCATGTTTGAATTAGGAGTTTAATAAACCTGATCGTCCAATTTTATTTCTATATCAATTCTAGTTATCCTACAATTATAATCTGTAGTTGTTACTCTCTCTGTCCCATAAAAACTTTCATAGATAGATGGGCATAAAAACTTTCATATGTAGATGGGCAGACATATTAAGAAAGTGTAATAATAAGTAGAGTTTTGAGGGTTAATTTTGTAAATTTTGTAATAATGAAGATTTGATGTAATATTTATTATTATTTTTGGAATTGTTAAAATAACATTGATTTTTTACAATTGAAATTGTTTTAAAAATTATAATATATATATATATATATATAATTGTTACAAGTTAAAAATTAATCGATTAATACATGTGAAATAAATTAATTAAATAAGTAAAATTAACTAAATTAATATTAAAAACTGAATACGATTGAATACATATATAATTAATATTAAAAACTGAACCAAAGAGTTGTCTGCCCGAGTGGTGGGTGCCCATCCACCCAAGATCAATTCCCACAAAGACAAAATAAATAGTCATTTAAATAAAATGGGGAGGGGTATGCGGGTTGGGTGCGGGTCGGTTGGGTCGGGTTGTGTGTGGGTGTGGTGGGTGCGGGTAATATGGGTTTCATCGCTAACATAATTTCGTCGCAAAATTTGTTGTTATACATCCGTCGCTAACGTGTTTGCGCGTTTACGACAAAAATATTAAAATTAGCGACAATTTTTTTCGCGATTAAATAGTAGTTTTCTTGTCGTGATGGGAGTATCCCTTCAATGGAAATAGAGTGGAATAAATTAAAATATACTATTATAATAATTTATAGATAGAGTAATAATATAAAACTCGATAATATATTTTTTTATTAAACTTCACTTGTACACTTTAACAGGGGCAGATGTACGTTGAGGGTGGGGTGGCCATGGCCCCCCTCAACTTTTTTTTTTTAATTTTTATATATATATATATATATATATATTAGTTATTAAATTAGATTATCACTTAATTAGTTTTGTTATTAAATTTACTTAAACATTGACTTAGTTCTTTATTATTGGGCCAAAGATTTAATTATTTTCTGCTTTTTAAGTTACACAGACTTTATTCCAAATATTAATATTAATGATATAAATTAATACTAATTTATAAAAGCCAAATACCAAATATTAATATACACTGTAATTGATAAATTCTTGTCATATCATATAATTAGATTTTAAGTGATTTTGATATATTCTTAATTATTTAATTGAATTTTTGACTTGTCACAATAGAGTCAAGTCAAAACTGTGGTCTAATTACACCATAAAATTGGATGCATGCAAATGTGACTCGTTTCAATTTCTTATATTTTAATTATGAGAATTATAGATCATAATTTATTTTTCATTAGATAAGTTTTTTTTTTTTTTTTCGTCTTAACAAGATCACAACACAACTAGTAGAAATACATACACAATTTTTATAGATTTCATATTCTCTTTAAAAATTTAATTTTTTTTATTTACCATTCATTATTATTTTTAATTTTCAACCCAAAGGATTATAGATTATATATAGAGTTTTACATTTTGATATTTTTAACTGCGAATAATGATATAAACATAAAATATTTAAATTTTATTAACAAACATATAATAATGTCGAATAATATTATTTTGGCCCCCCCTCACAGTCAATCCTGGGTCCGCCCCTGCACTTTAACATGTACAAATATTTATTTAGTAGTAAATTCTATACGAAATTCACCATTTAGTTTCATATTAAAACCACACACATATATATAATATAATGCAACGCGAAAATTAATTATTACATAATTTGTTTATTAGAGAGTTCAAATTCCTCCTGTTACACCGTCGCAAGCTGGTTACTCCATAGTCCTGAATTGAACACAAAGACAATTGTTATTTATGAATTTAATTATAATATTGTCCATTCGAAAGTTATTCATTTTTTTCATTTTGAGCATTCCACAAAAATTTACTCTTTTTTTTTTTTTTTTTGCGACGTTCATTATTTCTTTATATCTCTACTTGTTTCTTTCTCAAAAGTAAATTGACAATTTTCGATAGGACGAAACGTAATTTAAAATAGAGAAATTAACCTGATGTTCTCATGTCATGGGTTCAACATAAAGTGAAACCATTTTTTTCTTAGTATCACTTTGGGAATGATTCCCAAAGCCATCTCCATGCTGATAAAACCAATGAGATACTTTCGAGCATCTTCTTCAGAACACCCCGTTTCGCGCATGTAACACTGAATTGATTTTGAAAAATCTCCTTTTTTCATTTCATCCTGCACGTACGTGTAACATCGATCCACAAATTCATTACATAGATCTAATTGATGTACGGGCAGTAAATTAAATGTCAAATTGAGTGAGTGACGAATGAAGTATTAATTAATTTCTCTAACAATATCGACCGTGCAAGATTGTATTATGTGTGTGCACGTATTACAAGAACATTGACATTTAATGATAGAAATTAGCTTGCATGTCCAGTAAATTAAAGTCTTGGAAAAATACATTTTTTTGCCCTTTAAATTGTTCTGGTTTGATTATTTTTCTTCTAAGTTAGTCATCTAAATTTTTCGATTTTGAAATTAGTCATACATTCTTATAAAATAAATTCCGTGTTTTAGTCATTTTACTAGTAATCAAAGGTAACTCATCAAGGTCTGAGAATAATGACACGCTAGAAAGTGATGATGATTTGGATAGTGTAAAAGACCACAATGTCCGTTTATAAGTATTGTTCAGTCTTTAATTCAGATAAAAAAACAACATATGATTGTTAGTAACATGACTAAAATACTGAATTTTGTAAACATAGACAACTAATTTCAAAGTAAAAAAATTTAGAGGACACAAATGTACTCCGTATCTACCCAAAAGTGTTTAATGACATGATATATTCTTACCGATGAAGTTCCAAAGTCATCCATGAGACGAACAACCATGGACGGGGAACGAATAATACTCGAATATTGCTCTAAACTCTTCAATTCCTGCTGATTTATAGGATTTGTGATGCAAAAGTAACATTTCATAAGAGCTATACACTATGCCAAATAAGCTGATAGACAGCGGTTAAAAACCGCTGTAAATTGGAATCAGTAACCGTTGTGGTAATAAGGGCTGTAAAAAGGGGGCGGTGATAGACAGCGGTTATTAACCGCTGTCGTATCTATATACAACAGCGTTTATTAAACGCTGTTATTCCATCAAAACCGATGTGGTATGTGCTCAGTTTGAACCCCTTACAATATTTACGATAGCGGTTTTACTAGTTATGACAGCGGTTATAAACCGCTGTTGTTTGAATTTACTACAGCGGTTAAAAACCGCTGTTGTTTGGAATTACTGCAACGGTTTTTAAACGCTGTTGTTTTGAATTTCTACAGCGGTTTTTAACCGCTGTTATTTATTAACAACCGTTGTTGTACTTTCTCTATAACAGCAGTTATATTAGCTATAACAACGGTTATTAGCCGCTGTTGTATATATCCAATATTTTAAAAAAAATAATGAAAATTTAATTTGCTAAATTAATAAAAATAAAATAAAAAAGCTAAAAACATTTATGTATATATATAAATTCAACTAGACTATTACAATAAATTCTTAGCAATCCTCCCAACGCACATATGATTTTTCTTATGTACTTGAAGCCAATTTCAAGTCAAATAGTGGTTCTATCAATGTCATTATCTCCGGTAATGAAGAAATCATCAATCATAAAGCTTTGCTACTCAAACGCTTTGCTACTCAACTCCTAAAGTAAAAAAAAAAAATGAAAGTAGATACATGATCAGTGATGTTAATTATAAATATTATTCTTATGTACAATACAAGAATCTTACCTTTGAATTTGAATTTAGTGGACAGTCGAATTATGACAAAGTCTCTCCAATGAAGATCATTCGTATGCTTGTTTATGAGGTGTCGACTCTTTTGTAGACAAACTCCCTCGTGAGATAATTTTTGAAGTTCCCTTGATCCGTTGACATCAAACACCCTTTCTTCTTTTTATGGTCAACATTAAATGCCAACTAAAAGTATATATATACAATAAGCATATAAGATACTAACAAAAAAAAATAAAAAAAATCATAAGAGAATGGTAATGTATACATGAATCTTGTGCGTTCCATACATGAATCTTGTGCGCTACTTTGGAAGAAGGTGCCAAGTCTGCTCGCTGGTGAAGAATGGAACAACTGTGCGGAGGGAGTATATGGAATGTGTAGCGAGTGAGGCAGAGATTATGTGCATAAGGCATTCTTCTTCCATGGTAAATGTACGACGCTGAAATTTAAATTTTAAATGTATAGTGCTGAAATTTAAATTTTAATTAACCGCACACTCTCACTTAACATATACAGGGGTAGTGACCCTCACTTAACATATATACATGGGTGGTGGGACAGTTATATATAATATAATAACTACATAATAATATTGATTAACTAATTAAATTTATGATATATATAATATATAAAACTCTGTCTGTATTGTACGTATTACATACAAATCTTAAAAGACCAATAAAATTTATATTTACATAAGAATAATAAAACCTAGAAATTATTTTAAATAAATATCAAATTTATTTTATAACCATATAATAATTAAAATATCAAATTTATTTTATAAATATATATATATATATATATAATAATTAAATGTGAATTATTTTAAAATTTATCGGATTAAATAAATTTTAGAATTTAATCTTTTTTTTTAATTCAACTTGGATTCGTCTTTTTTAAAATGAAATGTTTGATATTTTTTTATTAATTTATAAATATTTATCTTAAATAAATTTTTTTTTTTTATTAATTAATCATATATATTAATTTTAACTGCTATATATATATATATATATATATATATATATATATATATAATTTTTAGGATATTTACTGTTATACGTTTTTCTCTTTTTTATAAATTTGATCAAAATAATTTCTTTTTCTTTTTATGATATGTTGAACTAAGGATATAGGTTGAAAGTCTTGTGCTTCCCAAGAGAGTCAACCTTCTTTTTCTAAGATATATATTTCAACCATCAAATGGAGCAAATATACTATATATGATTGAGTCATAATAATAGGCGTTACAGAAAAAGAATAATTAGGGGAGTTTTCATACATCTTCTTTTTTATTTGTTTATGAATGGCCGTGATTTTCTTTCTAGATTTTTCCTAATTCTTTAATTTGTTTCTTATGTTTTTCTCTAACATTTTAGAACTACTCATTGATGTCATGAAATCTAACAATCAATTTCCACACCAACAATCAAATCTCATTGATGTTATGAATGATCAATTTATTTCTCCTTACCGTGCGCCGACGGACAACGGTGCCTGCAATGCAGGCGAAAAATGTGTCTCTAACGGCAACCCCTCTCACAGAAAGAGGAGCGCTTTATTTAATCAAAATCGTATATTGGGTTAATCACCATATATTTCTTAATTGATAAAACTTAAAAAATAATAGAATTAAAAATAAAATTCTTTATAAATCAATAAAATCTTAAAAATATGAAATAACCAAATACAATTTTGAAGATTAATTACAAGATTTATTTTTTGAATTGATTTTTTTAATATATTTATTTTTGAGAATTTAATCGTATTTCATAAAAAAATTCAGTTATTTAAAAAAAAAATTATCATATTTTTTTTATTTAATTATTTTTAAAGATTAATTTGATTATATTCCATAAGAGAAGTTATTACAGCGCATAACTAAAACATATCACAGCGGTTACGGAAAACCGCTGTCTATCAGCGCACAAGTGGAACCTATGACAGCGGTTCTGAAAAAAGATGCATATGACAGCGGTTTTTGAAGTTTTAACAGCGGTTTTAAAAATAACCGCTGTTATTCAACTGCTGTAAAAAGCATAATTTGTCATAGTGATAGGAGCCCCAATCGACCTCCAACCATTATTGAGATATTCATTTGTGGTAGGAAAATACCCAATGTGAAACCACTTTGCTTCTAAGTAGTAATCTTTACAAAGTTGAATCCACTGCATGCAAAATAATATATAATTACATTAATTGAGCAAGAAAAATCTAAATAAGTTAAATTAAATAAAAAAAAATGTGTTTTTTTACCAATTTCCTTAGGTTTGGGATAATGTTGAGGCCTTGTTCCTTTAGAACACGAGATGCCATTTCATTGACAAAGTTGTTGAGATCTAGAAAACAAATTTGCATATAGAGTGGAAGGCTGTCCAATTCGTTAATGTCCCACCTCATCGATCATCCAAGTAACAAAATTGAAATAAATCGATCGATCTGACAATTTGAGAACAATAACTCTTAAAAGTCGCAAAATTAGTCTAAATGCCACATGATTTGCACATGTCGGGCTCAATTCGGACTAATTTGACTTCAATAAGTGACTTTTAAAAGTTGGGATTCTTAAATAATTGTTTGCCCGTAAAATTACTGTCCTCATCTTAATTAGGTCCTTAAAAATAAAAGGGATAAAATTTTTTGTAGTCCTTTAATTGGACTAATTTTGAATTTGGTACTAATGGAATACACATTTTAATTTTAATTCCAAATTTTAAATTCAGTCCAATTACCTGGCCACGTATAGTAATATATTCTTATGCATATGATACCTTTCTATGGTGTTGGTAAACAACTGGATTTCCTCCCAGGTGGCATGTACATCGTATATATCGTCTATTACCGTAACCATTATAGCATTTTGAGTAATAACTTCTCTGGCATATCTGTAATGAGGCTCGGAATTTTGTTTCCATAGAGAATATTTTCGGGCAAGATTTTAACATCGCCCCTGCATCTAATTCTTTAATATAAAACCTTTATTTGTCTTCTAATATATGAGACTTTCGTATTTATATTTTATGTGGATAATCATGTTCAAGATAAATGTCTAATTAGACTTACCCTAATGATCGAAAGTTACGTCATTTCCGATTCAATCTTAATTCGTTAAAATAACTGAATTTGACCTTAAATATCTCAATATATCTATCAAACGGAGTTTTATACTAAAACTACACAAAGAATAATTGCATCAAAGGGTTGTTTGGCAACTTGGTCAGCAACATAAAGATATTTCATTCTTGAATATTAATATATATACATAAAAATATAGAGATAGGTAGTTGTGTTATATCCAAAGTCCAACTAATCCAACTCACAATACTTGAATAAACAAAGTTACCCAACACCTAAGAACACCTCAAAAGACCCTCTCTTTTTTCATTTTTTTTTGTTTTTAAGTTGCTATTAAATTATACTATTATGCAACAATTAGAATAAACCATACTCCTATTCTTGCCATTTGCAACCTCTTTCTTTCTCAAAAATCTCACCCAATGCCAAGAAGATTATGACAAGATTAATAATCACTCTATATTTTGATCATTCATTCTTGATTTCATAATCCCATTTCATGTCAATCAAGAAAGTCTTATTACAAGCATGTTTTGATGGGGTGTAGCTTGAATTTCGTTACGTTCTGCATATTGTCGTCATTGTTTAGAATTCAAGCGTCGTATTCGTCGAAAAACGAGCCGCTAAACTCTTTTATCTACGACTATGCATTCAAGTCAATGCATAGACCTCGTACAGGCAGACTGTACGAGGTCATTCCGCCAGCCAACCTGTCTGGCGTCGGAATTTTCATCATTCGTCTCCGTACCCATAGTTTATGGAGAAACGGGGCGAACGTCAGCGCAGTCGAGATTCCCCCGACTGCGCTGCCTTCGCCCTACACTAAAAGAGTTGACTTAGTCTACCAGAATTTAGGTAACTGGTCAACTTTTTACTACAATGTTCCTAATTACACTTTTGTCACTCCGGTAATAGGCCTTCTGCCCTACGATTCGATAACTCATCGACTCGTAGAGCTGAAGGCGAACGGGGATAATCCGATGATCATTCGATTTCAGCATGGTTTGGGGGACGAGGCGGGGATGAAGTGTGTGAGGTTTAGGTTCGACGGGGGGATGGAGTTGAGCAATGTGGGTTCGAGAAGCTCGTGTGAGGCGAAAAGGCAGGGCCTTTTCGCGCTCGTCGTGCCTTACAATGGAACAATACGAATTAGAAAGACGAGGAAGTGGTGGATGGTGGGAATTTTGGTAGGGATTGTGGGGGTGATTGTGGTTTTAGTTGTTGGGATTGTGGGATTTAAGATGTTTGAATGGATTAGAGTTGGAAAAATGGAGAAAGAATCTGAAAAAAGTGAAGTTTTGGATGAAATTTGGATTGGAAATAGCAGAATGCCAGCAGCTACAGGTATTAGAACACAACCGGTTCTTGAAAATAGTTACCTTCCTTGATTTTATTTTTGTCACATTTTTTGGTTTGTTTTGTGAGTGAATATAATTCTATTTTTACTCTGTTTTTGAGTTTATAATTTGTTCTATAGTTGTTAATATGAATAAGAAAGGGTACAAATCGGACTTTCAACTATAATTTTGGAGATCGTAATGTCAATTTTGTGGTACGTTCGATTACTAGGGCTGGTGGTAACTTTGAGTGTCTGTATAGTTGGAACGAGCCTCCGAATGATAATATTCTTGATTGTTGTCTTTTGTGTTCTTAATTTATGGAGAATTTGCTTTCAAGTACATTCTCAATCTTTTTAAATAGTACAAATATGGCCTTCAAAACTATGTCAGTATACTAAGCTAAGAAAAAGAGGAGGGTTGCAGTAGGTTTGTGACAGTCAGCGTAAAACTTTGTCACATCACCATGTCATGAGTCAATTATCGAATAATTGGTTCATTTAGCCTACTTCGAAATTAAAGACTTAGATGAAAAAGAAGACAAAGACAAATAAGCCCTCCAAGTTTCCAACTAATAAAACAAATATACCAAACAAGTGTTCTCATACCCCTAATATGTATCTTTTCTCTCTATAAATCACTCTCTCACACACATACTGTGTGAGAAATAGATATATAGATATATGTATTTGGAGAAGCTTTGACATGGTTTAAAGTATAGTATTCCGCCGTAAGCATTATTTGTTTGTGGCATCCAGCTATAGTACTCATATTAATTAATTAATATTAATATACACAATATACTCTGTTGTATGTATAATTATAAATGGGATTAAAGTGGATGGGCCATAAGCATATATTTTCAAAACCCATTTTGTATTATTTGATGGAACACCACTCAACCACTCAGTATTTGTCTATATATATATATATATATATTACGAATTTTCAACAAAGTTCCTATTAATTGTTTTGTTTGTTTCTTTTTTCATATGTTCTAATGAATGTTATTTATGTATTAATAAAATAGAAAATAAAATAAAGATGAAGCAGATACATATTATATGAACAATTTAAAAAGAAAAATAAATACACTTTATGTGAACTGATGATGAATTTTTTTAATTGTAAAAGATCCTGTAATGATTGGAGAAAACTTAGATAGCCCACAAATCACATGAATATGGATATGATAATTCGTGGGTATTTTCCACTGACCGACAATTAGCAGTACTTATATTATTAGAAATTGTGTATATATCTTATATAGGAGTATATTTTACATCACATTATAGTATTACTTTAAATATTAAATAATATTTTTAATAACACAATAGTTACTTTGAAGATCTTCCTAACACAATCATGCATGCTACTCTTTATTCTTTATAAACATATCAATAAAATATTATTTATTGTGTTTTGAATTTTACCTTGTAAATTTAATCTATATTTTAAAAAATTTACACACTCCATAAAACTGAAATACTCTGTATGTTTTAGAACAAACAAAAAACGAATATGGGGCCATTTTGGAACGGAGGAAATACATCAACTTAATCTTGTGACTTCATGTGATGTCTCAAAACCAGTGCCTAAAAGTAAAAAGTGAGAATTTTTTTACATGTGATGTTTGGCAGAAGTCATTGATTGTCCATGTGCTCTGTTAAAAGCTTCTTGATTTCTACTGGCTATATATGACTCTCATGAATCTCACAATTGTCACAAGGAAAAAAGAAAAAAAAAAAGGGGCTAATCAAGAATGAATCTTGAAGTTACACAAAATGTGGTTTTAAAACCATCTTCAACTCGGAGACTCAAACTCAAATACGAAAGGATTGTGTCGTTTAGACGATTTCTTGAAGTCCAAAATCCTGAGTTTGAGTCTCCGAAGTTGAAAATGGCTTTGAAATCGCATTTTGCATCACTTGTAGAAGCTGCTATTGTCATAATTACTGCAAAAAATTAGGCCATCGTCGACTTTAGAGACTCAAACTCAAATACGAAAGGATTGTCGTCCAGCCACTTTCAAGTCCAAAATCCTGAGTTTGAGTCTCCGAAGTTGAAAATGACCTTGAAATCACAATTTGCATAAATGTAGAAGTTGTTACTGCCATAATTACTGCAAAAACTACCAGTTTGCTGCAAAAGTATCACACAATTGCTTGAATATCACAAAGCTTATGAAACGAAAACGGAGGATCAAAGATCGAGCTATTAAGGACAGCATCAGCAACAATCTTGTTTGCTGCTTCCGTGGCGTGAATTCCGTCCCAGCTTACATAATTATAAGGATCAACGCACGCTTTCGCACTCAAATTACGTCCATTAATCGTCTCTGTGTTCCCACAATACACTTTCGCGTTGAAATTGTATGCACCACCGCCATATCCACAGCACGCTTTCGTCCCATATCTCATCCCTATCCAATGTTGGAAAACATAACTCACATAAGTGAAAGTCTTTTATCTTAAACAAGTGTGTGTGTATATATATATACATACCATGAGAAGAGGGGTGTCTGAAAAGGTGTAGCATAACAGAGTGGATATCTGTATATATAACATGTGCATCAGGAATCTCAATTCTGGTCTTTCTCAATGCTTCTTTCAACATAGTATTGTAATCGACTACAGCTTTATTGTACGAGATCATGCATCCAAACGAGTCGATGTCTGAGTTTTTGTGAGGCAGCTCCACCAAGAACGCAGGGTAGCAACCTATCGGAGCTAGATTAAACACCAAAAACGTTCGCCCCCCTAACGCGTAAATTTCCTGAAAATTCAGCACAAACACGACTTAGTATCAATCTTTTTAAAAAAAGTGAGAAATAAGAAGCATTCTTGACCTTTATGGTGCTAGCAATCTGTGAAACTACATCAGGTAGATACTCCTTCACCCCGTTTACGCCAAGAGAAGCCAAGTTTCCAGTGAAGTCGTTTTGGCCAATGTAAAACGTGTAGAGGGATTTTCCGAAAACATCAGGTCGAGGAACGTTGGTTTTTTCTACTGATCAATTTAGTATCAACATTACTATCAAACTGATTTAATTAAAATAAATAATGCAGGTAGCTTTTGAGGTAACTTACCAAACGAAGAGTGAAGTTCATCGACTTTTAGTTTAAACTGCTTCATTTGGTTGAGCTGAATAGCAAGAGAAAAGGGGCTAACTCCGGTAACAAACAAAGAAGTCTGTGGCAGACGAACAGTGGATGCCAACGTTGCGAAATTGGCACCATGTCTGAAATCAGATCCAATGGACTTTAGATACGGGCTCACGAAAGGAAGCCCCAGACCTTGTGCTGCATTAACAAAAATAAAGTCGAGCCAACACGAATTCTTTGCACAAGTATACTATTCATGCATAGTTATCAAAGAAAAGAAGAGAGGCATCAATATATTACCTAAAAAGTCGATAATGACCCTGCCATCAGTTGCTCGTCCAGTCGGTTTCTTGAAGTAAGTCATGCCGAAGGGAAGCCTCTCAGCTGGAAAAGCAGCATAAAACCCTCCTGTATCTGAGTTTGAGTCTCCGAAATTGAAGATGGCCTTGAAACCGCATTTTGCATCTGTCGTACGAGCTCCTATCGCTACAATTACTGCAAAAAACACCAAATTTAGCCTTATGGAACTCCTGCTAACTTCAAGATTCATTCTTGATTATCCCTTTTTTCTCTTTTTTAAATTCTGGTGTGTGTTATCTCAAGTTTATGGATAGAGACATATACAGCAGTAGAAAACAAGACAATTGTTAGCTGTAACTGATCACATGCTTCTCCTCATTTTTAACACATGATGTCAGAAAATTCAGTTTGTTTTTGTGTGTAATAAAAAGCTAATCTGGAATTTTTTGCATTCTTTTTATTGAATTTTGAAACTGCCATGACATAATCAATCAACAGACATAGCTATTTTTAACATCAAATAATTGAGATAGATATTAAGGCAATAATGTTTACTACAGCATCTGCTCCATCTCAAATAATTCTGAGGATCACAGCAAACTTAAACGGTGGCGTTTCATTCATCGAAAAGAAAAATTAGATCCCGTAAAGTGCAAAAAGCATACCAGAAACGCAAGAACCCCATTTCTGGCAAAAGTAAATCAAGTTATCCAACAAAATAAGTGATCAGAACCCTTCAATTCCTCCTCGTCAACTATCTACGGACTTCCAATCGTCGGATCCACCATCGGAATCTTCAGACTTCCAATCATTAGATCCCTCATCCGATAAAGTCGTCTTAATCCTTAAACAATCTTCAACATCATCTACACAAAGATATAGTTTATAATAATAGACCAAAAAACACAATGCGAAGTATGTAATTCAAATAACCATAAAAAAATCTAACTCACCATCATTAGATACAAAACCAAATAGCCAACTACGAGTGCAAATCAAATCTTGAATATTCATAGGAACAGCACAATCCCTGTACTTGGTGAGAAAATGAGCACCAATGGAAAAGCCTGATTCCGATATAGCAGTAGTTATTGGGAACGCCAAAACATCACATGCCATTAATGCAAGATCGGGCCATTCATCGCTATGGTTCTTCCAATATTCCAACACATCCAAATTTTTATAATGTGAATACCGAAGGATTGGCTCTGCCAAATACAGATCCAACTGAGACTTTCTGGCATTTGGTTCTATTTGATATTCCAAATATACCTGCACTAATTGAAAGATGTTATCTCAAATTCTATGCATATAATATAGATAACCAATCAGAAATATTGAGATACTCACATCACTCTCATCGAAAATGTCATCACAGTCGATGGAAGGCATAGATGATTGGAACTGTGAAGACCTTGACTTGCTAGCATTAGCATAATCCTCAAAGAGCTTGTATAATTTTCTTTTCACGAGTGAAAACTTCTCTTGACATTTACTGGGATCGCTTTCAACCTTCGAATATAAAGGCTTAAACATTTGAAGTTTTACTCGTGGGTCGAGAATAGACCCGAATGCCAGCATCATGCTATATTCGTTCCAGTACTTGTCAAGCTTCTCAATTGCACTTCCAAACAAACTTCTTATCATTGGGTCTTCATTCGACAAGTTTTCTTTCAACAATTTCTCAATCCGCCACAATTGCAAAAAGTACAAATTTGATGTAGAAGAAGAATTATGAATCAAGCTGTAAATCCAATAATATGGCTTAAGGAACTTGCATAGTTTCTCTACTCTATTCCAGTCTTCATTTGTAGGACAAAATTGGTCGTAATCATGTTCAAGCAATCGAAAAGAAGCAAAAGCCTTTTTGTACTTAATGGCACTATCCAACATCAAATACGTTAAATTCCAACTAGTACAATCATCCAATCTCAAGTCAACACTAGTGTCAATGTCAGAAAATCGACTCACACAATCTGCAAATTTCTTCCTCCTACTTTCTGCAAATCTCACATAGCTTACAGATTTTCTAATCTTGAACGAAACGTCAGCACACAACTGCAAACCATTTTGGACAATAAGATTCAATGTATCAGCTAAACACTGACCATGAAAAAACTCACCACCACACAACAAATTATTATCCAACAAGAGTCGTTTTTTCAAAATATCCTGCATAGTGTCATTATCCGTTGTCAGAGAAAAAACCTTTCCAAGGATCCCCCATTCCACTAAAAAGTTGCCTATTTTTGCAGCCAAGTCAATTCCTTCAATGTTTGGAGAATCCACGCGATCAAAGTTTAGTATTTTGCAATTCAATTTCCAATTTTCATCAACAAAACGGGCAGCCAAGCAGATATAACACTTGTCTACGCATGCAGTCCACACATCTACAGTTAAGCAAACTCTATGTTCAATATTAGCCAAAACTTGTTTAAGTTTGACTTTCTCCTTCCAATATAGCCTTTTAATTTCAGAAACAATATCATCTCTAGAAAAACAAGGAGCATCGGGATTTAAACACGTATTAAGAGCTCTAAAGCCTTCATATTCAACAAGTGATGGTGGAAAATCATGTTTAATAACTGCATAAGCTAGCATTCTGCGGCGAATGTACGGATTTATTTTATTCTGTGGCATCTCACCATGAAACTTCAACATTTTGTCTCTAATCTCATCAGCACAAGATTCCATAATCATTTTCTTCCGATCTGCAATATGAAGTAAAATATAATGTAAAAAATGTAAATTATAGTCAAACAGCGTGGGATTCTTCACTCATTTATGTAGAGAAATCGTTTCCTGGTAGAATTAATTTTACCCAAAACTATTCAGATCTGATTGTTCTCACTTCTCAACGTGATTTTTAATAGCTACTCCGCATTATAAATACTTCTAATCAATATCATCAATAAACCTGCATTCTTAAGCTTCAAAAAAGGAAAACCAAAAAAAAAAAAACTAACCGGAGAGAGAAAATCAAGAGGGGAACCAATGGTGAGCTTTTATCGCACTGAGAATTGAGAGGAAACGTGCGAGAGAGATTGAGAGAAAGCGTTAGCAGCGTGTTAATGGCGATGAAACCTTGTATATTGAGAAATGAGAAATGAGAAATGAGTGAGCAAAATGGCGCCAAAATCGTGATGAATTAGGGTTTTTACTGATGGCGCCAATTTGGAATGCGAAAGACCTTAATAAATCAATAGTCGGGTTTCGTGTCAATACGATAAGATTAAACACGAGCACGACACAATAAATACATCTATTGCGCGTCACGATACACACGCAGATAATACTTTTTACGTCGACATGATAAAAATATACTAAGTCCAATTTTATAATTCTCATTTGGGTTAGTAACAGATTTTAAGAAAAATTGATTGATTATGTAAAAAGTGAAAGATGAGTTGAAGATAAATAAATAAAGCAGTGAGTGATAGTAATATTTTCATGTTGAGTGACATGATAACAGTATACGGAGTAATATTTTTCGTGTCGATACGTGACGACACGATAACAATGGATAAGAAAAAAAAAATTAAAATTGTATTGAAATGCTTTAATACATTGCATATGAAATCCACAGCATTGAAAACTTTCTCCATTCATTCAATATCATAAAATGCAGGTTAAAGAGACGTTGGCTCATTTCATTTAACAGGTTAAATCCCAAAAAAAATTCAAAACCGTAAACAAAACTGTATTTCGATCGGTTTTGACTGAACCAAAATACCATTACTCGCAAAAGTATACAAAATTAGCTATCTCGAAATATCAAAGAAAAAATAAACGATCAGATCGCTTCATTTCCTCCTCGTCAACTATCTACAGACTTCAAATCGTCGAATCCTCCATCGCAATCTCCAGACTTCCAATTGTTAGATCCCTCATCCGGGAACGTCGTCTTAGTCCTTAAATAATCTTCAATTTCATCTACACAAAGATATAGTAGTTTGAAATAATGGACCAAAAAACATAATGCAAAGAATGTAATTCAAATATCCATAAGAAAATCTAACTTACCATCATTAGATACAAAACCAAATAGCCAACTACGAGTGCAAATCAAATCTTGAATATTCTTAGGAACGGAGCAATCCTTGTACTTGGTGAGCAAATGAGCACCGATGGAAAAGCCTGATTCCGATATAGCAGTAGTTATTGGGAACGCCAAAACATCACGTGCCATTAATGCAAGATCGGGCCATTCATAGCTATGATTCTTCCAATATTCCAACACATCCAAATCTTTATAAAGTGAATACCGAAGTTTTGGCTCTGCCAAATACAGATCCAACTGAGACTTCCCAGCATCTAGTTGTCTTTGATATTCCAAATATTCCTACATTAATTGAAAGATGTTATCTCTAATACTACACATATAAAATAACCAATTGGAGAATATCAAGATACTCACCTCGAAAAAACATTTGTGACGTTTAGGAGACGATTGTAACTCTGAAGACCTTGACTTGCTAGCATTAGAATATTCCTCAAAGAGCTTATATAACTTGCTTTTCACAAGTGAAAGCTTCTCTTGACATTTACTTGAATCACTTTCAACCTTCGAATATAAATGCTCCAACATTTGAAATTTTACTCGTGGGTCGAGAATAGCCCCGAATGCCAGCATCATGCTATATTCGTTCAAGTACTTTTCAAACTTCTCAATGTTACTTCTACACAAACCGCTTATCATTGCATCTTCATTCGACAAGTTTTCTTTTAGCAATTTCTCAATCACCCACACTTCCGAAAAGTACAAATTTGACGTAGGAGAAGAAGATTTACAAATCAAGTTGTAAATTCTATAATATGGCTCAAGGAACTCACATAGTTTCTCCGCTCTACTCCATTCTTCATTTGTAGGACAAAATTGTTCGTATTTCTGTTCAACCAATCGAAAAGAAGCAAAAGCCTTTTTGTACTTAATGACACTATCCAACATCAAATACGTTAAATTCCAACTAGTACCATCATCCAATCTCAAGTCAACACTAGTGTCAATGTCAGAAAATTGACTCACGCAATCCGCAAATCTCTTCCGCCTACCATCTACAAATCTCAAGTAGCTTACAGATTTTCTAATCTTAAACAAAACATCAGCACACAACTGCAAACCATTTTGGACAATAAGATTCAATGTATCAGCTAAACACTGACCATGAAAAAACTCACCACCACACAACAAACTATTATCCAACAAGAGACGTTTTTTCAAAATATCCTGCATAGTGTCATTTCTCAACGAATTATCCGAAGTCAGAGAAAAAACCTTACCATGGATCCCCCATTCCATTAAAAAGTCACCTTTTTTTGCAGCCAAGTCAATTCCTTCAATGCTTGGAGAATCCACGCGAACAAAGTTTAGTATTTTGCAATTCAATTTCCAATCTTCATCAACAAAACGAGCAGCCAAGCAGATATAACACTTGTCTGGGCACGCAGTCCACACATCTACAGTTAAGCAAACTCTATGTTCAATATTAGCAAAAACTTGTTTAAGTTTGGCTTTCTCCTTCTGATATAGCTTGTTAATTTCAGAAACAATATCGTCTCTAGAAAAACAAGGAGCATCGGGATTTAAACACGTATTAAGAGCTCTAAAGCCTTCATATTCAACAAATGATTGTGGCAAATCATGTTTAACAACTGCATAAGCTATCATTCTGCGGCAAACGTTTGGATCTATTTCATTATGTGGCATCCCATCATGATCAACATCCATTTGACCTACATCCCCACTCTCATCAGAACAAGATTCCATGATCTTCCTCTTCCAATCTGCAATATGAACTAATAATAATGTAAAAAAAAAGTAAATTTCTTACTTCTTTAAGCAGATTATAGCCACAAACAGCGTCAGATTCTTCACTCACTCATGTAGAGAAATCATTTCCTGGTAGACTTAATTTTAACCAAAACTATTCTGATCATCTATATCTTTCTCAACATGAAAGCTTTCTTTTTTTTTTGCCCGTCCCAATGAAACCTACCCAATCTCTTTTTGTCAAACTACGTTTCGTTATATTCTTCTCTCTCAATCACATCTATATTCTTCTCTCTCAATCACATCTATATACTTCTTCTTTGATCTATATACTTCTACTAGACAGAAGGAGCATAACAAATACTTCTTCTACATCAAAGAACACAAAATCAGTACTATATTCTTCTACATCAAAGAACACAAAATCAGTATAAATCTCTCTAAAACGAAATGAGTTCTCCTAAGTTTCATGTCATCATTTGAAGCTACACAGCATGCGTTCAAGAATTCTGAACTACATTCAGCGGGAAACCCTATTTCCACATGAATTTATTTGGTTTATCATAAGAAAATTGTTGAACTATGCATCTAAATTCATCAAACAAATGTTTTAAAAAAAATCTGCATTCCTAAGCCTCGAAAAAGGAAAACCAACAACAACAACAAAAAATCACTAAACGGAGAGAGAAAATAAAGAGGGGAATCAAGTGTGAGAGCTTTTACCGCAGTAAGATTTGAGCAAACGTGTGAGAGAGAGTGAGAGTTTGAGAAGAACTGTGGGCAGCGTGTTAATGGTGATGAAACAGGGTATATGTAGTAGTGAGCAAATGGCGCCTAAATTGTGGTGAATTAGGGTTTTTACTGAGGGCGCCAATTTGGAATGCAAAACAACGTTTTCCTATCAAGAGATTTTTAACAAATCGTTAATCTTGATAAGATTAAACACGAACACAACAAGTACACTTGTTACATTTTACGACACGCACTTGTATGATAATTTTTTTTTTATAGATAAACATTGATGCGGCAAAATGTGTCGTCCTATAAGATAATGACACGTGGAATATACGGGTAATATGTTATTCGTCCATTTATTCATTTAATTATGTGTAAATTATGTGATTAAGGCCCATAATATAACAAGTAGGACCCATGTTAGCTAATACCCAGATTATGGGACCTCTCTTGGGCCTCAAGGCCCAGATCCACGTCTTACACAAGTTTATTGAGAATCGGGCCTAAGCCCAGTCATGTAGGGCCGATCAAATCAGGGCACACGAGAAATTCTTGACTTGTCCTTGAATTATCGGAACTGGATTCCAGTAGAGAAAATCGTGGGATTGTTTTCGACTAATAAATAGAGTTTGACCGGGCCAAGTGGGCCAGAATTGAGGCCTGACTGGTTAGGTCAAGGGAGACTTCATCAAGCTCCCTGGAAATTCGGGATGGCTAGTTGAGTGGAGAGATAGGGGGAGACGGTTATCCCTTCCCCCAAGGTACGTCTATAAATACTCCATGCATTCCTTCCTTAGCTTTTTTATGTGACATTCACACTTGAGCACACTTCACACGCGTGCATACATATTTTAGCATATATTGTTGCATTGTGGAGGATGGTTTTAGCTCCGGTTGACTGTCTTCCGAACACCTTTTCTTTGGTGATCACTCTGACTTGAGCGTCGGAGACCCCTTCGGCGTGTTTTGTAGGTCATACGAAGCTACGTGACAGTGCTGTAACGAATTGTTTACCACCGATAGTCCAAAAGCAATTTTGTAATTTATTGAGCATTCAAACCTGATGCATCAAACAGGATAATAAAAATGTACTATAGTGCAATTCTTTTAAGGAAGTTAATGTATTTTAAAAATTAAATTTTGTTTTTCTTTTTCAAATGGAGACTTTTTACGAAATTTGTTAGAAAATAACAACGAGCAATATTTGGTAACAGGCCAAGGACTGGTATTTTTGCTAAAGCCCAACCAACCGAGTGGGCTTTGACCTGCGGACTAACCCAAATCCTCATTGGGTCTGACTATATGCACCTCCATTTCAGTTTGATGCACTCCCCCATCACTCCCCCAATTTATACACCCCCCTAAATTGGCACACACCCACCCTAAATTGTCATAAATACCCTCCCTTCATAAAAACCCTATTACTACACACACCCCCCCAACCCCTCATCTTCTTCCTCCCCATTTCCTCCAACCCATCCCCTCCTCACCACCACCCACCAGTCGCGACGACGCCCACCCCAATCCACCCCCTCCTCACCACCACCCCCGTCGCCGGCGCCCTACCCCACCCTCCGTCGCCGGCCCCTCCACTCCAGTTTTTTGAAAAAAAATAAATAAATAAAGAAGCTTTGCGGCCGCGGGGCCGCCTCGTTCATCGGCCGCCGCGACCGCCCCCTTCCACAAGCGCACCCTCGCCGCCGCGGCCCCCACTCCCCGCCCCCGCTGTCGCATCCCCGTCCTTCCCTCGCCTCCCTATTTTGGAAACCCCAATTGGGTATTTCCTCCACCTCACACAGCGGCCGCCGCCACCGTCGGTCACCGCCCTCGACGCCGCCCCCATCGCCACGCCACCGCGAGCCCGCTGCCGCCCCCTTCGCCACGCCACCGCGAGCCCGACGCCCCCCTCCCTCTCCCCCAAATTTCTGTAAATTCCCCCCTCCCCGCAACCCCGTCCGTCCGGCCGCCCCCTCCCTCTATCCAGTCGACGCGTTGGTCCCGCCCTCGCCGCGGCGGCCCAGCCACTGCCTTGGGCCGTCGCGGCCCGTCCGTAACCCACCCCACCTCACCCCCGCCGTTCACGACTTCGGCCCACCCCACGCTGCTTCGACCGACCTCGCCGCCGCCCCAGGTATGTAAATCGGCCCACCCCACCCCACGCCGCTTCCTCTCTCTTTTTTGGCCAGCTCGATTTTGATTTTTTTAGGGTTTTCTGCATAGATGCAGAACCCTTTTTTTTTCCTTTTTTTTTTTTCAATTTCGACACTGTAATGTCGACCACGTACACTTTCGTTGCCAAAATGTTGTCGACGAGAGTGCGTATGGTCGACATTACAGTGTCGATTTAAAAAAAAAAATTAAAACTTTTTGATCGAACTTTGTTGGTCGACCGTATACATTCTCGTCGATAAATTGTTATCGACGAGAATTTATACGGTCAACCAACAAAGATCGAAATTTTTAAAAAAAGAAATTAATTTTTTTTTCGTTAAACCAGTGTCGATCATATAAACTCTCGTCGATAAATTGTTGTCGACGGGAGTATATATGTTCGTCACTGGTTTGACGAATTTGTTTAAAAAAATTGTTAGTTTTCTAAGTTTTTCTAAGTGTATATGGATGAAATGCGGTCGTTTTGTTGGTCGATTTGTTGTTATTGAATTTTTTTTATTTTTTTTAGTTTTTGGTCACCGGAAAAAATGGTGATGGTTGTCGGAAGTTGTGATTTTGGAATAAGGAGAAAGAAATGACATAGGGGTGCGTTTAGTAGGGAGGGTGCATCTAGTATGCTGTATTTTAATTAAGGGTATTTTTGGTTTTTTACCCTATTATTTTATTAATATATTGAAAGGGGGAGTGCATCTCTCCGAAATGGAGGTGCATATAGTCAAACCCATCCTCAGTACATAAAATTGTAGTACGTGGATTACAGATTACTACGTCATAAATAAATTGTATAAAAGCTAAAAAAGAAAAGGAAAAATATAATGAAGGGTAAATGTATAAAAAAAAAATATGTTTCTTTAATTTTATACAAAATGAGAAATGCTACAAATTTTATAAAATAAAGAGAGTATATTTTAATTAAATTTGACTCAATAAATTTACTTTATGAAGTATAAATTTTTATGAATATTAAATTAGATAAATTCAACATTAAAATCAGAGTATATCTACAAACCTAGTAGATTAGTAGTATGAGAATTTGCCTCCGTCCGCCTATAAGTTTTCCATTTTATCATTTTTTCCATTTTATCATTTTTGTCCGTTCGCCCATAAGCTTTCCATACCTTTTTTGGTAAGTACTTTTTCTTACACTTCACTTTACATCTTACTTTTTCTCTCACGTGAAACTTATAAGCGGACGGAGGGAGTAAGGAGTAAGAAACACTCAGGTCGCCTCTTGCAATGTCATTCAAGATTTCAACATGATGGGTATGGGTTTAGTAAAGTACAGATATACCCTCATCAAGCGACACAATCACATGGACTACTACTAGTGCATTAGTAAACGATGAGTCACCCCATCTACAACGACCCAGTCTCTGCCACGTCATCTACATGTCCACAATCAAGAATCTCCCACCCATATCCACATCACAAAAGTGCCCAAACTTTTTTTTTGTTCTTCTTTAAATGGGCAATCGACTGAATAGTACTCTCTCCGGTCTACAATAAGGTTGAAATAAAATGTGTAGTTTTGGACAGATAATATAAGACAAATGAGACTACATTTCGTGAGCGGAGAGAGGACAATTTAATTACAATTTTAACTTAATTTTAATTCGATTGATCAAAAGTTCAATTGGACAATTAAAAACCTATACAAATCACTTAAAAGTTAATTATATGATATACGCCCAATTACATACAATGGATAAAAATTTCAATTAGACAATCTTCACATATGCAAATCACTTAAAAAATTCAATTGCATAAAACGGCATACAAGAATTTGTTTATTTTTAAAAGTGGCTACTTTTTACTTTTTGACATCCAGATTCAAAGTAGAAACACAAATTTGCACTCTGTCCTACTCCTAATCCATTTTGGTGCATCACAGTGAGAAAAATACTCAAAACTTGTAACCCATAAATGTAAGAAAACAAAACAAACACAATTTAATCACAAGAATCTAATCTAAAAACTTGATCTTTCTAGTTTTTACATGTAGAAAACAGGCAAATTCTCAACTCATTATTCATCATTCATAATATTAATAAGCAGACCATATAGTAATCTATCAAGAACCATATAGTAATCTACTTCATAACACCAAATTATTTTAAAGAAATACACTTACTAATCAAGAAAGTAGTTCAATTCCCCATGGATCTAAGATCATGCAATTGCTCTCTGATTTCATCCTGCACCAATTCCAATCGCTTCGAAAACACCTCCAATTCCATTATATGTTGCTTCCTCCATCTTTCACTTGAAGCTTTATCCCCCCCTCCAATCCCTGCACCGAAGCAAAACGGTATCGGGCTGGATACCTTATCCCCTGTCCCCAATCCGAAGGGGATCGGGCCTCGTCCCAGCCCGAAACCGTTTTGGTTCGAATTCGAGCTCATCGAATTGCTTAACAACTCCTTGAATATAGGGGATAAGCAGCTTTTCAATGTCTCTTCAATCAGATTGGATAAACCGGTCGCCGGAGGAGGGACAATTGGCGTCGGAGTCGGAGTTACCGACGGCTGAGTGTAATTGAGATTAATATTGGCAGGAGGTTGCTGTTTCTCCTCCAATTTCACCGATCCGATTCGGTTCCTCTTTCTAGATCGCGGCGGCGTTTTGCTGTTCATGTCGATTCCGATTCCGTTCAAATTAGGGCTTTGGTAATCGACGAAATTGAGGTTAACGTCGTCGTCTTCCTCATCGATCGGGGCAGGGGGCGCCGCGCGAGCGGCGCCGCCGCCTGCGGCGGCGGAGGCGGAAGTTCCCCAAATTTTTGATGAGATTTCAAACGTGGCTTGTTCGTGAGGGCTTTTAAACGAATAATCCTTCGCGTTGTTACCCGATTTCGTTACAACGTTACGGTACTTCTTCTTCAACCGCCGCAGCTTCTCCACGAGCTGGTTTTTATTGAAATCGAGCTGGAATTTACTCTTGATTTGGTCGTAAAACGCCGTCGTATCGTGATGGTGCTGCGAAGAACCGTTAGGGCCACAACGCTGCGTTGTGTAGTCGAGGAAACCCTGTAAAAGCTCAATTTCGTCCTCATCGGTCCAGAGACGCTGGAAAAGCTTCCGCGATTCGTCCGGTATGGGGAGCCTTTTGGCGATTGTGTTTTCCGGCGGGATTGGGGGGAGTCTGAGGAGGGGATGGGGATGGGGATCGGGGAGGATCATATTCATCGGTTGGGCGGGGAAGCCGGGGGGAGGGGGAGGGCGATCGACGGCGGAGGTGGCGGAATCGTCGTCCTCGTCGTCTTCGTCGTCGAGGTCTTCGTCGAAGAGGTCAGTTGCGGCGGCGTTGGGCGGTTGATCGACGGAGGCCATGGGAGGGGGGTTAGGGTTAGGGTTAGTGTGGAGGAATTGGGGGTTCGGGTGGGTGTGGTTTGGAAGTGGGTTTGAACGATTCAGAACAGGCCACCTAACAATGTTTGGGAAAAGCCCTATTTCGGTTACACTTTTACCTAAAAAGTAGATAGAAGGCCTAATGCACGGTCAACTTCACAACCCATGAGTTCGGGTCTGCGAGTTCACGTGAACTTGAGTTCATAGACGAGTTATAACAATAAGTGTATAAATTAGTAAAATATTTTTTTAAAGGAATAAATTATTATTAGAGATAATTTAAAAAAAAAACAAATGTATCTTCTAAATTAGTTGTTGACGAGATTGGATCGCATCAAGACTCAATCGATCGAACGAGTGGACTAGATCCATGTGTAAACTCGCTTACGCAACGATACTATATACTTTTGATGAACGTTTATTTTAAAGTCATGACCGTAAACTCGATGATCTTCACTAGAATTTGACAGATATAACATTGATTTCTCAATGCTTGGGTCTCATATAACAATTGAGTAGATCGAACAGGTGGATTTGATCCACGAGTAGAGTGGTTTGGTTTCCTTGGTCTCATATACGGAACTTATAGATCATTCACTCTCTCTCTCTCTCACCACGACGTTAAGTGAATAACCAACGTGTGAGCTCGCCTACGCAACGAGTGTTTAAAGTCATGGCAGTAAGCTCAGTAATCTCCACTAGGAGTTAACAGGTATAACGTTCATTTCTCAATGCTTGTGGAATCACCCCGAGTCCTAGAATATGAAAGAATGTCTAACATTAATGAGAAAGGGAATCGAAGTACAACTAATGATAAGGTATGCATATGAAAGAGATAGAAAGACACAATTGTAATTAGTTCTGCGTAAGTGAGATAATAATGAAGTCGTCTAAAGTACAACGACATTAAATGATAGTACTAAAACATTTATAATATTAATAACCTCAACATTTAGATTAACATAAGGGTATGTATTAGGTTGTATTCATCAATAAACCTTGTCCAATAAATTATAAAGGGTTGAAATCTTAGTTGTTAATGGAACTGTTTACATTCAAACGAGGATATATATTCTTTATGGACCTAAGAACGAGTATATACATAAAACAATATCGGCCCATACCATATATCAGAAAATACATGGATTTTAATTGGACCCAAACATTGCAGTATTTTTGTATTTATTTGATTACTACTCCCTCCGTCCCACAAGAATTTGCACACTTTTCATATATGGAATTTGCACACTCCATAAAAGGAAATATCTTCATAACCCTCACCCTTGAAATATACTCATATTTAACCATATGCCATTACTTTTCCACACTCAATCTACTTTTTACTTTACTTTATTCATAAAAGTTCACAAAACTACCCCTCAAAACATCAATCATTACACCTTTTCTTACACATTTCTTAAAATGTGTGCCGGTCAAATGGTGCAAGTTCCTCCGGGACGGAGGGAGTATATTTTTTTTTGACTTTTTCATAAGGGGGAGGAGAGGAGGCCCCGTTAGGACACGTGGCCCTATTGACCTAAGGGCGTGTTTGGACCATCGGAATTGAATTCTTAAACATAGTACATTGTCAAACATGGAGTGCTTGTCCGCGTCGGATGCGTAGTCTCTGGTCGTGTGCTCACCACGTCAAATATTCAATTTCCCTTTATTATTTTATTATTGCCATTAAATTCATAGTTTATACTTTATATAATTAATTGATTATATAAGAATAATAATAAACCTATAGGGCTATATTCCATCCTGTCACCTCTAATAAGTTTTCTCCTCCATAAAAAATATAATAAAGTAATTGTTGTAGTACAAATATTGATATCGAACAAAAAAAGTAGATTATTATAAGGTAAAATATAATATTAGTGATTTGGATTTGAGAAAAAATCATTACCAAGGCAAATTGTTAATTCTTTAAATTTGTTAAAGAATTGGGATCTACGAATCTAAATCTGAGCAGCCTTTATTTATTTTCAGAAGGAAAAATAGATTCTCACAAGAAATAAAATATTTTAACCATTTATTAAATTTAAATAAAATTGTAACTAATGCTAATGGTAAAAAAAAAAATGAACATAAAGTTGCTTAGAATAAACTAAGAAATCAATAAAAAAACTCCCTCGATAGTCATATACATTAATCACCGAATTGAAACAACAATCAAGAGATAAAAAAGTCGTACCAATAGATCATCAAATTCGTTCAAGAAGGGACAACTGGGCAAACGTGTAGTCATTTTTACTGCTATCAAGGAGGTTCCTGATCCTAATAGTACGAATAGTAAAATGTCTGATCCTAATACTACGAATACTAAAATGTCCGGCGATATAAGAACTCAAAAAAGTGAAGGGTCTTTAATACACTATTCACAACAACCAGACTTTCTGCGCGATATAATATTCAAAGGTTCTATGATTGAAATAGAGAAAATGAAATGACAAATTTATTATTGAACGTCAAAAAAAAGGTTATAGTGGAACGAGGGAGCATTTGATAATTCAATATTTCACATTGTAGCTACATAATATTGCATTTATAGATAAAATCATATACGGTGTGTCTTTCGATTATTTTATATACATGCAATTAAGTGTAATTTTATATATTCAATGTAAATTTTATTTAAAATCTGATTAAACATATATTTTTTAATCTAGACTCGCAGTCAAAGAACTTCAACATAATCATCGTTCAACAAAAGTACTCAAATAACGTGGCAATTAAACTCCATCTTATCCGTGAGATAGTGTGTAATGATCAAATTTAAATAGCGATTTCAATATGAATGCAATTCAAACCCATATTTTTTATAAAATAAAATAAGTTATAATTAGAAAAGAGACATTGAATTTTGATATACTATAATTAGAAATGACATCATACATTTGCACTTGTCACACATCACAACTTGTCACTTTCTTTTAACCCCACTCCCAAAATCAGAAGTTTCGTTAATCACTCCGCAAGGTGCTCAATTATACATACATTAAAAATAAAAAATAAACGTTTTTCTTATTTTTTTTATCTATCTCTTTAAAATTTACAAGAAATTTATCAAAAAAAATGAGGTTGATTTATATCAATTTTAACAATTTAATAAAGTTTTTGTTAATTTTTTAACAATTTAATAAAGTTTTTGTTAATTTTGGGTACTCGTTTTTAATCAAACAACTTAATGTATTTATTAAATAACATAATTATATGAGAAGATTTTCTTTAAACAATTATAACTATCAAATAAATGAGAGATCCTTGCTATACTATGTGTCATATAATTGACATAATTAACTAAAAAATGAGTGGTGTCCACCGCATCAATCTTTGCATTGCCTATTCATTTTAAGCTCATCAGGTTTTTATGATGATCCAACCACTTTATCTCTCTCTTTTTAATTCAATTATAAGTTATCATTTAAATATAGAGTCTAATGATTCAAGCTCGAGACGAAACATTAATAAATTGAACATCTAATAAATTCGAGCTCGATTTGTTTATCTATGTGAGTGCGCTGAGTTCGAATCTTAACGAGTCGACCTGAGTTCACGAGCACTATATTCAAATAAAGAACTTCAATCATTTTCAAATAAATCCAGGACAAAAAAAACAACACTAAATTAAGCAAAAAAGACTTGAAACAAGAAAAAAAAGTGCACCCCTCTAAATTAAAGAACAAGAGTACGAAGTAGAAATACTAAAGAATACCAATCGCACAAAGATCACGACAGATCAAAGGCATCACACCATTGCCCTGTATACGAGACGACAAGACGCATTTCATTAGTAAGGGGAGACGAAAAGTCAATCGTGAAGACCTTCGAAACGTTAAACTCGTCAATAACCTCTTTCCGTACGTACATAAACGGGCTCACGGAAGGGCAAGCCCACCAATTATCATCCATTTGGCCCATTACAAGATAAAGCAAGGTCAATAACGTCTTTTCCTCATGAAACAATAAAAATATCTGTTTCTACCAAACAGGGCTTACGAGGTAATAGCACGGGGCCATTCCCCGGATTCCAAAGTCTCCATAAAATCGAGTTAATTTTTTCCACATTTTTATTTTCTTAAAACAATAAATAAATAATATTTCCCACAAATAAAGGTCGGAAGGACACGTCACCCACATGCCTTGGTGGCTAACAGCAGTGGGATGTGATGCGAACGCGTGTACGGTCAGGATGACGTTTGAATAAATATTATTCAGCCAGCGCAATTTTTTTTGTGCCAGCTCGCCCCCCTGCTATGACAACTTCAAAATTCATTTTTATAATTAAATTAATTCAAATGCAGATGTGAATTGGCCAGCTGCCAGGCTATGCACATATTTTTTTAATTGCTAATTATTTTTATATTGATTTGTACCCTAGTAAATATATATATTAAAAAAGTGTAATATTAAAGTGTGACAATTAAAAAAAAAAAAAGTGTGGAAAAATATTATGGAGAGAGTTTTACATTAAAAAAATCACGACATGTTTTCCTCAATTCTTTTTTTCTCTTCAATTTTAATGTATGAATATTGAATGAAAAAGATATTCTATTTAATAAATATACATGAGATAAATTATGATTTTTTAAAAAAAAAGAGTTAAATTGACAATTAATTTAAAACAAAATTAACCTTAAAACACACTTTATATGAAAAGGGCAAGTATAATTATAATTTGAAGCTATTTTATTTCAATAATGTGTAATATATATATATTTGATGAATTTCATTGACAATATATTATATGACTCAAAAGTTTAATAAAACTCCGTCTCAATTATATTTTAAAAGAAAGTATGATCTAAATACGAAAATGAAGTTCTATTTCAGAGTCCGTTTCACTAAAACTTCCTCGTAAATTAATAATTGACGATGATAATAAGTTAAAAAAAAACTAGAATCTTAAACAATACAAAGTTTTCCCAAGTTTAATAATAATTAAAAAAAGCATTCAAATCTAGCTATTTAACAACAATAATTAACAAATCATCGAATAGTTTTTAATAAATACAAGTATAGTAATTACATGTAACCGTAAATTGAAATAAATATAGAAAATTTTACTATTATTCATTAAAAAATTACTAATGCGACTAATATTTATACGAAGACACGTGTTTGGTGACGTGGATTGTTGCCTTGACCTTCATTCTCTCTTTCCTCTTCTTTCTTCTTCCGCTATTTTCTCTCTCTAAACTTAACAGTGCCAAGCACATCTCTAGAGAGAGAGAGAAAAAATGCTACCAGTTTAGAAGCATCAATTGGCTCCGAAATTCGTAAATTCGATAGTTCCTTGTTTCAATTTTTGGAGGTAATTTCTTATTTTGGTTATTAATTAGCTGAATTATTGTTGTTTTTTTTTGTTTGTTTACTGATCACTGTGAATTATCCTGCTATTCTCGTAAGTATTGATTCTGGAATTTCGTTTTGAATTTGTTGTTACCAGTTTTGAAAAATTAGTTTTGGGGATTGATTTTGTGAATTCTGATTAAATACTTGTGAATTGTAATGGTTGAATTTTGCCGAGTTCTGAAATTTGAATTAATTGTTCGATTTACAAGATTTATAGTAATTTCATCCTTTTAAACATTCAATTTGCAAGATTTCAGGTGGCTGCAGCACTGTTGTGGTATAATCCATGTTTTTCTGTTATGGAATTTTAGGTGGTTGTCAGGGGTAAAATCGTCTTTTCATACTAGTTTTGTGCTTCAACTGCAAGCAGTAGATTGTAGATTAAACTTTGCTGTAGTTATTGTTGGGTTGAATGGGATGGCAAAAGGACGATAAAGCCCCTTTGCCTGTCTTTGACTGTGGGGTTGGTGCCATACCAACTGAATCACATAAATTCTTTTTTGGGTTTTCTATTTGTATTATTGTTCTTTTATTTCAGACAATGATTTTTTTTTTCCTTGGAAAATTATGTTAAATTTTCTAATTTTGGTGAAGGAAATACCTGAAATATTTTTTTTCCAATTTTTTTTTCTTTTTGGGTTGTACTTTGAATTTATTAAAGGGTTTTCAGATTTACATTTCTATTGTTCCAAAAAATTGTGTTGTAAAATATATTTCAAGATTTTCCTTGTGCTTCCAATTTCTTTACTTTAATTGTGTGTGGATCCAAGTGAGATTGTTCCGGAACAATTTACGAGTTAACTGTCTGCATGGTTGGAGTCATGTTATGTACCTGATCTTGGTAACTGGGGGGATTCGTAGTTCAATTCTTATGATCTAAGTTTATGGTTCGTTAAGTCGGTAGTGTATCTTTTCAACTACATCCTTAAAAAAGTTACTATCCCCATGTCAATATTTGAGCTAAATTGTGTTGATACCTGTCGTCTCATTAGGTGGAAGATCGAAAGGTGTTCCTGAACAAATAATGGGAAACAGTGAAGAAGAGAAGGCTCCCAAATCTGAGAAACCTTCTCCACATGTAACGGTTAGTGTTGGTAAAAAGTAGGATCATTGCAATTTGAATAAGTATTTTGTTCTTTTCGTGTTTCTTTTTCACTTAATTATCATTAAATGTTCAATTTTGATAAATTGTAAATGTGTTTCACATTAGCAGGAGCACAATAACATGCATTTATATCCTGACTGGGCAACGATGCAGGTTAGCACTATGTCGTCTGCATTGGAGAATACTTGAGCAATTTTATCGTATTGGAAGGTTTTCTGATGAATGATTGTTTTCAGGCTTACTATGGTCCCCGTTTTGCTGTTCCACCATATATGAACTCACCTGTTGCTTCTCCACACGGACCTCCCCCGTATATGTGGGGCCCACCACAGGTACTGCTGATTTGTTCTAGGCAAATTTCTTGGACATGTAAATTGTAATCTAGAAAAGGTCATAACTTTATCGAGCTTTTGTTTTATCAGTCTATGATCCCCCCGTATGGGGCTCCATATGCTGCATTCTATCCTCACGGAGGGGTTTATGCACATCCTGGTGTTCCTCTAGTAAGTCAGAAAGATATTATCGTATTTTCTTTTTTCTTTAAGTTTCACTTGAAAAGTAACTTTGTGGTCATATTATATAGCCTGGTCATGCTGTGACCGTAGTAAAACCATCAGCGGATGTGAAGAAGTTGAAAGAATTTGATGGGCTTGCAATATCAATAGGAAATGGAAATGGAAATGATGATAGTGACCGTAAATTGTCGGACAGGTTTGTGGAAATGCTTACTTATTGCTGTTTTGCTTTTTTTAAATCACATTAACTAAATGGCCAAATTTTGTTTGATGCACAGTGATGATGAGACTGCAGATTCCAGTGATGGAAGTAATGGAGTTACACCTCGGGTTAGTGTCTCCCTTACTGTATACAAGTTAGATTGCTTCAAAAGGATTGCACATCGTCTAAACCTGTTGTCATTTAATAGGCTGGTCAGAATGGCAGGAAGAGAAGTGGACAAGGATCTCCTACGGGAGGTATATGGTCTTTTCTTATCATATTTTACCCACATAACACGTTCTCTATCGTCTTAAAGTATCATTACTAAGCTTATATGAGCATGTTTTCTGTCATACGAGTATACAACGGTCTTTTCTTATCAAAGAGAAATTCAATGTGGCTTGACATTAGTTGTGTATTCTGGCAGAAGAAGAGAAAGCTCAGAAGAAAAAAACTTCAGTTACTGCTGTTGAAGTTGGTGAGAAGAAGACGAACGTGCTGGAGAACATGGACACTAAGTTGGAACTCAATGATCCTTCCCTGAATGTTAATTCCAGCCCGACTAATTCTCCACAACCATCCATGCCAAATCAACCCTGGTTGCAGGTACTTGCACAGACACAGGAGCAAGATCTTGGAATAATTTTTAGTTATTCGTGCCTAATAATCCAATAAACTGATATATTTCTGTTTCTGTTTCGACTCTAATGCCTGGTCACAGAATGAACGAGAGCTGAAACGAGAAAGAAGGAAACAATCTAACCGAGAATCTGCAAGAAGATCGAGACTGAGGAAACAGGTATCTTTAGCCACCATATCAGATTCCATTATCAACAAGTCCTTGTATTTGATGAACTCTTATCCCTCTTAACTCACACGGTTATGTCTATCGTTTTTTACCCCTTCAACTTTTCCCGTGTGCAGGCTGAGACTGAGGAACTTGCTGTCAAAGTTCAAGCACTAACTGCAGAGAATCTGACCCTCAAATCCGAGGCTAATAAATTAATGGAAACCTCCGAGAAACTCAAGCTTGAAAATGCTGCCTTAACGGTATATATGTTTTGTCATATTTCACTTCTTTCTTTAGCAGATTGAATTTCTTTTTAGTGTAAATATCAATTTTCAACCTCTACAAACAAATTTATCCGGTTGATTGGAATATTTAGGCAAAACTGGAGGGAAGTCTTCACAAGATTGATGATCTGAGGCTGAAACCAGTAGGCACCGTTAACCTACTCGCAAGAGTTAACAACTCGGATTCTTCAGACAGAATGGACGAGGATACTGACTCGTACAGGGATCGAAGTCCAGGAGCGAAGCTTCATCAGCTTCTGGATACTAACTCCAGGAGCGGTGCTGTTGCTGCTGGTTGATCACCGATGCAGCCACCATCCTCTGCTCGACTTTTAAGTTGATCGCGTAATTTTGGCATAATTACGTCCAAAATTACTTCTAACAACAGCAATAGTGGTATAAGTAGTAAGTACTTTAAGAAGTGAACTCATGTGGAACTCTAATTTTCGTCACGGTTATTTATCCGGCAAGTCCTGGAATGTGTTTTAATGTTCAGATTGCCGGAACGTTACAGATTAGTCGTATGTATATCGAGACGAACTTATTGTCGTTTTAGACGAGTGTATTGAGAGAGTGTGTATTTGTGTAAGAGTTGGTAAACTTTAGAAGACGATTTGTGATAGAGGGAGAATTGATGTCCTTCGACTAAGTCAAGGAGATGTATTGTACTGTACTGGTATATTTGTGAAGAAAAATATAAACGTATCTAGTACTTATATGTTTGGTTTATCTTTTTTTTGTTATTTCATTTAAATCTATCCATGAGATTTGGACACGGAGGTTAAGAGTAGATGTATGAAATATGAGAAAGAGTGGTTTGACAAGAAGGGAATGAAATACTCAAATACTTACATTGAAACAAAGAAAGTTGAATAACTTATATTGAGAATTTGGATGAAATTTTGAAATAATTTTTTTTTAATGGGTATTGCAGTTCTTTACTATTTTTTTTTTTCTTTCAGTATCTGATTGTTTTATCGATTAAAAACTCTAGAAAAAGGACTGTCTCGAAGTTTGATCACATTTCTGTCTAAATATGTCAATTTACAAGAAATTGGATCGGTCGTCGATGAAGACATAGACAACGTCTAGCTAGATTTTACATCAATGGATGTGAGTTATTTTTTGCAATTCGAAAAATAACACTTAAATAAAATATTGTATATTTTGGTCCGTCTATCTATAAATTTTCTAAACATTTTTTAGGTAAATTTTGTTATTTATATACATCACTTTATATCTTAATTTTTTTCTCTCAATCATATCACTCGTAATTAGGGGTGGGAATGAGCCAGATAGGCTTAAGAAAAAAAAGTCTGACCTGTTATATATGTCATAGGCTTTTTTTAAAGGCTGGCCTTTTTAATAAATAGGCCTGGCCCGAAAGCCTTTAAAGGCCTCTTAATCTTATTAGCATATTTAAAAAAAAAAATTACAATAGTATTATCATCAAATTATAAAAATTAACTCTTTAAATCTCAAAATGAAGAAATGGAAGTAATAAAATGTTCAAAAAAAATATTCAACTATTTTTTCAATTATTACAAAGAAAAATATAACTAGTGTTAATAAATTTTCTTATTTATTTATTTAAAAATCACATATTATATAAGTACGTATATATTTATAATATATACAAAATATATATATATATGTGAGTGTGAAGTTATATAAGCCGGTCTGTTGAGCTTAAAAGGCTTACCAAAAAGTTTGAGCCCGGCCTATTTAGTTAAATAGGCTTCTAAAAAAGCTTGAGCCCGACTTGTTTATTAAACGAGTCGAGCCGAGCTTTAATAGTCCGAGCCGTAGGCCCTTGTCGGGTAGCCTGGCCCATTCCCACCCCTACTCGTAATATATACGAATAAATAATTCTCCAATATTTAGATTTGGTAATCTATAATATATTATTAGACAAATAATTTTGACTTTGACTTTGACTTTGGATTGTTTCAACAACTAATACAATTTCTTGGAATACGTATCTGATCTGGATCTTGGGCCTATGTCCCCTCTAACTCTAATCACGTGGCCCAACTTGTTGGGCTTTCACGTGTATTTATATCTTATTACAATAATTTCCTCACACACTAATTACTAAATACACATTATATGTAGTAATTTGTAATTAAAAATAACACATGGCTAGAAAGTAGAAGCACTGTTGATTGTTGTCATAAATAAATTATCAATTAGGACTTAGAGCTATGACAGCCATACATTATTACAAGTGTAATTATTATTATTTTAAATTAAATCATGTACAATTAATTCAATTGAAAATGTGAATACGAGGATTTGAATATTTTTAAATCACCGTTCTTCTATCCACAACATCGAAAATAAATTATAGTCTTTGAAATACAAACGTGTTTTTCACTTTTACGGGGATTCATTGTTGTACAATACAGTAAAAAAATGTCATAAACAACATATATAGATCTGTACGGGTTAAATATTAGGAGTAATAATTTCAGACACCACATGATAACACGATATAAATTCGATACAAATATTACAGATTAGTGTTTGGTCTTATCATGCTCGTGTCGTCATATTGTCGACACGATAACGACACGGAAATTGTATTTTGTTCGTGTTGGATTCGTGTCGAATCGTTTAACACGATTAACAAATAACATATTAACCCGTTAATAATCTGTTACGACGCGATAATGACACGTATTCGATAATAACACTTTTTTTATATATACAGTAAAACCTCTCTATACTCATATCCTCGGGACCACAAAAAAATATTCCTAAATGGGGGTTATTCATAAATAGAGTTATAAGGTTTTTTTTTATTAATGCATGTATATTATATAATGGTATAATTAGTAGATACATGTACATGATGTAATGTGTTGAACTTAATTGAACTAATTTACTCACGTAATATGAAAAGACAATACTCAAAAGTCACCCACCATAGATGCATGTACTTGCTTTTGATTGCTTTAATTTTTTCATCTATAAATACTATGTATAATACTATGTATAATACATTTTTTTTATCAATTACATCAAATCAACATTTTCTTCACGCATATAATGACACAAAAAATAGAAAAGAGAACTCAAATGAGTGAAAAAATTCGTGTGAAGATGTGCAAAATGAAAGAACTACTAGGTTGGAAGCAAAAAGATTTTGCCAAGTGGTTGGAGGATACTCATAATCTTAAGCTATCGCAATCAGCGATATCGAAGGCGTTCAAGAGGTCAATCAACAATGACGACCAACATGCTCTTTCTAATCCAAATGCAAAACGTTTGAGACCGTTGAAGTACCCATTGATGGAGTCGGCTCTTGTGGACGAGCTAATGCGCACACGCAAGTTGAAGGATAAGGTTACAACATAAAAGATTAAATCATTGTCACAATCAACCTTGAACAAGTATTTTAAATCAACTTAAATCTATTGTAAAATTATACTCCCTCCGTCCACAAAAAGTAGTCTCATTTGCCCTATGTTCTTTGTCCACAAAATGTAGTCTCATACCCTTTTTGAAAACTATCACCCTTCAACCATCACTTAATTACTCAAATTGTCATCAACTTTATTCATAAACAATCACTTTATTCACAATGGACCCCACAATACCCTACAATACCCTTACTTTATCTACCTTTTTCTTAAAACATGTGTCTCACTCTAATGAGACTACTTTTCATGGATGGAGGAAGTATATATTATTATGATTTATTCCTAAATGGAGGTGTATTTTTTTATGTTGGGACTTGAAAAAATATGAATTATGACAATATGGAGTTTATTCCAAATTATAACTGGTCCCAAGTTGGGACCATGAATTTTTATTCCTAAAGAAAGTTTATTCCTTAATAGAGTATTCTTTTTGAGAGATTATACTGTATATTTAATGCCAATTTAAATTTATTAGGTTTTTTATCATGTTGTGTCAACATAAAACTCATCATGTTCGTTCGTGTCAACACGTGTACTTACCATGTTGTGTTCGTTTTGACCTTAAAACATGACACGATAACACAGTTTATCAGACCTATTTTACTTTTATGAAATAGTGTTTACAACATTGGATCTGAATTCAATTTTTACAGCAGAAGATAGAGACTCAAATTATTGGTCAGGGTCTTTAGTTTTCCAAGACAGGATTTGAATTATTGCGACATGTCTACCAATCAAAATCAAATATTGCCTCCTATATATAAAAACAACAATTTATACTCTCTTTTCTTAGTAATATTGCTGTACTAGATTTGCCTGTTTTCTTGCACAACTTTTCAGCACCAAGGTATGGGCTCTATTTTCTTTCTCCATGTTCATCAATAAATCATACCACTATAGCATTTTAAACATTCATTGTTTATGTACATAAGAATAACAGGAATGATATACTCCCTCCGTCCCAGAAAAGTTTGCGGAGAATATTGGGCACATGGTTTAAGAAAAAAGTGTAATGATGAGAGTGTTGAGGAGTAGTTTTGTAAACTTTTATATATAAAGTAAATAAAGGGTAAAGTCTAGTATGCACCCGAGTGCATGTTGTGCACCCTAGTCCATGTTGCACTTTTCAGTTTACTGACTTACACTTTTTGGTAAATGGTGTTGCACTTTTCAATTATTACTAAAAATATTACTCCGTATTATACAGTTTAATAATTGAAAAGTGCAACACCATTTACCAAAAAATGTAAGTCAGTAAACAGAAAAGTGCAACATGTACTATGGTGCACAACATGCACTCGAGTCCATAGCAGACTAACTCTAAATAAAGTAGGTGGATTGAGTGTATGGTGGGTCCCAAAAGTAATGACATAAAAGGTAAATATATTGTGTATAATGTGAGGGTGGGGATTGTGATGATTATTTCTATTTTGGGGTATGCAAACTTTTTGGGGACAAACAAAAAAGGAAAGTATGAAAACTTTTCAAGGACGGAGGGAGTAATGTTTACCGTGGACAATGTCTTTTGTGTCCACTGCTCAATTTTTTAAAATTTATTTTATCTCTTTTAAATATTAGATTATGTAAATTGGACCATTCAACAAATGCAGAAAAGAGAAGCACAACACATGAATCGATCACCATCTGTCATTAATCTTTTTTTTTTTTTTTCATGTTCAAGAATTTACAAAGTAAGATCGAATTAAATTCGACTAGATCTTCAAATCAAAATTTTATTATAAAATGATGCAATTTAGATTTTAGAAAAATTTAATTGTTTACATGTGGTATCCGTTCGAAAAGGTAAAGTCTAGTATGCATTTGAGTGCATGTTGTGCACCCTAGTCGACTTACACTTTTTGTTAAATGGTGTTGCACTATTTAATTATTACTAAAAATATTATTATACAGTTTAATAATTAAAAAATGTAACACCATTTACCAAAATGTGTAAGTCAGTAAAACTGAAAAGTGCAACATGGACTAGGGTGTACAACATGCACTCGAGTCCATAGCAGATGTTCGAAAAATTGTTGTTCTTGTGCAAAATGAAGGGTGAATCGCCACATCATCTTCCTTAAAGAAAAAATTAACGGCCATATTTTATTCTTATTTACGTAAAAATGTGATCTAATATTTGGTAGAAGTAAAATCAAATCCACATAAGTGATAAAAAAAAGTGTCAATCGATGAACACTATATCATTCCCGATGAAAATAAAAAGTACTCCCTCCGTCCGCTTATAAGTTTTCAATTTTACCATTTTAGTCCGTCCGTCTATAAGCTTCCCATACCTTTATTGGTAAGTACTTTTTCTTACATTTCACTTTATATCTCACTTTTTCTCTCTATTTCTCTCCTCTCTCAATCACATCACTTGTACTATATATATTATTTAATCACTTTTTTTAATATTTATGCCAAAAAGTAACGTGAAACTTATAAACGGACGGAGGGAGGGAGTAATCCGTAAAACTTATTCATGTTATGAATATTTTCTTGAACTAAATTAGGCCCATAACTCAACTATGAGATAATTGAGTTTGGTGGAGTTAACAAATTCAATATCTAATTTAAAAATAATAAAATAAAAAATTAGGTATGTAATAGGAAACTTTGTCCAATCATACAAGTTACATTTGAAAGTTTAAAATTTGAAAAATAAGATGAATAACACCCATTTTTTTAAATTGAATTTCCGCAATATCAATAATTACTCTAGATTTATTTTAATAAAAAAATCATAAAAAAGGTTTCAAATTCAACACTATACCAATTTATTTAAATATTAAAAAGAGTCAAAATAAATTTAGACGGGCGTGCCGTGCACGTGACGTGAATTGGTGGGTGGCTGCGGGATCTATTTAGGGGTGTTGTACCTTTTGCCCTATTTTTCTCATACCGCTTCGAATGATTGTACATTCAAAATCCGGTGCATTTTAGCACACCCCTCGATTGTACTTACCCGTATCTTCTCCATATACTTCGCCCACCCGCAAAACCGATCAGAAAGAATATATAATAATATGTAAAAAAAATAAAAATTGATTCTTTAAACACTTCACATGAATGTTGATTATTTTATTACAGCCATCGCATGTTTCCACATTCCTGCTTGCTAGCACAGGTTCCGTTACTCTGTTATTGTCGCGTTTGAATCTAAACTTAGAGTTGTTAATTACTGCTTAATTAATTCCAACTGTGCATTTACTACATTTATGGAATGTGCATTGCATAAATTTCAAATGTCTCATCATTCTTTCTTTATTTTGTAGATTGTGTGTTGTTTTTCATGAAAGGGGCTTTCTTGAATCTGAGTGCTTCATGTGAAAGTTTCTAACTTTATTGCTTTGTTACTCCATTTATCACTCTACTCAAGGTGGGCTTTTCTTCTTTTTTGAGAAATTGTAATAGGGTTTCTTGATTCACTCTGCTTTGAGATCAGATTTGAATTGGGAGTTGGGTTTGTGTTCTTTGTTGTTATTGCATTACTTTGTTGTGTTTTTCGGGTTTTCGAAAAAGGGGCTTGCTTTTGTTTGTCAATTTTGTGATCTGTTTGTTGGATTCTTGAAATTTGCCCCCCTCATAATTTGATTTTAGGAGGTTTTTTCACATGGGATTGTCTTAGAGTTTGGAGTTTGTGCTCTTTGCTTTCCAGAAGTTGTTATTCCATTACTTTGTTGTGTTTTTCGGGTTTTCGAAAAGGGGCTTGGCTTTTGTTTGTCAATTTTGTATCTGTTTGTTGGATTCTTGAAATTTGATTTTAGGAGGTTTTTTCACATGGGATTGTCTTAGAGTTTGGAGTTTGTGTTCTTTGTTTTCCAGAAGTTGTTATTCCATTAGTTGTGTTTTTCGGGTTTTCGGAAAGGGGTTGGTTTTTGTTTGTCAATTTTGTATCTGTTTGTTGGATTCTTGAAATTTGATTTTAGGAGGTTTTTTCACATGGGATTGTCTTAGAGTTTGGAGTTTGTGCTCTTTGTTTTCCAGAAGTTGTTATTCCATTAGTTGTGTTTTTCGGGTTTTCGGAAAGGGGTTGGTTTTTGTTTGTCAAATTTTGTATCTGTTTGTTGGATTCTTGAAATTTGATTTTAGGAGGTTTTTTCACATGGGATTGTCTTAGAGTTTGGAGTTTGTGTTCTTTGTTTTCCAGAAGTTGTTATTCACTTAGTTGTGTTTTTCGGGTTTTCGGAAAGGGGTTTGCTTTTGTTTGTCAATTTTGTATCTGTTTGTTGGATTCTTGAAATTTGATTTTAGGAGGTTTTTTCACATGGGATTGTCTTAGAGTTTGGAGTTTGTGTTCTTTGCTTTCCAGCAGTTGTTATTCCATTAGTTGTGTTTTTCGGGTTTTCGGAAAGGGGTTGGTTTTTGTTTGTCAAATTTGTGATCTGTTTGTTGGATTCTCATAATTTGATTTTAGGAGGTTTTTTCACATGGGATTGTCTTAGGATTTTGGTTGGAGGAATAATAATGCCAAATGGTGAGCACATTGGTGAGAATCCTTGGGTGGTAAAGGGATATCATCGATTTAGGCGTAACGTTTCTCGGGAAGCTGCGAGTCAAGGAATTTTCCTGAATTCGCGGGCGTATAATGAGGGCAGCAGCATTGGGATTGTTGAAAAGTTGGTCATAAATTTGCTCCACTGTCAGGAAATTTCTTCACAAGAAAGTTGTTGAGCAGTTGAGGATAGATATATAATTAGCTCTCGTAGTGAAATTTGTTTCCTTCGTTCACATTGGAGTTTATTAGGACATTTTGATTTCGTTTCGACTAGAGAGGAAACAAATATATTGTTTCTACTATTGCTTTGAAGAATGGGGCACTCTGCTGCAGTTTGGGACCATAGAGTTTCTCTTGAACTCACAAAGGACTGGAATGGGATCGAGCAAGTTATCCTTCGGAACCCTCATGGAGCATCAGCGCGAGTAAGATTCAATGATCGATGATCCTTAATTCACTATTCGTAGTATATAATCTGTATTTTGATTTTGTTGCTTTCATCGATTTTTAGAGATTCTTGATTATATCTATTTATCTTGATTCTTGAGGGCGTTTTCCTAAAGTTTTTTTTTGTGAATTCGTACAATTTTCAGGTCAGTCTGCACGGAGGACAAGTTATCTCTTGGAGGAATGATAGAGGGGAAGAGCTTCTGTTCACCAGTAGTAAGGTGGGGTATTATCGTAATTTCTAGCAATCCTTCGATGAGAGTATTTATGTTCGCCTATTGTGACTTTGCGTTTTAAGAAATTTAAAAGCATTATTTGGAAAATGATATGATAGCTTGGTAAAACTTTACGAGCTTTTTAATATCAATTTTTATGTCGTCTCTGTTGACGAAGAAAGTAAAAAACAGACAGTAACTTCTGAAGGAACATCTTTTACAATCAAAAGATTCTGTCATTGCAATTTGGTTTTAATCGTGTTTCAAAGATCTGGACAATCGTCTGTATCGTTCTTCAGTTCCTGCTTTGCCTTGCCATTTATTTCGTTCAATTATTAGTTTTTGCTTATGAAACGTAACTTTATAGGCTATCTTTAAGTCCCCAAAAGCAATGCGAGGAGGAATCTCTATCTGCTTTCCTCAGGTACACCATTCGTATTTTACTGTCATTTTACGAGTTTATAAGTCTGATTGATGCTTATATCTTGTCGATTTCTTCAGTTTGGGAACTGTACTGCACTTGAGCAGCATGGATTTGCAAGGAATAAACTTTGGACAATCGAGGATAATCCTCCTCCGTTGCATCCAAATGATTCTCTCGGTAAATCCTTTGTCGACTTACTTCTCAAACCAGCCGAAGAAGATTTGAAGTGCTGGCCTCATGGGTAACTAACTCTCTTATCTACCATTGTAAAGTCAAATGTGACAAAAATGGAACATCGATTAACACCTTATAACTTTGTGGCAGGTTTGAATTTCGTCTACGCGTGTCTCTGGCATCAGACGGAAACCTGATACTGATATCTCGTATAAGGAACATAAACGGGAAACCTTTCAGTTTCTCCTTGGCTTATCACACACACTTGTCTGTTTCTGACATAAGGTAAATTGCTAAACTGTATATTTAGATGGTATGTTGTGTGTCTATTATGGGATCAATGCATCATTGTGGAATGTTGTGAACAGTGAAGTGAGAATAGAAGGTTTAGAAACTCTGGATTATCTCGACAATCTCTGCCAAAGGGAGCGTTTCACCGAGCAGGGCGATGCTATAACATTTGAATCAGAGGTAAATATTGTTGTCTGTTTCGGGAAAAATGTTTTCTAAGGACTGTAACTTTACGGGCTGTCAATTTAAGGATAATAACTTTTAAAAGTTGTGAATTGAGGCCAAACCAGACCGAATCAACCCAATGTGGACTGAATCTGGGCCCGATTGGGTTTACTCTGGCTAATTTGGCCTCAATTCGCGACTCTTAAAAGTTACTGTCCTCATTTTTCTAAGTCTTGAAAAAATCCCATCTGTTTCAGACAGTTTTGTTGTGATGTCTTTTACTTTTCACTGACTTTGTTTCGTCCTTCATCATCAGGTAGACCGCGTGTATCTAAGCTCGCCAAAGTGCGTTGCTGTTCTTGATCACGAAAAGAAGCGAACATATCTTATCAGAAAGGAAGGACTACCTGATATTGGTAAATATTCATTTACATGTCTGCAGATGGTGAACTCTTGTTGTTATAATGCTCACATTTCTCCAATTATAAGCCATAATGATGATAATAATTTGTTGTGCCTAGTTGTGTGGAACCCATGGGAAAAGAAGTCGAAAGCAATGGCAGATTTTGGGGACGACGAATACAAACAAATGTTATGTGTAGATGCAGCTGCCATAGAAAAGAGTATCACCCTGAAACCGGGAGAGGAATGGACAGGCCGTCTCGAGCTTGCTTCTATCCCGTCTACCTTTTGCTGCGACGACCGACTCGACTTTTTCTGAGTCTGATCGTATAAATATTATGGAAGCCTGTGGTTTTAGAAATGGCTACTAAAGTGTTGTTGTTAGGTCCAGTTTTCTCTGTTGCTACCCTAACTTTTCATCTGTATTGTGTCTGTTTAATGCTTCTTTTTTTCGATAAGGTACAATTTGAACTCTAAATTATTGTTTCGAGTACAAATTCGTCTCATAGTCATAGCTTATTCTTCATATATTATAATTATGCAAAGTCTTGTGTAGCAATTACATACTATGTAACTTGTGTACGGTAATTTTCAGTCATTTTCGGTCGAATGTCATGTTTAGTGTTTTGTCACTTCGGCCGAATAGGATGCTAAGCATATGGTCAATTTGCCCGTTCGGCCAAAGTGGTCGAACACTAAACATGTTCAACTAAAAATGACTTTACACCAATTATATACTATGCAACTGTTACATAAAATCAATTTGCGCAAATATGTTTCTTCGACCTAATTGACACTTGCAACTTGCACAAAAAAATTTCAATTCTCTTTAAAAGAAAGTTGAAGTAAAGATTGAACTAACAGGGTATATTGGTAAAAAGAATACAACGATACAAACAATAAACATCATCCAAAATAACCACAACAAGAATAATACACGAGTTTAATCGAATAATTCGTTTCACATATTCAACGATTATCCTTCGTTCCATTGAGAAAAGTAAAGAATCACTATCATTACTGGCTGCATCATAAAGCTATATTTAGACAAAATAAACATGTTCTTCACTTACTCCCCCCCTAGCCTGCCTGAGTACTGGTGTTCATTATACGCCCCTACGAGATTCTAACTGCTTTGTGTTTTCCAACAATATCTGTCAAATTGCAGCAAGAATGGTCACGAAACAAATAAAAGTGGACGCACGAGATAATTCAAGGTGAGCAGATAAATGATAGCAAGGAGCCTTACTTCTCTAATATAAGTAGCCACTGCTTTGCAGCCTTCTATTGCTAGTTGCATCACAGTTTCAAAAGTCTCCATTTGCAGTTTGGCATCCATCTATCAGAAAGGCACAATTACTAAATATATTAAACATAAACAAGATGCTAATAGGTAGATTTACTCGTGTTTGTTCAGCTTAGATGAAGATTGGCAGACGAGAAAAATTAAACAGCCAGGAACAGTAGATTTCTACCACGCAGAAATACTCAAATTAAAAAAAGGCTTAATTGCCACAAACATCACGACCTTACTTAATTGCAATTATTAACCAAATTTCAGGATAATTTCAAAACAAATCACGACTTTAACATCTCAATTGCAATTGAGACACCAGACAGTTTGGACCCTACCCAAAATACAATCGAGAATGTTAAAATTCGTGGTGTTTGTTACAATTATCCAAACGTTTGATTAAAATGCAATTAAGTCAAATGTCTTGACTTTTTTTTTTTTTTGCACAGATGTATATCGGGCAGGGCCTAAACTGCCCAGTGTCTTATTTGCAATTGAGATGTTAAGGTCATGATTTTTTTGCAATAACTCAAAATTTTGGTTGAAATGCAATTAAGTCAAAGGTCGTCATTATTTCAACAATTTCCCCTAAAAAATTGAAAACTTACACTGAACTAAGAGAGAGAACACGAAACAAAGAAGAAAAACGAAATTAGAGTGCTTTAGACCTGAAGGAGTGTAACTTTATCTAACTTAGGTAGAATGCCAACAGTAACATCAGGCCCACCAGCACTATCCTCGGCATAATTCAGATCTGTATTTGAAAACACAAAGTTATATTGACTATTATGTGTATATAGGATCATATGACATGAAATGACTCAAACAATTTGCTAAATTACCAAGCAGAGGAGTCCCGTTTAGGAATCCAGCACTGCAGGAGGTAACAATATCTCTCATCGGAATACCAGCATCAGAAAGGGCCAAGGTTGCTGCATTTATGCATGCTGATCTCGTTCCTCCATCTGCTTGAAGAACTTGGACAAAAATATCTATCTGTGAAGTACAAATAAGAAAATTCGCAGTTTGAATTAAAAGAAATAAAAGAGGCCTTTCGGTTAGTAACACTTCCATTTAGTTGGAGAAGAACCTGAGAACGAGGCAACAGGTGTGTCAATATGCATGCTTCCATTGTCTGGCGAATGACCAAAGATATCTCTGTGGATCGCCTATACATCACATGAAAAATTACTTTGAAGCAATGCAGGCAAATATAAGTCAAATATGTTGCAAAAAATATAATAACACAACTCATAAGTCTCATCGAACAAGTCAATTAGTTACCTATCGCCCTTAGGTTTTCTCGTACGATCTCCAGTACTGAAATTAGCCATGCTATACTCACACCGTACCTGGAAACCATAAATTCAGAATAATGACCTTGATAAGAAAAGGAAGAAAACTCTAAACACGTAATCAGTGAGAGCAAAAATAATAATACCAGCGCCTGATCATTATTCTGTTGACTCTTATTTTGAACCTGAAAAAATGGTTGATTGTAAATGTCACATTTTTATTCAAAACAACCCACCAAAAGTAAACTCTCTATTTTCAAACAAGCTTAAACGTGCAAGTCCACAAACTGAACATGAACTCCTTTTATCTAGTGTAATTGAGGAACAAGCACTAGAAAATTCAAGCTAGAGTTGGAGAATGACATCTATTGCACTTCAACACATCTTCAAGTTTTATGTATTTATACTCCTAAGTAAAATCAAGATAAACATTAAACGAGAAACGACAGGCTACTACAGTATATGGTTTACTCCAAATAAACCTGTGAACTTCACCTGCCGATTGAATACAGGTTCACAATGTGCAATTTACATTCAAAATCATGCAATTACGAAAATGAACATAAGATTGCTCATGGAAAAAAGAAAAACTTAGAAAACAAAGCACCTCTCTGGGACCGTAAACGGCAGCAATGACTTTAGTGTTCCCCATTTCAAACATAGCTGAGCTGCAATGAACAACACAAAATAATCCAAACAACTCTTTAATTTAGGTTAAACATACTTGATGATCAATCATTCATGCGGCTAAATCACTAATACTTCGATTATTACCCATCAGCTCTTGAAACTACGCCTATTTCTGCGCGAAGCTGCCTCATCTAAAATCACGAATTTGAAAAAAAAAATGCTTATATCAGTTACATAAAAGAAAAAAAAAAACAGAATTAATACAGCTGAATGTTGATTAAAGCAATAACTAAGTAAAAATAAAAGTGAAGGAAACCTCCGTTGAACGCCGACCATCTAACCGAAGACCTTCAGGGTTAACGTACTCCATATTAACTCAGGCGCAATGTTAACCTGCACAGGTACAGTGGTGGTGTGAGAGAGAGACGCCTTGCACCGCCGCGGGGACAGTGGTGGTGCTGAGAGAGAGAGACGCCGTACGCCGCCGCAGGGGTTGTAGTGGCGGTTTCCAAATTTCAGGCTAGAATATTATGGGCCGAAAATATTTTAAGTTCTTATTGTTAGGCTGAATTCCTTATTGGGCCGGGCCGTACAAAGGCCGCGGCCTTCTTAGTCATTTGAGGCCCATGGGCCTGAGTCCAAAACACAGATATATTATTAAAATAATTTTATTAAAGTGTATAATTCAGTACAAATAATTAATTGCATTTAATCCCATCAAATCATATATTTTTTTCATTAGTCCCATCTAATTAATTGCATTTTGATGCACTTTGGATGTATATAAATAAACAAAAGTCTTATTAGTCATAATTGATTATGACATTTATTATTTTATATTTAATGAATATAGTGATATCATAAAGGTAAAAGGCAAAAGTGGCCATTGGCCAACGAACAATCACCACTCCGACTACAACCCAATCAAATAACGGGAAAAGACGGCCTCCTTGAAAAACTTCTCGTTAATAATTCAATGTAGTCGAATAAATAAAATGAGTAATAAAATCCAGGCAACACAACACCCAATCCAAACCTCACTCGTTGCAACTTTACAGTCTGATTCCCTTCTCGAGAAATATATGTAATTCTAATGTTCATACTTGACCTCATACCCCATGTCATGTCCCATAAAACTCGAAGTTCCCAAGAAATCGACTTCAAAGCACCCGAAAGGACCTTAACAACATGGTTGAATTCGAATAAATCCAAAGATTCGTCTGACTATGCACACGAGCAAATTGTATCGCTAATGGGGATCTACCACATAACGTGATTACTTATTTTGTTTCATACCCCACATCATGCTCCATAAAACTCGAAGTTTCCAAGAAATCAGATTCAAAGCACCCGAAACGACCTTAACGACACAGATGAGTCCGAATCAATCCAAAGATTCGTTCAACTATGCACACGAGCTAATTGGATCGCTAATGGAATCCACCAATTACTTGTTTTGTTTTTGTATTGTAAAAAAAAAAAAATCAATGAAAATTAACAAAGTTTGAAATTTACATACTGCATTAGGATGATTTGAATATCATTTTCATAATTAAAAGTCCAATTTAGGTTATCTACACGTTCATAATTATGTAAATTCTTATTTTAGAAAATAAAAAAAACAAATTAATATTATTGATAATGAATGAATAAATAAATAAATAAAAAAGGGAAAGTCGCTCTATATTCTCCTGAGAGTCTTTTTCTTAGCGTCCAGAAGCAGCAGCGGCAGCTGAACCAGAAGGAAAAAAAGCGAAGGTAGAAATGAAAATTCTCCATTTTTCCGGCAACGGAATCATTCAATTCAAATAACAAAGCCTGTTTTTGTTGGCGTAATCTGTAATTTCTTTGTTGTTTTTTGGTGTGCATCATTTTTATTTTTTTGAATTTACTCGACAGATCTGATTCCTGTTCGATGGCTTCGAAACGGATCTTGAAGGAGCTTAAGGATTTGCAGAAGGATCCTCCAACTTCCTGCAGCGCAGGTGTTTATCTGTTTTTTGTTACATATGCTTAATTAGGGTTCGATCTGTGATATCCTGACGGTTTTCCATTTGTGCTATATTGATTTTGTTGTTATTAATAACTGTGAATAAATTCTGTGTAAATTAACATTTCTCCATGTAGATTTACATGATTTTGTTGTTTTGACCACGATTTGCCGGTGTGAACATATGTTTTTTTCTGAAAAAAGGTTGCAATCTTCTGGGTAGATTAATTTATGATTTTGCTCAAATTAATTGCTAAAAAGTTCGACAGGCTATGTGAAATGCTGATTTTTTTTTTTTTTTTTTGGTAATGGATAGGCAAGGAAAAATAATCTCTTAATAGTTTTTTTTTTTGTGGACTGATTGTTGTTGCTTCATTTAGTGTTTTGATGATTATTTTAAGAAAGATCAATAAATTCTCCTTTCCAATTATGCATCCTTGATACGAAGAAGGTTGGAAATGACGTCGAGCATGCGTTGTGTAATGCCTTTATCCGCGAAATATTGAGCTTTTCTCATTTGTCACATATACACATCATGCCCTAATTTCTATAGGCCACAAATCTTACTTTATGTATGCTTACTTCTTTATGTATTCATTGAGTTCTGATGTTGATTCGGGAAAGCAATACAGTCCGATGTGGATATTATTGGAAAACAATGGAACCTGAGTACGATTTTTAGTTCCAATTCCTACTGTATATCCTTATTTCATCTGAAGCATTTATGTGAAGTTGTTTTTTGGGCTTTTATTTGTTCTATTTTTAAAGCAAAATTCCTTGCTGAACTCTTTTTTTTTTTTTTTTGATGAATTGCTCAATAAAGAGTTATTTCTGGAATTCACTGTTTCTTGTTGCAAAATGGAATCTTATCTTTTCTTTCTATTTGTTAATAGGACCCGTTGGCGAGGACATGTTTCACTGGCAAGCAACCATAATGGGACCACAAGATAGTCCTTATGCCGGAGGAGTGTTTTTGGTCACTATTCATTTCCCCCCTGACTACCCATTCAAGCCTCCGAAAGTAGGGCATAAATTAATTATTTTACGAACTTCGAACTTGTTTTTGTTTTAGATCTACGAAGCAGGGATTTTTAGGTTTATCTTTTTATTGAATTTGGACTTAAATATTTTGAGCTATTATTCGTAACAATAAGTACACAGTAGTTAATTAGTTATTTTGTTTTGGTGTTGCTGGATCAGTTTGTCGCGACTCTAAGAAAAAGCTCAATTATCTTACCAATTTCATCTTACTTACTTTATTTATTTTTAAAAAGAATACATGCATCTGCATTTTGCTTTGCTGGAGTTCTGTGGTTACATTCAGGAAACAACTGTTTAATTTCTGAACATTTGTTGGTTGGATTATTTCAGGTAGCATTCAGGACAAAAGTTTTTCACCCGAATATTAACAGCAACGGTAGCATTTGCCTTGACATCTTGAAAGAGCAGTGGAGCCCCGCCTTGACAATTTCCAAGGTTATTCATGCACTAATGCTTTTTTGTCACGAGATATAATTTACAGCACAAAATGAATAATGACCGAACATACTAATAAAGTATTTTCGTAGTAGAACATGGAAATCCTCCCCATCTTCTCTTGCACATTCTTTCTGTTCCTTTTTATGGCTGATTTAGCTGATTTAATTGCCTTCATTATGTTTACATTTCATAATAAACAGTGGTTATGAAACTATTAGCACACAAATTCATTGAACTCATTTCATATTCTGTGTACTCAAAAGTGATCATGGGTCCTCATATATAATGAATAAATAATTTGCCATCGTCACATCTCATTGTTTTTGTTGATGGCTTCAAATCTGCTAGTTTTCTTATTTCCATAAACACGAGTCGTAGGAGATGATTACTGCTCGGGTTTCAATTCTATTATTTTGTCAAATTTAGGTTAATGTCTTCTTGTATATGCAATAAAGCGCGTGTGATGCTATATGTTCATAAATCTAGATTAAGAGGACTTCACCATACATGCGTCTCAATCATTTTGTGATTATAATGCTTATTTTCGTGTCTTGTGATGATTTTAGGTGTTGCTTTCGATCTGTTCCCTTTTGACTGATCCAAACCCTGATGACCCCCTGGTGCCGGAAATTGCCCATATGTACAAGACGGACAGGGCTAAGTACGAGCAAACTGCTAGGAGCTGGACCCAGAAGTATGCTATGGGTTAGTATGAATGTGCCTTAAATTGAATTATGTAAAAAAATGGAATTGTTGTTGGCAATGTTCTTGTTACGAACCGTACCGTTGTAAGAATAGCTCGAAACTGACGACATCCAATTTATCCTTTGAATTGTTCATATCGAATTTCGCTATTCCCATTCTCAGGTTTTTGATCTTATGAATTTAGTTTATTGGTCTTTGTTTGATCAATAAACCTTTTTAGTATTATCTGTGTTTTCGTTGGGCTCTCTTACATTGTCTGTATATTTTGTCTAGTTCCATTTTTCGTGTTTTACTTGGTTATTATTTTTACCACGTTAATAAATCAGACAGTGAAATACTAAAACTGACACGTGTGATCTCATACTGTCGTCGTCGTTTATTAATGTTTAATTATACTATGTATGTAGTCTTTTAAGTGTGTGGGAAACAAATGATGAATGTGTTTGTAGTGGATAAATTCATCGAACGTGGTGAATATTACAATTTTTTCCATATTGATTATGAGTTAGGTAGGTTCAACTCAAGTCGTTTCTAAATTAATATAAAGAATGGGAAAAGTATTTTAATTTTGTTCATTAATAAAAAGAGAAAATTTTCCTATTTCATTAATATGTGTGTAACAAGGATAACTTTGTTATTGTCCAATGGTGTGTATGTTTGGATTATTTTTCTATAATTGTTGGAACAATATTGAAGGACTGGGAATTTGGGATTGTCCAAATAATTATGAAACATAATTGGATATGGCCCATGCAAAGCAAGTATTTTAGTAATTTTGTTTTCTTGCTTCATAGTTCTTTTTGGTTTTGTATTGTAAATTAATTCAAATTAGATATCTAATCAGGTTTAAAATCAAACTTTTCTTTTTCCATGAGACTGATCTCTTTTACCCATATTCCACATTTTGAGTTTGACAACCCATATTTTCTCCAAATTTTATGTTTGTAAAAGAAAAGTGAGAATGTTTTTAATAAAAATGACTATTAACTTTTTACTTAAACATTGTCACTTTTTATATAAAGGTCTAGGAAGACCCGTCTCACTGAATGAGATCTGTGAACCGGTCTCATCGAAGATTAACAATATATCAAATATGGAGTAACTAAAAGATACACCATCTATGATTTAATATAAACAAAATTAAATTTTATTTTAGTCCAAGCCTTTATACATGTGGGTTTGTGATGAAGATATTTAATATTTTTATGGGACTACGAGCAAGTGTTTTACTTTTGCTTGAAGCTCAAGTTTTCAATTTCCCAATATTTTGTCTCGCAATAGTAAGATTCTTTTGACTTACCTTTTTTAAGTATAATAAATAAAATTAGGAATTTGTGATTAAATACCTCCCTTAATTAAGGGATATATACTTGTCAATACTGCACATAATTTTTTAAATTTAATTTCAATAAGAAAACTTCACTTATTAAAAAATGGTGAAAATTTACGACACTAGGAATAAGTTTTATTTGGAGTAAATTAAGTAAGTATATGGGTGAGGGTTATTAAAAATCGAATAGTAGATTTGAGGTACATTGACTTAACTCTGAGAAAATAATTAACAAAATAAAGAAAATGCACCAAATAAAAACTAAATCAAACAAAATTAGGTAATAAAATCAATTTATGTTTAACAAGTTAAGAAAATATGTGCTACATAAAAATGGAGAAAATCACAAACATGGTTGAGAAGAAAAATCTCCGATTTTGTTTAAAAAAAAAAAAAATAAGCAATAATTTCCATAAATCATTTCCTCCCAAAAACCTTAATTTTATTGTAGGTTTGAAAGGCAGTAAAACTATCAATTTAAAGTCTAAGTTTTTTCGTATGATTTAAGGGCTAAAATATAGAAAACTATATACAATCTAAGACCCGAAAAATCTACCCGGCCTTAAATTGATAGTTTTACCATCTTTCCTGCCCCGAATCTAATTATTTGAAATCTTCAAGGTAAAAAAAAATACATTCCTAAATCTCTCCTCAAGAAAAGGTAAAAAATATTGACTCCAAATAGTTAGGAGATATTTACACTCTCACTCTCTATATATTAAAATTTCGCACCTCAGAATCACCAATAAAAAAACTTGCTTTTACTTTATACTAGAAATTAGAAAGAAAAAAAAAAATTAATCTTTTCAATTTTTTTTTTTAACTCTGTTCTACTATTCAATGAAAATGGAGTCGATTAATTCCACAAATTCTGCAACCCCACAACGGTTGAAGATCCTCGTGTTCGACGACGACGCCACCGATTCTTCCGACGGCGAATACGAGGTGGTGAACGGGCGGCGGAGGTTCGTTCAAATGGTGAAGTTACAGGGGAGCCAGAGCAATTTGTCCAAGAAAAATGTCAGCAAAAAAAGGAAGCGGGAGGTGGCGGCGCCGCCGCCGGCCGCCGCCGTGGACGGCGGGGTGGACGGCGGCGCCGGCGGGGTGGACGGCGGCGCCGGCGGGGTTCAGGTGAAGAAGTTCCGGGGGGTTAGGTATCGGCCGTGGGGGAAGTGGTCGGCGGAGATACGTGATCCGGTAAGGCGGAAGAGAGTTTGGCTAGGAACATTCCACACCGCGGAGGAGGCCGCAAAAGTTTACGACGAGGCGGCCATTCAAATACGTGGCGCCAATGCGGTGACGAATATTATCAAGCCACCACAGAAGGTGGCTGTGGCGGTGGCGCCACCTGTTGTTCTGAGGAACGAGGTGGCTGTGGCGGTGGCGCCCCAGGTGGCGCCACCTGTTGTTCCGAGGAACGAGGCACCTTGTGAGAAAAGGTGGTCACCTAATTTCGATTTTTGTGAAAATAGTGATTTGATGAAGGATGATTCTACATCGTTTGATCATTTTCAAAATATTGATTTGGAGATGGATGATTCTGCATCGTTTACTTATTTTCAAAATATTGATTTTCCACCTTTGGATCATTCTTCTCGAAATGGTGATTTGATGAAGAATGATTCTCTACCGGTTGATGAATCATTGTTAAACGATGATTTAAACTTTATTGGTATAAATTTTTACGAATCTAAGTCGTTTAATCAGTCTAAGGTAGAGTTTGATGATCACGAATTAGAGGCGTGGGCTTCTAGCTTACTTGTATAACTAAAATATCGATAGATTATAATACTAAGTTACTATAGAAAATTCGTAATTAGGGAAAGTCTCCCGTGACATAATTTGGACATGACCGACCGTCTCACGCATGTCTTTGTCCCGTAACTATTAGTGATAGTAATATAGTAGTAGTTATTTAGTATGTACGTGAGTGATGGTATGTACATTTTGTTGTACATATGTGGTTGATATCTAATGAATAATGAATACTTGTTCATTGTTGTTTATTTTATGTTTTGATTTATTAATATTTGTCATTTCAAAGAAGTGAAAAATAATTAATCTAAGTGAAACACGAAAAAATGAAATAAGAATATTAAAATTATTATCATAATCATTCTTCAAGACTATTTTGGACATATGTTTAGAAAAAAAAAAATTGTAATACGTGAAGTGTTGAGGGATAATTTCATAAATTTATATGAATAAGATAAAGAGTTTAATTGAAATGAATGTAAAAGTAAAGACATTTTGTGTAAATACGTAAATATTGTAAGCGTAAAATTTATGAACAAATTTATTTTAATAGTGTAATGGTTTTCATTTTTCATTCAAATGAAATATCTTCAAATAATTTTGGTGTAGCTCATTCAAAAAGTATAATTGATGGGAAAGTTGAATCATGTGTGTATTAGATTGTGCACAAAAAATATCTAGAGTATTATTTATATTGAGTTGAATTATTACAGTAAAATAATAATAATTTGTGTGTATTTCAATGTCGTTATAATTAGGAAATTTATTAAAAATTTCAAATAAATGAGAAAATAGAATTTTCAATAAAGAGGCAGGGTGATACCACACAGAATGTAAGGAGAAATACTTAATATAATGCATAGGATAAAATATAAAATTAATAATACTAAATTATTATAGAATATAGACAATTCATATTTATTAATTAGGAATGAAAGTATATTATGGTAATAGTTTTGAAGTAGTTCTAATTCGCCATGTCTTTTTTCTTCTCCACAGGCTACGATTATATGAGAATTTTGGTCGTTCGGAGCGTCCTACACTAGCTCATTATGCTCTCCGACTACGAGCGGGTCATCGATTCAATTCGCTCGATATGAGTCTCCGAACAAGAGGAGGAAGGATTTTGAAAAACGGTCACCTACTTCAAGACTACTCTATGGAAATATCAATTTATCTTCACTTTTAAACCGACACTTAGGGCATGTTTGTTTTGGGATGGGAAATCCGGATTTGAGATTTCGAAACTCCACCCCGTTACATTTTGGAATTTTGATTCAGGATTCCAAAATCCCACTTTATACCCCTATAAAGGTCAACTCTATAAATACCTACAAACCCTATATAAAATACCTATAAAATCTATAATCCTATACTATAAAGTTAAATCTTACCCTACATAAATCTAAAAACAAACATAAAACATAAAACGCATTAGGATTTTGAAATCCACTAGATCCCAAAACAAACATGCCCTTAATTATTTAATTTGTCACTCAATTTTATTCATAATTTTTTTATTTTTATTTTATCACGGATGGACCCACAATTTATGACAATACTTTTACTTTATCTTTTTTTTTAAAGGAACATATTTTTTGGATATTGAGAAATTATTAAATTGCAATTCAACAATTAGATTGAAAGAAGTAATATAATCCCTTCCTCTTCATGAAAGTTACTCAACTTTCATTTTTCGTTTGTCCCAATGAAAATACTTTTTTTTTATTAAATTACTTTCTCTCATATTTCATTATACTTTTCTTTTTTCAATCACATCAACTCTAATACATCTACTTTGTCTCTTCATAGAAATCCGATAAAATTAGAACGATACATACAAGATTAGCATGACCCATGTGCAAGGATGACACACATAAATCGAGAAATGATCATATAACACATCTACTCATAATATCATATTTCTTAACCTTCGTATTCAAAGCTCACGAGTAGATTTCATCGAGTCAGACATAGAACACCAATAGCACGTGTGTATCTTTGTCGGTTTGTGTCAGTTGTACTTTTTCGCTTTTAATGTTGTCCTCACAACTCTCCAAATTAAATAACCTCAAACTCCAATTAATGAACAATTCAAGATTTATTATTATAATTGGCAAATAAGGTAGTAATAAATTGAAATAAACTTTGATTTCAATGTTTTTCTGCTCCACACTTTTTCTCCATTTAGAGTTTTAACCATTTTTAATTGGCTCATTTTAACATATTTTGCTACAAACAATATAAATCTTTTAATGGAATAGTTCCATTGATATATACACACATTGACATTTGATGCAAAAATAATATAGGAGGAATGGGCTATTTTATTACATTGACGTCTCATATTTTTACTATTAGAGGGTCGATTGGTTTAAAAAATTGAAAAAAAAAAAACATCAATGATAATCAGCCTACCTGATTTTTTTTATAATTCAATATATATGAAATTAGAAGCCGTCTAGGTGGACACGTCGATTCTAGACTTAGAATTTTATTGATGTGGTTACCTACTTTCTATTTTGAAAGTCCCGTTATAATTTTTTAGTTTTTAAATGACAAAATCTACCCTATATACTAATTCTAAATCATTTTTCATTATATTTCTCTACCTTTTATTATACAATCATCAATTTACCTTCAAATACCTTTCATTAAAAAAATAATAAACCACATGTTGAGTTTTAATGATACAATATTTATTTATTCTAGAAAGTTTTTTTTTTTTTTAAAAAAGACACAATTTACATGGAAATCGTCATTGGTGGGGGCATGAAACAGCTAATATTATTTTGTATCATGTTATTATTTCCAGACAAAACTTATCTAACTTGAATCATTTATATACCACGAAAATCTTAAAAAGAAATAAATAAATTAAAGAAACCAAAATGTAAACACGATGATGTGCACCACCACCACCACATGTAGACCATGAATTTAATTAGCAAGAACTTGGCTCTAATTGTTACACACGTCTTCATAAATAAAGATTAAGTCTTTAATCGCGTCTTAATCACACTGACGATCAACGAATAGAGGGACGACGACCAGTCAACGACAATCGTTCGAAGATTGCTCGTCAACACTACCTCGACAACTCTGAGGTCAATCCCTGATCGTCCAAGTCAACAAACTCATTCCACGTTGCTGCCCCCACGGACGAACATCCACCTCAGTGAGGGAGAAATCTTTACATAAGTCAACCCATTCTACGTGTAAATAGGATAAACTTAAATAGCTCGTCTAACGAACATAAAATTCTCAAGTCACTAAATTTTAAGAGCCAAAGACCGTCTATGCTTGCATATACTTGAAAAACGAAAGGATCAAATTAATACTTGAAAAAGAAATAAATGGTTGAGAATATAACTCAAAAAAAGACAACTTTTCACACATATATACACATATTATTGAACACACAATAAGATTTGGGTTTTATGGAGGTCAGTTGTAATAATAAGCTGCAAATTCTTACAGCTAAAACATGGGATCTGCATGTTAGAATGAATGAAAAAATCAAAGAAAATGGCTTCAGTTTCTGCAATAATTGCTCGAATCACAGTCGATACTGCGTCGTTTCATGCACCAGTACAGAGGAAAGGGAGAAGATGGTAGCTATTGGGAATTCTCTTCAACAACTTCACAACATTCTTCTCCACTTACAGGTTAATTCATTATACAGATAAATACATTTTTTATCCCTTAAGTTGTACGTACGTGTTTAATATTTTACTCCTTTTACCGACAAAAACATAGGTTATTGTTTGTTTGAGTTAAAGAATGCATACTTATAACTAGACATTGTCGCTATCCGAGTCTTTTGTACTATTAAAATCAACAAAATTCAAAACTCGTACAACTTAAGGGACAAAAAATGTATTTTCCCGTCGTTACACACATCCAAATATATGACATCTTTCTGGTTTTAAATTTTATTTTAGGGAGTAAGATCAAGCCAAGAACTTCAAAGGGATGAAGCATTAGGGCATCTGCAAGAAAGCAGAAAGATTCTGCTAGAAAGAGTTAATCAGTTTTCAGGAAAGGGAAGAAAACTTGATGTTGTTAATGATGTAATTGAATTTATTAGCCATGGGAAAATTGATGAAAAGACAGAGCATAAGAATGTGAGAAATGGGATCTTGAATTTTCTTGTTGGATTTACTAGATTTGGGTTGGAATTTGCTGTAATATTTGCAAGTATTTATGCAAGTGTAAGTAGATACAAGAATCACAAGTTGCAGAAAGAAGCCATGGATGCAAGAATATTGGGAAAATCAGACATTCAATTGGATGTGTTATGTGGGAGGGGCTGATATTGTATTTAAACGAAGTTATATAAACCGTTTTCATACTAAAACACATCAGACAAGATTATGGCTTACTATACTTGATTAGACAAACTATGTTGTTATTGATTTGTGTCAGATGTGGCAAGAGTTGAAGTAAACACCACCGTCTATCGTGTGCTCCTGATTGTACACGATAAGACGAGCATTCGATAAAGTTATACAGCAGGTTAGTGATAGATTCTGTAAGTTCATAAAGAGCATTTCTTTAATCACCTAGGAAGGATTTTGAAGGCTGTTAGTTCCTTCTGTAAGCCCATAGGCACAAAAATGAAACTATCTACCTGTTTACCAGAGATCCCTGTTGACAAGCATTACAAGATTGTCCTAAAAGTTGTTGATTCTGTAGGGCCAAATGACACTAATAAGAGCAACTTATTCATCACTTTTACAGCAAAGCAGCAATACCTATTACTTTACAGCAATCATAGAATCATAGATGAATCGTGTTATTGTGTCGTGTTTCTTCTTTTTCTCCGGAAAATGATGCACTAGTCTAGTGACTACAATTGCAACACAGCTAGGTTCCTCTCTTCTATTAAAAAAATTAAGGTTTCTCATTGCCAAGTAGGTGTGCATCGGTTGGTTCAGTTATCGAACCAAATTCGAACCAAATTGTAACACATACAATGTAGTTCACCAAGGCAAGAGTTAGGCAGTGGGACCATATGACAATAATAAGAGTAACTCATTCATCACTTTTACAGCAAAGCAGCAACATTTCTATTACTACTTTACAGCCATCATTGATGTGTCGTCCTATTGTGTCGTGATTCTTCTTTTTCTCCGGAAAATGATGCACTAGTCTAGTGACTACAATTGCAACACAGCAAGGTTTTCTCTTCTATTGAAAAAATCAAGGTTTCTCATTGCCAAGTAGGTGTGCATCGGTTGGTTCGTTTATCAAACCAAATTCGAACCAAATTGTTACTACTCGTAACCTAAACCGAACCAAATTGTAACACATACATAGATAATACAATGTAGTCCATCGTAGATGTATCGTCCTATTGTGTCGTGTTTCTTCTTTTTCCCCGGAAAACGAGGCACTAGTCTAGGCATCGGTTGGTTCGATAATCGAACCAAATTGTAACTATTCGTAACCTAAACAGAACCAAATTGTAACACAATGTAGTTCACCAAGGCAAGATTTAAATATTTTCTAGTTTCATCTCCATGAAGTAAATTGAACCTTATAGATTTCTTCATTATAAAAACAATAATACTACAATGAATGAGCAAAAAGAATATATACTCAAAAAAAGAAGAATTCGTCCCAAACAAATAAATTCAATTCAATTCACAACAACCACAAATTACAAATCTGTCATGAACTCAGATTCCGAAATAAATAATTTAACAAACCAGATTCCGAAAGAAACTAATCTGAAAATCAATGGATTAAATAGGTAAGCGCCAAAGCCAGCAGCATCAGCAGATACGCAATCCCTTGATCTATTGACGAACCTGCAAATCGCAATTCAATTTCACCATCAAACACAATTCAATGTATGTGTGTGTGAGAGAGAGAGAGAGAGAGAGAGAGAGAAAGAAGAGAGAGAAACTGCGCATTACCGTCGCTCGCGGGTGAAGGAGCAGGGGCCAATTCCTGCGCCTGAGCGTACTGAATCGAAGCCGTCAATAAAACTGCAAAAATCGCCATTAACGCAAACTGAATCCTCACCATAGCCATTCCTCACCCTCTCTCTCTCTGTATATATATATGGTGTATGTATAGTGTATACGGTGATTCTAGAGAGAGAGAGAGGTTATCGATCGATGAGGAGAGAGAGGGGGAATGGGGGGTTTTATAGAGAGAGAAAGAAAGTGGGGCCCACGAGCATGTTGTGAATGTTTTGGCAAAGCCATGTGCTGCCGCCGTCTCTCTCTCTTCAATAGTTGTAACCAATCTGTCAGATGCCTTTTCTTCGAAATGACCGATTCGCCCCTTGCTTGCTGCCCTCTAACGGTCATAAAGGGCAAAATACTCCTATACTTTTTCAATTTCGAATTTTAAATCTTTAAACTTATTTTGGTATCCTGTCTCTCCGTCTCAGTGAAAGCTATCCGTGAACTTTAAAAATAAGTACTCTCTTCGTCGGGTTGGTCTGCTATGGACTCGAGTGCATGTTGTGCACCCTAGTTCATATTGCACTTTTCAGTTTACTGACTTACACTTTTTGGTAAATGGTGTTGCACTTTTCAATTATTAAAGTATAATAATATTTTTAGTAATAATTGAAAAGTGCAACACCATTTACCAAAAAGTGTAAGTCAGTAAACTGAAAAGTGCAAATGGACTAGGGTGCACAAAATGCACTCGAGTGCATACTAGACTTTACCCTCTTCGTCCGTCTATAAGCTTCTCGTTACTTTTTGGCACAGACATTAAGAAAAGTGATTAAATAATAGATATAATACAAGTAATGTGATTGGAAGGAGAGAGATAGAGAGAAAAAGTAAGCTATATAAAGTGATGTGTAAGAAAAAGTATTTACCAAAAAGAGTATGAAAAATTTATAGGCGGACGGACCAAAATGGTAAAATGAAAAATTTATAGGCGGACGGATGGAGTATTAAAGAAATTTAATAAAATAAGTAAATGAATTAGATGTAATGTAATTGAGAAAGTGAAAATACAATGAAATTGGTTATATGTATTTATAAAATTTAGTAATCTTGTACTACCTCCGTCCCTGAAATTTTTTCATAGTCACTCTCACGATATACACGTATTTACCCTTCATACAATATCTTTTGGGGTCCACCATGCACTTAATCAAACTACTTTATTTACTTTATATATAAAAGTTTATAAAATTACATTCAAGATTCTAATTATTATACTTTTTTATTAAACTTTGTTACATCAAATGAAAGTTTTTCAGGGATGGAGGGAGTATCAGATATATATGTTATTTTTTGTCTGAATTAAAGAGTAAACACTTATGGCTTGACATTTTCGTTATATGAATCTTTCGTATCATTAAAATTATCACTAATGTACAATGTATTATCACCTGCAAATCGATTAAGTTTACTAGTAAAATAACTAAAACACAGATCTTTGTAAATATGAAAGAACTAATTTTTAAATCGAAAAAGTTAAAGGACAAAAATTAAAACTGATACAACTAAAGATAGAAAAAAAAAAAAGTGTATTTTACCCTAATTTTATTGATCTTTTTTCAAAAGGGACTTTATTTTCTGTCATTGATTTTATCAGTTTGATTTAACTTTTGTTCAATATATGAACTGGCGTTAACAGAATAAAATATTCGCAATTATTTTGATTTATTTTAGTAGCATTATATTACAAGAAACATGTAAAGACTATGCTGGAAAGTCAAGTTTGAATTCATCCATTTAAGTTACTATAATATGGATTTTTAAAAAAAAAATTAATTTATATACTTCCTATAATAATATATTTGACTGCACCAATTATTCCATTTTTATTTGCACACGAAAAATGAAAAATATTCCACAAATTTTGCTTTTACAATATTGATAATTTTACACAAAATTTTATTATTTCTTTCAATTTATTTATTAATTTTTTTCATAAAAAAATTACGGAATAAGAGGTGGAAATATTAATTTTAATTTGCATAACATCATCATTTATAGCCCAAGGCTTCTTGAAATTGTTGTTTTCTTATTTGGGCCGCTTATAATTTTAGCCCAATAGGCATGAGATGGGCATATCCTAACGTGGCCCATCTCGAATTTGGGCCCTTCGCAATCCTTTTATTTTAGGCCTTTTTAATTTTGTCTCTTTAGCCCAGGGCAGTCATTTTCATTAGTATAATACAGATACTCCCCATCCCGTCGAAAGCTACTCATGCGTTTTAGACACGAAAGTTAAAAAATATGATAGAATAAGTAAATCGGCGCGGTTATACACACACCAACCTATTGAGGACACCCACTGGATGAGGACACACACGGTGAGATGAGGACACCCCCTATGAAAAACCTAAAATACCCTTTTCCATATTAAATCCCTAAATCCATTCATTTCATTTCATGATTTCACACCCACCACACTACCGTTCGTTCGCCGCCTCCTCCCATTTCATCGTTCTCCATCGCGGCCTCTCTCCCCATGTCGCCGTTAGCCGCCGTCCGCCTTCTCGCCGACTCCCCCATGTGTCTGTCTCGATCGCAGCGCCGCCGCCTCCTTGAAGAAGAAGGGCGGCCGACCGACGCACACGCCGCCCCTGATTTCCTCCGCCAAAAATTAAGCTTCGACGATTGAGAGGAGGCGATTTCAAAAGTTTTCCATACCAGATCTGACGAAAAACAACCATCTTCGGTGGGAGGCGATTTCCGGCGTCGAGGTCTAGGGTTCCGCTAAGGTAAGTTTAGGCTTTTAAATTTTTTTATCTAATTAGGGTTTAGGATTTGCAGATTAGGGTTTAGAGAAAAAACAACATTTTTTTTTCCTATTTTCTTCGATTCTGTGAGGTGTTCGATTTTATTTTTTTGACAAATGATAGTTGTTGAGGAATTTTTTTCCGACACGTTAAATTTGTTTGTGAAAAAGTTTCGAACATCTCCATTTTGTTACGATAAAATTTTCGATTTTGTTTGAAAAAAATTCCGAACTAACTCATTTTTTTTTTTTTTTTTCGTACTTGATTTGTTTGAATTTTTTTTTGGAACATTTCTTTTATTTCTAATTCTGTGTTTGTTAAATTTTTTTTTGAAGAATACGGTGATTGTGGTGAAGATTTTTGCAAAATGAAATGGGGGTGTACTCATCTTTTTATTTTTTTAAAATTTCAGAGAAAGGGTATAATGGACATTTTACATGTCCTTAAAATTAAAAATTTGTCAGGTGGGTGTCCTCAATAGGTTGGTGTGTGTGTATAACCGCGCCCTAAGTAAATATATTAGAGATGATATGTTTGAAAAAGAGAAGTATAATATGAGGTGGAGTAATTTACCAAAAAAAAGAATAAATAATTTTTATTGGAACAAACGAAAAAAGAAAGTTTGATAGATTTTACGGGGACGAAAAGAGTATTGTTTACCTTTCATCCTACAAATTCGTCTTAAAAACTTAGTGTGTGTTTTTGTCCTTACAAGGGCTGTTATTCGAACCGTGCCTTAACGAGACTCGGCTCGACTCGTTAAGACTTGATAAGGCTCGACTCGTTTAGTTAAACGAACCGAGCTCGAGCTTGTTAAACACTCGATTCACTAACGAGCTGACTCGAGGTCAACTTGTTAGGCTTGATATCTAATTTTTTGTAGAAAATTCTATTAGGCTCGGCTCGTTAAGCTCGTTAGACTCGTTAACGAGTCGAGCTCAATTTTTGACTCGTGAATGTTATCGAGCCGAGTCGAGGCCGAACTTCAAATACTCGGCTCAGCTTGACTCGAATTATAACTCTACTTACAATATATTTTTAATCTTACAGTATCTTATTTTGATTTTGTAGTAATTTTAATTTGACCGTGTAGTAGCTTAATTTGACTTTATCGTAAACCACTTGTTTGAGACCCACAAAATTTAAAAAACATACTTAATTAGACATATTTCATGTATAAAATATTTCACACGAGCATGACTCATTTAACATCTCCAACCTTTTAATGATTTCTCAAAGCAAACACTTACTTAAAGAGACAACCTCATTCCAATACTATAATTAAACATCAATCCAAGCATATCATAAAAGACCAAACATCAAAACCCCATAGTGTAGCTAGCTAGGGCATCATATACTATACATTACAAACCTATTCAACTTTTCAATAACTCCACAAGAAAGCTCCCATTGCAAATTTCCTCTTATGGTTAACATCTCCATTAATGTGTAGCCCATATTCTCCTAATAAGCAATCAAGTTTCCACTCGGGCATAGATTCGTACTCTGCCCGAGTGTACCTTGGATAATGCAACGGCATTTGAAATCCACAACTCTCTCTCGCTATCAGACCATTTGTGTCGTGGCTAGTGACGACACCACCACTGCCACCGCCTCCTCCTCCAAGGTTCGTACGTGGAGGCATTGTGACGGATTCCGTCCCCCCTACACTCATTTTCTTCCAAACTTTAGACTATTTTTTATCACAAGTATGATAAGGAGAGTGATGAAATTGGAAGTATTTATAGGTGGTAGCATTGTCGAGGTGGGTGAAAGAATAAATGTAAGAAATAATTAGAGATGTTTGATTTGATATGAATTAAGTGCATGTGGATGTGGATTACAAAGAAAATATACTGTACACTTTTCAAATCAATGTATGTATGTGTGTGTGTGTGTGTATTGTTAATAATTATACTCTCCATTGGGTTCGATTACCCTACAAGAGAATGCTTAATCTTGTCTAGTAAGTTAATTTGTCATTTCATGTATGGACTTTTATTAAATATGAATATGTAAGAATATTTTGTGAGTTGTGAAAGCATGAATATACTAAGTTTAATTGTCATATGAATGTGTGTTTTAAGAAGGGTGTAGAAGTCGAAAATTTATAGTCGGAATTTTTTTCTATACCAAAAAATACAACTCACTTGGTGTAGTACAAAAACAATACTCTCTCCGTCCAATTTCAATATTCTTACTTTACTTTGTTCGTTGTTCAATTTCACCCTTCAATCACCACTTCATTAAATAAACAATCACTTTATTTACCGAGAAAATAAAAAAGGGCGAGTAAGGTCACAGAAAGAAAGGAGGTCAAATTAGAATTGCTACTCGAACAACCTCCACGAATTCAGGTCACCCTTGAAGAGTACATGCCTTCTATCAATGAACCCCACAATATCATATCATACCCTTAACATATCTACTTTATATATAAACTGATTAATGTTCATTAAAACTCGTGTCCGAAGAAGTGGACATAATGAATTTGAACGACGGAGGGAGTATGCAGGTATGTTTGAAACTATTTGAATGAGAGAGACTCCATTACTCAAATTTAGTTCATCATCAATATTGAAAGGTAAAATACTGTACCAAGATTCAAGAATGTACCTACACTAAATGCAATAATTAAATACATGTGACCCTTCTGCAATATTGTCCACAAATCCAAGTAAAGTATCTAATACAGTAATATATGCACAACCAATAGAATTGATACAAATAATTTGATTAGTGCCCTTAAATGTAGGGCATATATGCAAGTATTCAACATAATTAACCACCACACATTCTGTGGAGTCCATTAATAATGCAGAAATTTGACATACCTGGGGAAAAAGGCCACACATAGTGGTGGTACAGATCTCTTTGTCGGTGGTTGAGGCCGTTCCACCTGAGGTTCAGCTGCCGGAAAACTAATCCGTCCACCACCCTCAGCCCCCACCAAGTTTTTTTTTCCTCCAAGTATCATGATCAGGCTGTTTTCGAAAGAATGAGACTGTTCCTCTACGAACCATGGGCACCCAACTGATGTGGCGAGCCCAGAATGGAGTGTTTTCATGATCGGAAATTGACTCTTTTGCCCCCACATCAGCATGGTGGGTTATAGGGGAGCATTTTCACTTTAATTTAATAAGCACAAACACTTTCACACAAATGTGACGCGTGTGTAGGCAGACGCAGTGAATACTCATAAGCAATTTCATAGATAATTGGCTTGACATGCACAACTTGGTATCTGCTTGAAACGAATACTCTTAAAAGGTTGAATTAGTTGAATCAAAGAATCATACAACATCGGATTTCAATGAAATTTACTAAGAAGATGAAATAGGATAGCAAGAACTTTCACTTACATCTATTGAATCAAAATGTTTATATAACTAACCTACTCTAGTAAAACCCTGCTAGTTTTCGTTCCTACGAGTTGTGATTGTACATCTTACATGTTTCGATGATTGGAAGAGATTCTCATTTGATAATAAACCAGAGGCAATCCAGTTGATTTGATTGCATAAGAAAGTTGTACTAGGAAGCTGATTTTCGATCAACAGAAACTTCGACTAAACTTTCTGGTGCTGCTTTTGCTGTCAAAGGCAAATCCACAAGCATGCTTGGAGGGGCAAAATACATGTGCAGTGACATCATGCAGACAATAATTCCTAAGAAAAGCTGCATGCGGACATTTACAAAACAAAATAGGTTAAGGTTGAGTAACAACGTCTAATGATAAACCATATGTTAGCAAAGGCATCTGGAGTGGAATTCAATAAATGATTAATCATAAGTGAGCAAGATTTAGTTAATAGATCCCACAAAAAAAAAAAAAAAAAAAAAAAAAAACCTCAGTCATTACAGTTATCGTAAAACTAATCTAGGCAGGCAGCATTTGAAGAAAATCACAGAATTCTTTTATGCATGGAGAAGAATAATTGCACTGGTAAGAAAAATGATTAAGAATCACCTGTACAGTTGGTTTGAAGTTGAAAAGAAACCCAGATAATACCGTTGTCAACAACATTGCCATGGACGTGGAATACACCTGTTTAAAGGGAAAAAATAGCTCTTTTTATTACTTTATCTCATGTGCTAGAAACGAGGATCAAAGTATAATAATTGAGCAACTTAGATAATTATTTAAATCTAAACAGGAAAGATAACACGCGAACCATGATGTTTCACAGGAATGCCACATATGCTATTATGATAGTATTACATATTTAAAAAAAAAAACAGTTTTCTTATCAAATATTTTCAATCTTGATATTACGAGGATTAGACTACTGTATCTGTAAGATAGAAAGCAATAGGAACAAAAAAAGCAAACAAATTATCATGCACCTGCTCAAAAGAAGATTAATAAATAAAAAAAGGCAGTTAGTATGGTCTGCAAATGATAATGGAAGTAATAGATACCTTAACAATGTTGTCTGCGTACTTCATTAGCCACGATACTAACAGCCCAGTGGAACCAAGATTTAACACTACCAACCAAGTTGTCACAGTGTACCCATTGAAAAGGCGTTGCCACCATGGTCCTTTTTCAAACCCACTCCTAAAATCATCCATGATAAGTTTGGCCATGTTGAATATTGCACCAAACCTGAGATGAAGAATTTGCTAATTTGCTTCAATATACAGACATCTTTTACAGGCTCCTAATATCCCAGCTAATATTGTAGCAAACTACTAAGAGCTATAAATGCCCATCAAGGTCAGCTATATTTTAAATGAAGAACTGAATAACACATAAATAAAATCCCCTCATCCCTCTCCTCTGGTTTATTAAATAACGCCCGCGATCTTTTAGTACAGACAAGGCTAGTTTGCATTGAGAAATTATATTAATCTGATGTTAGTAAAAACAAGGGTCCTGTATCAAGAAGAGAAACCTACGTATATAGTTGGATATTCTGCCAGTACAAACTGTCATTATTCTTTTTCATCAAGAATTCTGTGTAGACACCAGCCAGTGCAGAGAGACAAGCAGATAATACACCCAACATATATCCTTGAATTGGCGATGAGAAGAGTGAGTCACAAGACGCTTCACCACAGCCTTTCACCTATGTTGACATCAGATAAAAGACTCAGATTATAACAATGCATATTTACATAGACTAGCTATATTAACATGAAAAGCTAGAAAATTTTCTAGGAGTGAAATATACAACTACCAAATGAGCAACATGAGCTTTGGAGCTATACAACCATGTAATCTATTTAAAAAATCTTCACAATCAAACATTATTATCTTATTTTGAAATGTTTAATACGGGTTAAACATCAGTTTCGGTACATTTAATGCGAAATCTTTCTTCAAAATATGAAATTTAGACAAACAACCACTAATACCCTAATAAGTCACTTAGCTACAACATGTTCCTGAAATTTTTACATATTTATGGCTGCAGTGTGCATAACAATAAAGTAAGAAAAAAGATCCCAGCAGCACCTGGCTTGTGGTCGTTCCGATAGCCAATAGAACAATAGCCATCCACTGCAAATTAGAAAGCCTCCTCTTCAAAAACAGCCTAAAATAGGAAATAGAGGTATATTCTAATTATAGAACATCAACATTTACATTACAGAGAGTTATTAGCTCTTTATTAAACAAACTGGAGGCTTCAGATATATAACGTCCCAGCACCTGAATAGTATTGCAGTTGTAACAATCTTTAAGTTGCCCATTATCTGATAACTGGAGGTATCAACATACGTCAATGTAGCAAACTGGACATTGTTGTGAACAAGGTATATGATTGATGGGATTGGATATAATCGAACACTTCTCCAATCAGTTGTCATTTTAGGAGCAGGTGACCTCTTGCATTCTCCCCATAGTAGCAAACTGGACACAATAAGCTGCTCTTCAACAAAAGACTTGTCAATAGCAAATTGCAGTACTGCAATGTAATTAAAATACTTGAATTGTAAAATTTAAACTTAGTCGTCATACCCACACATTATACACAGATTTCCATGCCCATATTTAAATAAAATGGTTTGATTCCTAACCAGCATGCCTGAATTGAACAACCAAAATATCTAGAATATGCCTAATCTATTACTCTGTCGCTTCCCAAACATTTACTACTTTTTTGCAAACTACTCTCCACGTTATATTCTTCTATCTCTCAATCGCATCACCTCTAATCTAATGCATCTTCTATCATATAATCCTGATCTCAACTAGAAGAGCTAACTTCAAGGCTAAATTTGATAAATTCGATCTTCGTAAACATTTTACTAATCTATGCATATAAACTGTGTACGAAAACACAAAAACCAGAAAAGCGATTAAAAGTGAAGCTAACTGAACTGAACATGTATTACCTTGAAAATTTCAGCGAGAAAAGGGACAGTGGCGTAGTCATATACGTATCCTCCATTACTCTGTGACAATGTTGTCAATATTCCCTGCCGAATTCACCAAAACAAACTGAACTTACTCCACAGATCACAGTTTCGAAACAATTACGCGAATGCATTCGAGTACGCACAAATCGTATGAATCAAGATTCAAATTACGAGCTACAATCAACGAGAGAGTGAACCTGAGAGCTCGTGAGAACGGTGAGTATGGAAGCGACGACGTACCACTGCATCTCCTCCGATTCGTCGAAATCACTGTAAAATTGTTCACTTGTTCATCGGAATCGAAAATGGAGTGTGGGTTTGATATCTCGAGAGAATTCTGATTGTACCCCTTTACTTTACATATTTACAAAACAAGCCCTAAAATAGCATTTCTTTACCATTTGATACAACACCTTTGTAAGTTTTGCAATTTAATACATCGACCCGTTTCCGGCCAAATTTAATTCAACGTGGGACGCTGCAGCTGCTGCTTCTGTCGAGAAAATATCAATTTTAGTCATGTAACTTAGATCGTGTCCAATTTTGGTTTTGTAACTTGGTACTTTCTCAATTTTAGTCCGATAACTTTGTATTTTCTCAATTTTGATCCCAACGGTATCAATTTTAATGCAAAGTTACTAGACTAAAATTAGACTTTACCTAAGTTATAAGAATAAAATTGATACTATCAGAAATAAAATTGATATTGTCACAACTAAAATTAAGAAAATGCAAAGTTGGACTCGATCTAAGTTACAGGACTAAAATTAACATTTTCTCCTACGTACATCCTATGTGGAGCTAGCATGACAGAAGCGGTGCCTTTGAGGACCAGATCGGACTAAATTCGACCGGAAAAAATATTGGTGTATCAAATTGTAAAAATTAAAAAGTACACACTAAAAGTTGTGATTTTTTATACGTATGAAATTAGACGGAGAAAAACAACTTTACGTCGGTAGGAATTAAAAAAATAGATTATATATTATTAACCTAAATTTCATCAATACATTAGAGAGTCAAATACATATAAACCACACAAACTTATTTTTAGCTATATGAAGTATTTTATATGTAAATATATATAGTCTCTGTGTGTAAGAAATTGCAATAAAATCAGTTGAAAATAGCCGTAAAAAATGGGCTATTGCAAACAAGCTGCCAAGTGTTGTGGATCACAAAAAAAACTCAAAACATTTTTTCTTTCTTTCTGATTCAGATTCTTATTGGATCTTCTTACAATTATTTTTAATTTGCATGTAAATTATTATTCTTGCATACATTGTCTGAAAATCTCACATGGAATGAATGTATGTATATGATCTTCATAAAAATCCAATCTTTATTGCATGATCATGCCAAAAACCATTGTCTGATCTTCGTTTTCGATTCGCATTCGCAGATCTAGCTGCATTTTCTTCAAGAATGGAGCAATTTAGGCAAATTGGAGAAGTAGTGGGAAGTTTGAATGCTCTGATGGTTTTCCATAACCACTTGTTTAATCAGAGGCAATGTTTTTTGTTGGTAGATATGCTCACTTCAGGATACAGAACAATTGCAGAGCAGATAAAACAGAATCTCAAATTCGAAGAAAGAAACATGAAATGGAAGGTCGTTGAGCATCCGTTGAGGGAGCTTTTGAGGGTGTTTCGAGAAGGTGAGGCGTACGTGAAGCAATGTTTGGAGACGAAGGACTGGTTTGCTAAGGCCATTGTACTTTTTCAGAATTCGTATTGTGTCGAATTTCATATCCATAACTTGTTATGCACCATTCCTATAGTCGTCGAAGCTATAGAAATGGCGGGGCAGATATCGGGGTGTGATGCAGAGGAGATGCAGAGGAAGAAGATTGCGTATTCGTTGAAGTATCAGAAGGATTTGAAGGATCCCATGATGTTTCAGTTTGTGTATGGATGTGAGTACTTAGTTTCGCAAGATTTGTGTAAAAGGATTGATTCGGTTTGGGATGAAGATAGGTGGTTTCTTCTCAAGGAAATCAAGGACAAGAAGAGATTAGTCTTCACGTCGAAGCGTGAACATCGTTTAGCTGATGTTCTTTTGAAGTACTTGAGTTTTTCGTCGGACACAAAGGATGTGTTGTTACCTAGCTCAACTTTGATGAACTCTAAGGATTATGTTGTAAGAAGGAGATTAGGGAATGGGAGAGAGTATAAGGAGGTTCAATGGTTAGGCGAGAGCTTCGCTTTAAGAAACCTATTCGGAGATATGGAGCCCTTACTGCCCCATATCTCCGTAGGGTTGACTCTCTCTCATCCTAACATACAACACATTTTGTGTGGTTTTAGTGATGAGGAGAGTAAAGAATGTTACTTGCTTATGGAACTTATGCATAGAGATTTATCGAGCCATATCAAGGAATTATCCGGGACGAAAAAAAGGGTCCCGTTTTCCATTCCGGTTGCGGTTGACCTAATGTTGCAAATAGCCAGGGGAATGGAGTATCTCCACTCAAAGAAAATCTACCATGGAGACTTAAATCCTTACAACATTTTGATCAAATGTAGGACCATAAGCCCAGAGGGGTACTTGTTCGCTAAGATATCAGGGTTCGGGCTTTCGTCGTCTGTCTCCAGCCTCACTCCGACAAACCAAAATGGGCCGCCTTCTTTTATTTGGTATGCACCGGAGGTGATGGCGGAACAGGATAGTTTAATTGAGGGAGGTGGTACCTTAAAGTACAGTGAGAAATCTGACGTGTATAGCTTCGGAATGATTTGCTTCGAGATTTTAACAGGGAAAGTGCCTTTTGAAGATACACATCTTCAGGGTGATAAAGTGAGTCGTAATATAAGGGTTGGGGAAAGGCCGTTATTCCCGTTTCATTCACCGAAATTGGTCACGAACTTGACGAAGAAATGTTGGCACGCTGACCCGACCCAACGACCGAGTTTTGGGCCAATATGTCGGATCCTACGGTACATTAAACGTTTCCTTGTGATGAACCCAGAGCATGGTCAACCGGATGCAGCTATCCCTCCTATGGACTTCAGTGATCTTGAGGCGGGTCTTGTTAGGTCAATGCAAAAGTCTATTTTGTCCCTTTCAGTAACGCAAATTCCGTTCCAAATTTTTGCATATAGAGTGGTTGAGAGGGAAAGGGTGAATGGTGGTTTTCAAAGAGAGCCGTCGGAATCAGGGAGCGAAGGAGCTTCGACGTGCGGTGATGAGAACGCTTTAGTGGTGGAGGAGATGGTGGCGTCGCCTGAAAGGAAACAGTTGCCCAACCCTGAGGTTATGCTTAGGAAACTTTCATTAACGAAGAGATCGCTTGAGATCAACACCAGAGACAACAAGCCAGGTTATATTTTTTATACTGTGACACATCATATATTATACAATAATACTTAAAAAAAAAAAGAGTTCACGTATCTTATCTCTTATCACTCATTCATTATCCCTCGTTTTGTTGTATGATCATCTTGATTTGTTAATCATGGATTGATCTTGCAGTGACGCCTAGGGGGAGTCGGTCCGTGAGGCCTCCACACACGCCACGTGGACGAGCGTTGAGGTTGGGTTCTGAAAATAGTTCGGGGACGATGAGTCCTCGAATACGAAAAAGATCGGGGCATGCTTCGGATTCTGAATTACCTTAGAACAACAACGCTAATCAGATTAATTGACCTAGGAAGTCTAATTAAAATAGGAATTAGATTTGTTTTATGTTTGAATGTGTGTTGTGTTTTAATAGAATTTTAATTTTCTTTTATTATTCTTAGTACATGATAAGATTCTTTACAAGTAGCTAGGCTATATAGTTTTTTTTTTTTTTTTTTGTATACTTTACTATATTGTACTTTGAATATACAATTGCATAGTTTACATTGTATCAAATTATCATCGAAATTTCACTTAAATCATCGAACTAATTTACTTTGAAATACGAACTATTATTTTTTTACACATAAATTACTAAACTATTTTTTTAGGACAAATATCTCCCCATTTTAAATGAGTATTTCCATTGTATATAATATATTAAGCACAAACTATTTCTCATTCACATAATTTACATCTAATTCACGACTAGAATTAGGGTTTTTTTTGTCTTTCTTTAAACCTTAAAAATAAGTAAGAAAATATCTTATTAAAAATTATGTGTGACAATAATGTAGAAATTCGAAAGAAATTTAGTAAAAAAATTTGGTTTAGTAGTTTATGCGTAAAAAAATTAATACTTGTATAATTTGATGAAAAGAAAAATAGTTTGATGATTTAAGTGTAATTTCGACAATTATTTCCTAATTAAAATCAATTAATGTAGTGAATTTAGCAAAAAAAAAAAAAGGGAAATATTCGTACAAATTAACGTTTGGTATCCAACTTTTGTACTGAATTTGAAAAAATAAAATCTAATGTAATAACAATTCAATAAATAATATTGAAAATCATGTGCAATAATAAGGTTAAATCATTTAACAACATGAATCAACTATTGTCATTTCGCATTTCAACAAAACATAATATATTTAATATCAAATATCAAATCACACTAAATAAAATCAAAGTGATCAGACATAACATAAATTAAAAAAACCATAATAGTCCAGCTCTCGACAAATATTTTTAAAATTAAAAGGTCGAGGCCTCTAATAAAAATTAACTAGCAAAAAATAGATAAATGGAATCACATTATGCCGCAAGAGCCATGGTGTTCGTATCCGTACGGGTTGTACTCCGTGTAGGGGTACGACGGGACGTATTGGGCCGGAGGTAGATCCGACCCATGATGATACGGGTACGGCTGTTGATAATAAGGAGAGGCGGACCCATACGGGTACGATGAGGGTCCAGCAGTAATGGGCATGGTCGGCCTATAGCCAATCGGGCCATGGCCATACCCATGCCCATATCCATACCCGTTTCTTTGATAGTACGGGTCATAGTTATCCTCGTTGTGCAAATAAGTACTTTTATTCAACCTAGGGTGTCGGAGCTTGAACTGGATACACTCGGCGTGGGGCCCGGACCCAGCCAAAGCCATCATTAGCTTGTTCGGGTCGACCACGGCTTTAATTATTGCAATGCCCTCTTGAGAATTATAGTCAACGTCGTAAACTCCTACAAAAAAATAAAATAAAATAGTATATTAATATTTTTTTGTGTTATATATGATAAATTTATAGATTAATTAAAAAAAATTGTATATTACCACAAATAGAGCCCAGAGCAACCCTCAGCCTCACCCTACATGCTTGGCAATTATTATTCACATTCAAAACAAACATCTACACCACAAATATTCGTTAATATATAAACGTATACTGATTTGGACACGAAAATTAAGAAAAAAATAAGCGAAATTTTGAGGGTACGTAAAATTGTGAAAAAAAAATCTTTCGTGGATGTGAAAATTAATATAAGACAGATCGAAAAGAAAAATGTAAAAACAGATTTGAGACCAAATCGATAAGAGAATAATATACGATGTTAATTAATGTAATAATAAATATTCGTTAATATATAACAATATACTGATTTGAACACAAAAGTTAAGAAAAAATAAGCAACATTTTGAGGGCACATAAAATTGTGAAAAAAAATTCTTTTGTGGATGTGAAAATTAATATAAGACAGATAAAAAGAAAAATGTAAAAATAGATTTGAGACCGAACCGATAAGCGAATAACATATGATGTAAATTAATGTAATAACAAATATTCGTTAATATATAATAACCGTATACTAATTTGGACACGAAAGTTAAGAAAAAATAAGCAAAATTTTGAGGCCAGGTATGTAAAATTGTGAAAAAACTTTTCTTTTATGGATGTGAAAATTAATATAAGACAGACCAAAAAGAAAAATGTAAAAACAGATTTGAGATTGAATCGATAAGGGAATAACATATGATGTAAATTAATGTAATAATTTAAGGAAAATACTGATTTTATACCGCTTCAGAGTAATTAGCCTCCATTGCTGTTCACCGCTTGCTTAGAGATGTATGCTGCAATTTGAAAAAAGAAAATCGTTAATCGGGTAGAAGTCGAAAATCGAAAATCGAACCAATTTCAGAAACAGCCTAGCAATTTCTTGAAGAGAAAAAAAAAAACTACGTACCAGAAATTTGGCACTGGTAATGAAAATGTTGAAAAAACAATGTAAATGTGCCAAGATATATATAGACTGAATGAAAATGTATACGTAATTCTTACGAAGATTTTAGAGAATATTATCCCAAAATAATATAATTAAGAAAATTACTAAAATAAATATGTTTAAGATCTTGCCTTAATTTATGATCGATTTTATAGAATATAAACTTAGCCCAAAATAATTCTTGATCATGGTAATTATTTATATAATTGTTTCTAATATAGTGACTTATTTTAATTTATGCGCAAGCAATTTAAACGTGGGCCTTTGTGTCACTATTTTAATCATACACATATTATACTAAAAAAAATCGTATGAAAAAAATTGACACCATATTGTACTAAAAATTTCGATATGAAAATTTTCATATCATATAAAAATACTGACTTTTTATGACATATAGATTCATACAAAAATTATTGAAACACTAATTCATATCGAAAAATACAATAATTTTGACATTTTTTAATACAAAAAGCTCGAAATTTTGGTATAAATTGGAGAGATCTTGGATATCTTATATACCCATGCTTAACATTATTAAATATTGAAATTAACCATTTACCATTTTTAAATACTAGTATTTCACCTTGTGATTAATATCGTATCTCAAATATATGGTGTAGATCTTTCTTAGTTAATTTATTATGGTATCATATTAACATTATTAAATATTTAACAATTTACCATTTTTAAATACTAATTCACCTTGTGATTAATATCGTATCTCAAATATATGGTGTAGATTTTTCTTAGTTAATTAATTACAACATTATTAATAATTTAAATTATGCCTTTGCATAGTGATTAATTAAATAATCAGAAGCTATAAAAAAACATTATTACCAACCATTGACCTCTTTTATGGTACGAATTCACTGTCTGTTAATCTTTTTTAATTTTAAACATCAGTTTTATAATTTTCTACACCAACAAATTGAGAGGGTGAGAGAGAATCTCCATGAGTAATATAAAAAATTTAAAAATGAGCCGCAAGTAAAAAAGATTCATTTTTTTGAGAAAAAAATGGCAGAGCCAGTGGTGGATATAGACCAAGGAAATAACCTTGCGGAAAATGGAGGAGGAGGAAGAGAAGACGAGGAGACGAACGCGTCTATTCTCGCGGGGCTTAATCTTGTTACAATCGTGTCGTTATTGTCGTTGTCAGACGAAGAATGTTCGAGTTTAGACGCGATTCAAGAGATGGAAACGGGGGATGAAGATCGAAAAGCCAAACATGGTGGTGTATCCAAAACTTGTTTACCCACAAAAAAGCAACAAGTCAGCCAATTTCCAGCTGTTGCAAGGCAAACAACTAGGGTTCATACCAAGATACAAGACTCTAGGTAAACGAACTTTACCACGTTCTGATTTTGATCTCGTTAACTTTGAAATTTTCAAAATAGTCCCGTAACTTACACTTTTTTTGACTTTTTGGTCCTACAAACTGCTGTACCATGAAATATAACCTTGGTCAACCGAATGTGTGACATCCTACAGCCAGTTACCAGACTAAAATATCGAAAAACTGAATGTTGAATGTTACATGACTATTTTCAAAATCTAAAAGTTAACAGGACCAAAATCGAAAAATTGTAAAGTTACAAGACAAAACTCTCTCTCTCTCTCTCTCAAGTTACCATTCTCTCACTATTTGATTTCAGGCACTGCAGAAGATTCTGAATTTCCAAGAACCATAAAATTCTACTTCTGCATACTATACAGAAGAAGACACAAAACTTGTTGTAGTTAGGCAAGATATTACATCAAATTTTGGTAGGTAGATAGGTAGATATATATATATATATATATGGGGGAGAGAGAGAGAGAGAGAGAGAATCCAGGTTTTATACATGGAAGAGTGCAAAAGCCATGTACAAAACTACTGATTGAAGGGAGAAACCAACAAATACTATTATTATTGTGTAATAACTCATCCCTATAACTTATTGCTAATACTGAAACCAGAGAAAAATCAAATCCATGTCAAAAAGCAGAGGAAATAAAGGTCAAACATCTTCTCTCCAGGAAAAGACGGGCACTCTATCGATTCTTTTCCTCTACGCACAAAAATCGCACATGATGCATCACAACTAGAGCTATCAGTCACTTATCTTCGTTTCTACGCCTAGGTGCACCTTCACTTGTTCGTACGTCACAAATGCGATGGCTATAGACGGGATAACCTGATCACAAAAAATTTGCAACAAAAATATTCTCAGAAACAAAATTTGCAACTCGTTATCATAAAAAGAGAATAAAAGACGAACCTTGACAGAGTTGGGGACCAATCCTTTGTATAATGCTAGGAAGCCCTCGTGCCTGATAGTTTTCCTGAAAGCATCAACCATGCCGGTATACTCAACGGGGGCCTTGCTTCGCCCATCACCAGCAACGATTGAAGAAGCATGGTTCCACCCCACCATTTGCATTCTCCTACGAATGACATCAAGTGGATAAGCAACAGTTTGTCCAACCGTGCCTGCTGCTGCCCCACATGCAAGCCTTGTTACTACACCCAATTCATTATTATCTTCAACGAGACCAAATGCCTTGGATTTAATCAACCAATCTTTAAGAGACTCATACGCTGCAAAGTTGAGACCCACATACGGTACCTGTAAAAGGTTATACCAAGAATATTACATGTGTGGTCTAAACGTCCGTACACGTTTTAAAATTAAGGTACAACTTCAGAAAATGAAATTAATTAAGGTACAACTTAAATATTCAAGTAGATCCCACAATCCTTTTCAAGCAACTACATGCATGTGTGTAGTCAATGTAATCCACCAACCAAATATTTTTATTCTGTAAACTTAAGAAACAGTTGCTTCAACTATAACATTTTAAAATTAAGGTACAACTTAAATATTCAAGTAGATCCCACAATCCTTTTCGAGCAACTATATTCAAGTGTAGTCAATGTAATCCACCAACCAAATATTTTTATACTAATACTTAATAGCCAATTTGCAAAAAGTCCAAAGCCATAACTCAATCATGCTGATAACAATCACTTGGGCACATAAAATCTTTAATATATTTTGGCTACTTTTTTGACTAATGAAGAGACAAAACCTTTTCTTCTTCACATCATCGTGCTATTATCACCATTCCAAAAGTATCTAAAATTCCAGAACTTACAACTCCGATGACAGATGGAAGCCAACCCCTATATAGACCACGGACACCTTCCTCACGAAGCACAGTCGACAAAGCATGGAACATTCCTCTGTACTGATAAGGGGACTTATCCGTCTGGGGTGAAGGAAAAAAAATGTGCTTATAAGTACAACAGATAAAACAAAATAACTTATAAGAAAAGCTAGTTTAAAGAAAACCCTGCCATACCTGTACAGTAAGCCTGCCTCGAACCATATCCATTGGGTATGTAGCAGACATGGCAATTATCCCAGCACATGCTCCAGCTCCCAAACGTAGTAAAGGAGTCAGTTGAGCATCCTCTACATTACCAAATCATAAAGAAAACAACAAAATTATTAAGCAATGAAATCGTCATCAAATCACATACTAATATAGCAGTTGAAATAATAATAATAATAACAGTTGTCTCATGTGAATCAGACCTGGCCACATTATTTAGTTTACCACAACAATTACTGATTTCATAAAAATATTATGCTAGCACAGCGTTAGTATCAACAACTCAAATTCAATAGACATATATATTTTCATAAGACTAAAACTGAATACATAATTTTTAACAACTCTTGACTACACTGTGGATAGTAATTTCCACTACCTATATTTAGACTTGATTATGTTGGAAAACAGAAACATACAAAAGAAGCACAAGGATCATTTAAACAGCAAAGGCAGATACCAGCTCCAATAAAGAACAAAAATGTTGGGGCAGCAATGTTCAAGCATCACCGTCATGCATGATATATATAGACTAAGAGAATAAAGCAGAACTGGAAGAATATCTGAATGTGCCATGTGTAAACAAATACATACCATCGCCAGTTTGCTTCTTGTACATGCGTAATATGACCCTGTTACAATAGAGAAAACTTAGTCAAACACAGAAAAAAATGAAACGAGAACAGACATGAATAGTGGTCATCAAAGATTAGCTCAAACTGAGCATTGCCTGTCTACACGTCATAATAGCTATTGTAATACACCAGCAGGATACATAAAACAAATTAACTAAATAGGCCAAAAATCAACTTTTTCAAGTTCAGAACTGTGTAACAGGAATTTGATGACAACAAATAAAAAGGAAAAGGGTTTAGATCTAAGTCCAACTAATGCACAAATTCAGTATTTCAACCAACGAGATATACATCGTCATCTATTTATAACAAATCACTTCAGCTTCTTAAAAGTAATCACTGAAAATCTTTGTAACAATCCAAGGCATGACCAAATAAAAGCACTTGGTTTCTACTGTTGCAGCATATTTACAGTTTCATGGTTTTATGTGTCTTAATCTGTTGCCATAATAAACCAGCAGTTCCAAAAAGTCTGTACTATAGGGAGCATGATATCATCAGATTAACACAATTAAATAAACAAAAGACCATGAAGGCTATACTTGGATGCTTGCTCGTAGCTGAAAAACTTCACTGCAGAATTCGGGATGATACGAGCACAATTTGTGCCATTTCCTTGAAACAATCCTTTAAGGCCCTCTGATTTCCATATATACTTTAAGCCTTGAACAGTACCACAATATTTAATGTTGTGCGGATTTTGAACCTGAATACACAATGAAAAACACAGCATTGAGAGAAGAACAGTTTCCACGATGCAATAGCTCTGCATATGATGACTCCACACAATATAGTCAAAAAATCGAAAAGAAGAAAAATAACTCATCAACTCTAAGAGTAAAAAAACAACCAAAACATCAATATATATCTCTGCAACATCAGTATCTATACGTAATAGAGCACCAAATGTTGCTAAATTGAATACAACAGACCTGGAGCAATATTTTTAATCGCTCCAATGGAGCTACCGCAGTTCGGGACCTGTGACAGGCAATAGAAAGTCAGTCCCATTCGTCATAAGAAATCATCAGCTAGCTCTAAAAGAATCAATATTTCTAGCATGCTCTTCACCAATACCCTCAAACACTTGTGATTAGAGAAAATCAGAGCTACTATATTCCTTTCCCCCAATAATTACTCCAAATTGAGCAAAAACGGAAGATCTAGAGCATATATGTGCTTAAACCAATCACTCCAATTCCAAACAAAATCTCCAAAAACTAATAAAATAAATACATTTCACCACATCAATCGGAATAACAATACAGAAAAATGAAAACACGTACATCTTCTCATGCACAAACGGAACTAAAACTAAAAGGAGAAAATCAGGACTTACACTCCTCCAGCGACGCCACCAGCGATGAGAGACTTGCAAATACTGAAAGCCTGATTCTTATACGGCTTGATTTCTTCGTTCGCACCCTCGGCCAAATTCACAATCTTAGACACCGTGGATTCATCCTCAGACGCCATCAAATGCCCAAAAAATCGATGAATAAATTAAATCAGTATAAATTAAACCCTAGCTCGACGAAGATCAAATCAAGGGGACATTCAACGCGCTAACGTTTCTTCGGGAGAAGAAAATGGCGGAGAAATCGGCACACAGTGAGGGTGTCCGCGAGGGTGAATGACGGCGTCTGTTTATCAGAGACACTGAGTTTATTTGTTGATTAATTAATTATTTAATTATTAAAGATTCGATAATTCCATTCCTCCGCTTTAATCGGTTGTACTTTCGGGTCTTTATCTCCTCGGTTCAATTTAATCGGTTCGATTCCTCTATTCTATTTTTCGTGTTTTACTGGTTGGGTCAAAATAAATATCTAATTCTATTCAAAATATATGTCATCTAAGCTCATGCACACATGTTAAAAAAAATAAATTATTTCTCATGTTACTCTTAGTGATAAGTTTGGAAGAAATGTAATTAATTTACATTAAAAAATGTAAAACGTCATATAATTTGCAAAAAAATATAAAAGGTCAAAACAACTTATATTAAAAAAATGAGGGAGTATAAAATAAAATTTATCCTGCTGAGATAATTGAGTCTGAAATCATTTTGAAATGGGTTGGTCTAATATTTTTAGTATAATAATTGAAAAGTGCAACATCATTTACAAAAAAAATGTAAGTCAGTAAAACTGAAAAGTGCAACATGGACTAGGGTGCACAACATGCACTCGAGTGCATACTAAATTTTATGTTTTGAAATAGTGCACTTGTAGTACTCATTATGCTAATTTATCAAGACACGAGTTTTAATGAATATTAATTAGTTTATTCATAAAGTAGATAGGTCGAGAGTATGAGAGGTATTGTAGAGTCTATTTATAAATAAATTGATTGTTTATAGATAAAATGGATAAATAAGTGATGGTTATGAATAGTATTATTTTCTAAAAGAAAATGAGCTAAGAAATTAACATAATGAAATTGAACAGTAGAGTATATATTTTTTGTACCACTTGTTAAAAAAAATTAAATCGTATTTTTTTAATTTTTATACATTTAACACTGTTTATTTAGAAATTTTTGAATGATAGTAGCATGGCGCATTGATAGGACTTCAAAGATTAGGGTTTTTGACCTCGCAACAGTTATAAATATAAATGATTTTTTTTTTAAATATTCAAAATATTTCAATTTACATAGTGTTTTATATGTAAAAATAATCATTAATGATATATTTTTTTAAATATTTTTAGCGCCCAAAATAATAAATATAAATATAGATGTATCTTCACCGACTTCACGTGCATTCGGCCCAAAGCTTTAGCTGTGATTGGTTGCGTTTTTATTTAATTTGTTATAATTTGTTTTCTTTTTTTTAGATAATATGAAAAATATTGTGATAATTTAGGTGATGTGACTTTTTTGAGTTTATTATGAATATCTTGTGGATCATATTTTATAAGGGTGTAGTAACTTTCATATATATCTATTTAAATTTAAATAGTCCTTGTTTGTTTCTTATTGAATATGATGTTCAATTCTTTAAAAAATAGAAAAGTTTTCACACTTTTTTTATATCTGTTTTACAATATTTTTTACTCCTTTAAAATACTCTATAATTCTATTTTACAATATTTACTATTTTACACATAATTTAACTCATTTATTTAATTTATACATAAATTTTACTAAAGTATCATTAAATATAGTAAATAATACTCTTTCCGTTCATTTATAAATTTTCTAGCTTGTTATTTTGGTCGGTTCGTTTATAAGTTTCTCATATTCTTTTTTATAAATATATTTTAATTTTTTATTCTTATATTTCACTTTTTATCTTACATTTTCTCTATTTTTCATTCACTTGTATTATACCTACTATTATTTAATCATTTTTTTTTAACCTTTATCTTCAAAAGTAACTAAAAATTTATAAGCATATGTAAAGAAGAGTTAATTTTTTCTTAAGAGTCTTTGGAATTGGGCTAAAAAAATGAGAGTCTTAGGTTAGATGGAATGGGCTGGGCTGGGCCGTTATTGGGCCACTTATAAATAGATAGTCTCGGCCCATCCAATGATATTATTATAAGGGTCTGACTATATGCACCTCCATTTCGGTTTGATGCACTCCCCCTTTCAGTTTTATTAATAAAATAATAGGTAAAAAACCTAAAATACCCTTCATTAAATATACACCATACTAGATGCACCCCACCTCATTTCTTTCACCTTCCCCTAACACACAACTTCCGGTCGCCGGCGACACCATTTCCGGCGACCATCAACTCAAAAAAAAAAAACAGAAATGGTCGACCATATACTCCAAAAAATCACAATTTTTTTTCAACTTTCGACCAACCAGTGTCGACCATATACACTCTCGTCGACAAATCGTTGTCGACGGGAATGTATATGGTCGAAACGGTTGGTCGAAAATTAAAAAAAAAACAATTTTTTTTTAAATTCGATTATGTAAGGTCGATCAAATACACTCTCGTCGACAACAATTTGTCGACGAAGGAGTATGTAATCGACCTTATACGGTCGAAAATTGAAAAAAAAAAAAGAAGAAAAAAACTAGGGTTTTCTGCAAAAATGCAGAAAACCCTAACATTGGAAAGGGGAAAACCTGGTGGGGGTGGGGTGTGGCGGCGTCGGAGGGAGGAGGGGGCGGCCGCGACGGGCTCGACGAGGGAGAGAGGAGGAGGGGACGGCCGCGGCGGCCGCGCGCGGCCAAGATCTGTTTTTTTTTTTTTTTTTTTTACAGGCGGTGGGGGTTGGGGGGGGGGCGACGGGCTTGGCGAGCGAGGGAGGGAGTGGGGGGCGATGGGCTTGGCGAGGGAGGGGGGGGGGGCGATGGGCTTGGCGAGGGAGGGAGGGGGGGGGGCGACGGGCTCGGCGAGGGAGGGAGGGGACGGATCTCTTTTTCTTTTTTTTTTTTTTACAGGCGGCGGGGGTTGGGAGGGGGGCGACGGGCTTGGCGAGCGAGGGAGGGAGGGGCTGGTGTCGCCGGCGACGGGTGGTGGAGGGGCAGGTCGCCGGTGGTGGTGGTGAGGGGTGGGGGAGAAGATGAAAGAAGAAATGGAGGAGGAAGAAAGATGGAGGATTTGGGGGGTGTGGGTAGTAAAAGGATTTTAATGAAGGAGGGGTATTTATGACATTTGAGGGGAGGTGTGACCTAAAATTCGGGGAGTGTATAAATCGGGGGATTGATGGGGGAGTGCATCAAACTGAAATGGAGGTGCATATAGTCACACCCTTATTATAATTATTTGGTTTTTAATCATTGTCAGTGTCATTACATAGACATGAATTTGGTAGGGGTACACATCAGTATAACATTTTTCACTTTTTTTGTAAATAAACTAATATTTAATATAAGGTTTTTTTGGGGGAGTAATAATTATGTCCTTAAGATAAGAGGTAACTGGATATTTTATTAGTCGGAAAGTCTTTGTGAAACTGTTTTACGGTAAGATAACGTATAATTTATGCACGATGCTTAAATATTTTAAAAGAGATAAATATTTATTTATATTAGTTAATGATCGCCAAATTATTCACTAGGGCATCCTCGTCTTTTTTCTCTCAATCACATCATTTTTTACTTCACTGTCATTATTTGGCTCATACTTTTTAATCGTTTCTAGTCTTTTTTTTTATTTCTTTCATATATGATATATTAGTGCTACATTCTTTTTACACTGTCACACTTAAAAGACATACAATAATACATTATAAGAAATGCGTTACAAAATAAATAAGAAGTGTATAGAATTATCAATATAAATTATTTGTATTCTATTATAAATCACTCACGTATATTAAAGTAAACGAGAACGAAAGAAGTACTCCCTTCGTCCTATATTAATTTTTATAGGTAGATGGACACAAATATTAAGAAAGTGTAGTAATGAGTGGAGTTTTGAGGGGTAATTTTGTAAATCTTTATGTATAAAGTAAAGAATGAGTTGACTTTTGTGTATGTGTGTAGAAAAAGTAATAACAGTTGTGTAAAATTGAGGATATTGTGAGAGTGAAGTTTGTAAAGGATTTTCCATTTTAAAGGTGTGAAAGTTATTATGTGACGTCCCAAAAAGAAAAGTGTGAAAGTTATTGTGGGACCGGTGGGAGTATATAACAATATACTCTGTCTTCTAGAACCTTTCCACATGATGTGCGTGCTTCCAAAAAAAAAAATCCATGCAAAGAGAAAGACAAGAAAAATAATGGGAAAATATAATAATTAAATAACTAACGTCACTTCATTCGTCATAAATTTCACAATTTTACTATAAATTGATATATATATATATATATATTATATAGGGGTTAAAGTTAAATAATTTAATTATAATGTAATAGTGAATAGAATATTTGGATTGTATTTTGTCATGAAGATTTTAATAAGTAAATTAAAGAACTTCGTATGGAATGCATGGGATTAAAATATTTAATAATATAATTATAATTTATAATTAGTGCTTATCACAAGGTTGAGTTGAATAATTATTGCCCCACATGGCTAAAGGTATATATATATAGGTAGCTAGTTCTCCATTAATATTAATTTATTAGTCTAGTTTTATATTGATAATTTGATATGACATTAGGTTATATTTTCATTTTTTTTTAATTAATCAGATTTAAAATAAAATGGTATATCGAAAAACATATTATTTGTGATTCAATCCGAATTTTCAGGAGATTATTTAGCAATTATCTATTGTAAAAGTCCCCGTCTAAGCATTAGTCGTCGATCTACCGCACGCTTAACGATTTTCAATCAGACACTCTTTTCTTTTTTGAACTTTTCGATATCGAAGTTCATTTCAAGCAGAATCGATGCTTCGAGCAAAACCATTACTATGATTTTTTTTTTCTAAATGCAAATTGATGATTTTTGGGTAACTTTGTCTGATTTCATATTTTTTAGACTGCTAAATATTTTAGGTATAAAAAAAGTTGAACTATCTAGACAGACGACTAGACAACAACTGAACTTTTCAAAATTATTCGACTAGCAATTTTCGACTTATGCACCCTTAACCGTGGGTTCTAAATATACATTAAATAAGTTGTTGCGTGAAAATGGGTGTACTTTGTTTTACGATGTAATTAATTAAAGCACGTGAAATTCCTTTTAGTTATTATTATAATGTCTTATGGTTCATACTAGCTATACTTTCTATTCACAATTACGTTGGTCAAATTCCAAAATAATAGTAATAATTACATTCTTGAATTTGTACTTTTTTTTTTTCTCTTTATATTGTACAATCATTTATTTTTATTCTTTTATTACAAAAATATGTTTTATCCTTCATAATTTTTTAAGAATTGAAATATTGTGTATACACTATGTTACACATTATGTAATTTGTATTAATCCACTAAATAATCCAAACTCGTACTTAAGTTACAGTCGTATTAATAACTTGATTTATGTCATAGTATTAATTGATGTTTTAGCATAGTTTTTTTTTTTTTTTTTCTCATGCTTGATTTTTTGGTCCACTTAATTAAATAGTTGGAATTCAAAACATGGTCCGCAGGTATTATAATTAAATGATTAATATGATTGACCACCTTAACTCATAAATAAATGTAGTATTTTTAATACTCATGAGATATTAGACATTAATTAATAAAACCAAATTAAATACCTTTTATTCTAGCAGGAAATAATAATGTTTTCTATCTTAGAACTCATAATATTCTCATTCAAAATGAGAAATTAGTTTTTCCTACTTTCATTGGGAAATAATATTTCATTAATTCTATTATTGGTCCCTACTATACCTAAATTTTTCTAAGCAAAAAGTGAAGTTAAAAAAGGTGAAAAGTGTTTCCCAAAATTATTAAATATAATCCTCTTTACCAATAAAACATGCATGTTAGGGTCTTTTTTTTTTTTTTTTTCAAAGGACCGACTAATTCGGGAAACCAATTCCACCATTCATTTACGAAAATCATGTTTAAAGTAATTAAAGTTTTGCCCTATTTATATATAAAAAAAAAAAAAACCAACCTCAAATTTGAACAAATACATTATAAAAATAAATACTCCGATATATTATTTTATACTTGTTTTTACAGTCAAAGAGGGTGGGGCACCAAAAAATCTTATTTTTTAATTAGTATTAAAAAAAATTACAAATGTGTCCCCAAATCTAATATTGTTCCCCATTTTAAAAGGTTGTGCACTAGTAGCATCTAGAGGAGATAAAATTTAATGGAAAGTTAACATGTTTAATGTACTTTATATATTTGTATTTATTTTGTGCTCCTATATATGAAAAAAAAAAAAAAATTGGTCCAGACATTGCATAGTAAAGCACGTTTGTCCTTATAATGTGTACTTTATATGAACATGAATATGTTACTGTACAGAGAAAAATGTGTTACTCTATATACACAACGTAATTACATAACGTGAATAAAAACTGTAACAAACTAGAATGAATGTTGCAATGAATAAGATGCATTGTTGAGACAAACGAAGACGAAGCAACCCGATTTAAAGTAGACGCAATGTAATTCGAAGGACATTGCACAAATCTTAATCAGTGTAATATTGTAACTAGTACTCCCTCTGTTCTAACGAGATTTGTACGTGTAAGTTTCAAAAGTAATGTCATATAAGTAAATATGCCTATATTTTAAAGGTAAAAGTTATAAAATTTCATTTTTCAAAACATGTACTCCCTCCGTCACGTGATTACTTGCACACTTTCCTTATTTGGACGTCCCAAGATTACTTGCACACTCTTAATATGGAAATACTTCCAAAAAATTAATACCCTCCCAACATCATTTTATTTTCAAAATTGTCACCCTCTTTTTACATACATTTTACTTTACCCCTCATCATATCTACTTTACACATCACCGAATTACCTAAAATACCCCTCTTTTATTTTACATCACCAACCAATAAATTCACTTTTCTTAAAAACTATGTCGGTCAAACCATGCAAGTAATTCCGATTAATACTCCCTCCGTCCGCCTATAAGTTTCTCATTTTACCATTTTGGTCTGTCCGTCTATAAGTTTCTTATACCTTTTTTGGTAATTACTTTTTCTTACACTTCACTTTATATCTTACTTTTTCTCTGTATCTCTCTCCTCTCTCAATCACATCACTTGTACTATATGTATTATTTAATCACTTTTCTTAATCTCTGTGCCAAAAAGTAACGTAAAATTTATAGACGGACGGAGGGAGTACAATATAAGACTATCTCGATTGCAATAATTATGCAAATTTCTATAGGACGGACAAAAGTACATTTTATTAAAGGGTTGAAGGCCCACTCAGTACACTAACTACTCAAATTAATTGTCCTTTCTTTGTTCAGTTATAGGTAGGACGATTTAATGTTTCTATTTTGTTGTTAAAAGTTTGGGTTGATTATAATAACTCATGATTTGTACAAAAATAACCCATATATATTACTAAATCGCATAAATTATTAGGACTATTTTATTTTATATACAAGGCTATAATCACGCCACATAAACCCAACATTTTAACGCCACGTCGAAATAACTTTTTTTGGCCCCCTTTTCCATTATAAAAAGTAGGGCCGACAAATCGTGCTATCGTGTCGACACGATAAGGTCAAACACGAACACGACACGTTAAGGATATGTGTCGACACGAACACAATAATTTTTGTATCGACAGTGACACGACATGATAACAATACAATAAGAAAATAAAGCAATTTAAAATTACATTTAAATATATAAAATATATTTATATAAATATAAAAAATTATCATATTATTATCGGGTTGTTTATAGGTTAATAGATTACCTGTTAATTTTATCATGCTTAACGGGTCGACACGAAGACGAAACGAAATTTTCGTGTCATTATCGCATCGACCCGATAACGACGCGAACCCGATAAGACCAAACACTAATCTACAATTTTCGTGTCGAATTTGTGTCGTATCTAAAATTGTCACCCCAAATAAAAAGAGCTTATACATACAATAATATATATCGACATTATTATAAATTATAATCAATTTAGAATATCTTTCTTTTTTAATTTAATTGCCTGATCATCATACGAGATTAATTGATAAAGAAACGCAAGATCGATCTTTAATTCACGTCGGATCAAATCATAACGTAATAATTAAATATACTCCCTTGTACCATATTAGTGTGAAAACTGATACGGCCGCGAAAAAAAATATTGAAATCATTTTAACTTTATTAAAGTAGTAAAGTAAAAAAAATTGTTAAAAAATGTAATAACATAAAACATAAATAAGTGTGAATTTTGAGGGTAAAAATTGTGAAAAAAACTATTTTTTGTGGGAGTGAAATTATTGGGGAGCAGATAAAAAAACGAAAATGTGAAAACTGATTTAGAACCGAAATGGTATAGGTTTGGCATCACTAAAAATGAGTGGACTAACTATTTCTATAAAGTCTATAAATTAGAACTCTATTGTTAAATAAAAAAAATTAGAATTATAAGTTTACAAGTCGAACTAGAGGTCGGACGCCATTAAAACTTGCACGAAAAAAACTCTATAGTAGAGGCTTAATTAACAATTAACATAAACCTATATAAAGTGACGTATATAGGCCTTTTCATTGTAAGTTAATTACGTCAATTTATTACTAAATTAAATACAAGTTGAAATTCTAAACTCTAGTGCTACAAGAAAACTATAATTTAAAAGTTAGATGATTAAGTTATTAAACACAAATTGATAGGATCTAAGTAGTCAGCAAAATCGTTGTATTAAAATAATATAGAGTGGAAATTTAATGTCCTAACCTAGATAGTTTAAGGCTCCGGTCCCACAATATTTACCTATATTATATACCACTTGCATAGCTTGTGATTGAGTTTTTTATAATTATTTTTAAGAAGAAATGACAGTAATTAATCATCATTAAGAAGAAATGACAGTAATTAATCCCTTATTATTGAAGTTACAGTAACAAAACACCGAAAATGACAAGAATTTTAATGTATTTAAGTGAGGGTAGGAATCAATGGAATACTTCGTTTTTTAACCCCACTTCGAAAATGGGAAACGAGAGAAGTCTTGATATCTCTCTCAAATTAACAAATGGCGAAAGGCAAGATAGTCTCAAATCGACAAATTACGGGGGGTTATTAAAGATATTTTTTTCCCATAATAATCATCCTATGAAAGTTACAATAGTATAACGTTAAATTGAGATGTGATGTCTCTATCAAATTGAGACGTGATGAAAGGCATGAGAGCCTCACTTTCCTTTTTCATAATAACCATCATTAAGAAGAAATGACGGTAACTAATCCCTTACTATAAAAGTTACAATAACAAAACATCGAAAAAGGCAAGAATTTAGTGTATTTAAGTGAGTGTAGGAATCAATGGAATACTTCGTTTTTGAACCCCCTTCGAAAACGGGAAGCGAGAGAAGTCTCTCTATCTCTCAAATTGACACATGACGGAAGACAGAATAGTCTCATCCTTTTTTTTTTTTCCCATAATAATCATCCTATGGAAGTTACAATAGTATAACGTTAAACACTAAAAAAGAAGTCTTTCTATCTCTATCAAATTGAGACGTGACGAAAGGCATGAGAGCCTCACTTTCCTTTTTCATAATAACCATCATTAAGAAGAAACGACGATAACTAATCCCTTACTATAGAAGTTACAATAACAAAACATCGAAAAAGCAAGAATTTAGTGTATTTAAGTGAGTGTAGGAATCAATGGAATACTTCGTTTTTGAACCCCCTTCGAAAACGGAAAGCGAGAGAAGTCTTTGTATCTCTTTCAAATTAACACATGGCGAAAGACAGAATAGTCTCATTGAAACGTAATGAAAGGCATGAGAGCCTCACTTTCCTTTTTCATAATAACCATCATTAAGAAGAAACGACGGTAACTAATCCCTTACTATAGAAGTTACAATAACAAAACATCGAAAAAGGCAAGAATTTAGTGTATTTAAGTGAGTGTAGGAATCAATGGAATACTCCGTTTTTGAACCCCCCTTCGAAAACGGGAAGCGAGAGAAGTCTTTGTATCTCTCTCAAATTAACAGATGGCGAAAGATAGAATAGTCTCATTGAAACGTGATGAAAGGCACGAGAGCCTCACTTTCCCTTTTCATAATAATCACTGTTAAGAAGAAACGACGGTAACTAATCACTTACTATAGAAGTTACAATTACAAAACATCGAGAAAGACAAGAATTTAGTGTATTTAAGTGAGTGTAGGAATCAATGGAATACTTCGTTTTTGAACCCCCCTTCAAAAACGGGAAGTCAGAGAAGTCTCGATATCTCTCTCAAATTAACACATGACGGGGATATTAAAGATATTTCCCATTTTCATCCACTATAAATCCAAGCAACAAATTATGATATTCCATCACTTTTTTTCTGCAAGAAAGAGAATCTTCCAACAGATAGGCATCAATTTCCTCCAAAATCCAAATCCCCCTGTCCCATTCTCCATTTTCTTGAAATCATCAAAATTTCCATTCACAAATACACTGACACTGTGCTAAAGTGAGTGCTCCATCTCTCATCAAAACCGTTATTTCATAAAGACACCATCTTTCTATTCTTTAGAGTTCAATTTATTCATATTGGTTGTTGCAGGTTCGTGAATCTTGTCTTTTATGGGGTGTTTTTGCTTTCTTTTGTAGATAAACGATGAATTACTTTTTCTGGGCTTCTTTCCCTTCTTTATTAAACTTCTTTTTTAAGAGTTTTGTGGATTCTGGGAACCCCTTTTGTACTGTTATGTATCTTTTTCCAGTAGTTGCTTTATTTGGGATTCTTGCGCTTTATATGTTTGTGGAAATACCTGACTGAATCTGATGTTTTTAATTTGATCCTCTTTCTGGGGTTTCATTGTTCTTGATGCTTTTGTAGTGATCTTGAATCTGGGATTTTTCTCAATTGTGAAACAGTATTGTGTATTGTACTGAATTAAGTTAATAGTTTCTGATTCTGGGGTTTTGAAAATTTTGTAGTTTGTTGGATTGAATTGGATTGATTTACTGAGATGCTGGAGAAAATGGAGGAGAGATTTGATCCAGAGGTAGTGATAGATGAATTCGAAACTTTGTCGAAAAATGCAGGGAGAGTTCAGGAGGAGACTTTGAAGAGAATCTTGGAAGAAAATGGTGAAACAGAGTATTTGCAGAAATGGGGTCTCAATGGAAGAACTGATCCAGAGAGTTTTAAGGCCTGTGTTCCTCTTGCTAATCATAGTGACTTGGAGCCTTACATTCGTTCCATCGCCGACGGGGTTGATCTTCGTGTTCTCACCCGAAAACCAATAACTACAATCTCATTGAGGTATATATTTGATACTTAGTAGTAGTTAGTAGTTAAGGAATGACGAGCGTTCACGAATTAGCACAAATTAACATACTCGTCTCGTCTCACCGTGTGTTGTTTCAGCTCTGGTACCACTCAGGGGAAGCCTAAGTTTGTTCCATTCAATGATGAATTGATGGAAAGTACAATGCAAATATACAGAACTTCATTTGCATTTAGGAATAGGTAAATAATTTTTTACTTTCTTTTGCCTTTTGAAATTTATGTCTAAAGTCTCAATTATTGGTATTATGATTAATGACAGCTATAATTGCCAGTTGATATGTTTGAATGCTGTTTTTACACTTTTACTCTTTATGGTACTTTTGTGTACTTTAAGCAAAAATTGGGCCTTAGTTGTTGTTTATGGTAATTTGTAATTGTAGGGAGTATCCCATCAGTAATGGGAAGGCATTGCAGTTTATCTATAGCAGCAAACAGTTCAAGACGAAAGGCGGTCTTGCTGCTGGAACGGCGACCACTAACGTCTATCGCAACGCAGAGTTCAAGAAAACGATGAGGGCGATGCAGACTCCGTGTTGCAGCCCTGATGAAGTGATCTTTGGGCCCGATTTTCACCAGTCGTTGTACTGTCATCTCTTATGTGGACTGATTTCCCGGGACGAAGTTCAGGTCGTTTCTTCCACGTTTGCACATAGCATCGTCCATGCTTTTCGAACGTTTGAGCTTGTGTGGGAAGAGCTCGTTAAGGATATACGGGATGGGTCCTTGAGTAGTCGAGTGACTGTGCCTTCGATTCGTTCTGCTATATCGAAGCTTCTCAAGCCTGATCCTGATTTGGCAAATGCTATATATAGTAAGATTTCGGGGTTGAGTAACTGGTATGGTGTAATCCAGGAAATGTTTCCGAATACAAAGTATATATACGGGATTATGACGGGGTCTATGGAGCCGTATTTGATCAAGTTGAGGCATTATGCTGGAGAGCTACCTTTACTAAGCGCGGATTATGGCTCGTCTGAAGGATGGATCGGGGCGAATGTCAATCCTAAGCTCCCCCCTGAGCTGGTCACATTTGCTGTCCTTCCGAATATCGGGTATTTTGAATTCATCCCCTTGAAAGACGTGAAAGACGACGAAGACGAGCCACAACCAGTGGGGCTTACTGAAGTTAATGTAGGTGAAGAGTATGAGATCATTATCACCACTTTTGCAGGTACAAATTCTTTCAAGATTCGTTGAATTATATTTCTAGCTCGTTAATTCGTCTTTAATGCTCGTTTCGCCACGTGATTGTTGGACAATCGGGGTTATAATAATCAACTTTTCGTAGTTTCCTCTGCTGTCTTGTTCTGTTTTTATCACAAACACACCATTTCATTAGATTCTTGTCACCAAGATTCGTTGAATTATATTTCTAGCTCGTTAAGTCGTCTTTAATGCTCGTCTCGCCACATGATTGTTGGACAATCGGGGTTATAATAATCACTTTTCGTAGTTTCCTCTGCTGTCTTGTTCTGTTTTTATCATAAACTACACCATTTCATTAGATTATGATTAGATTCTTCTTGTCACAAAGATTAAAATATTCGTCGATTTTCGCTAAGCACATGCTTCATTGTATATTACGAGACACTAAGCATATGCACAATGTTGGCTCTTTTTGATTAACATAAGCCTTCTTCATGTGAACACCATTAGTTTATTACTTAGTACTACTTTCTTGCTTTGATCCACTTGCAACGACAGCTACGTTGTAGTTAACAACGAAAAAAATACGTCGTAGTAAAGACAAGCGATTACTCGATTAGGTATACATTGTTGCATTTTAGTTGGTTTTATTACCTAATCCCTCCAATAGATTTGATTATTCAAGACAATTTGGTTTCTTGTTCTTGATATAGTATTTTTCGTCTGCAGGATTGTATCGTTATAGATTAGGCGACGTAGTTAAGGTTCAAGGCTTCCACAACTGTACACCCGAGCTGCAATTCATCTGTCGGAGAAATCTGCTCCTCAGCATCAACATCGACAAAAACACCGAGAAGGATCTACAGCTATCCGTAGAAGCAGCAGCCAAGCTACTAGCTGAGGAAAAACTCGAGGTTGTTGACTTTACAAGCCGTGTGGATACATCAACTGACCCCGGGCATTACGTCGTCTTCTGGGAGACGAGTGGGGAGCCTAGGGACGAGATTCTGCAGGAATGCTGCAACTGTTTGGATAAAGCGTTTGTCGACGCTGGATACATGGGTTCGCGAAAAGCCAAAGTCATCGGGCCTCTCGAGCTTAGGATAGTGAAGAGGGGTACTTTCCACAAGATCTTGGATCACTATGTCGGATTGGGAGCTGCCGTTAGCCAGTTCAAGACGCCCCGTTGCGTCGGGCCAACGAACAACACCGTGCTGCAAATTCTGTCGGTTAATGGGGCCAAGAGCTACTTTAGCACTGCTTATTAGTTGGAGTTTGATTGTATATCTAGTATTTGTTTGAGCATTAATAAAAACTTTTCCTGTAACTGTATAAAATTCAACTTTCGGTACGTTTTTCTTTAGAATCGGTTAGAGCACGAATCCGATGTTACGAACTGGAGTCGTCTTAATATTCTTTAGACCTGAAACGAACAAGAAAAAAGTTGTCGTAAGAACACTATGAGAAAAATAAAAGTTATTACTACAACTCGAAATTCTCACTTATTTTTATCGTAATACATTTACTTTATTACTTTAATAGAGTTGAAAAGATCTTAATACACTTACTTTGTCCCCTTTTCTTAATTTTCGTGACCAAAACCATGTGAAAACTAATTTGGAACCGGGAGAATAATATCAAATAATAAATTCATTATTACGAGTTCTTTTAATGGAATATATGGATAATTCTAGGCTTCTAGCCATTCTCAATACAGTTCGATCCATCTGTTTCAATTTTCGTATTTCACTTAATGTTTCACCCACTTTGATATTGTCCAATATAAAATAATTTCATCTGCCACGTAAAAATTCGAACTCTAAAAAAATGTGAACTTTGATTTTAAGTTGAAAACCATGGTCAAAATTACATGTGCCAATATTAATAAGAAATTTAAAATACTTTGATTTTAAGTAAAAAACCATGGTCAAAATTTCATTGTTTGTCGTGAACTCGTGATGCCATTACATATTCATTCTTCTCCTTAGAGTAGAGAAGAAATTGTAAAACCATTTCAAATTTCTTAAGAAAAAGTTAAATTTAATTTTTACCATCGAAGATTTCTGTCATACCCTTTTAAAAAACCCCTTCAAACATAAAAATAAAAAATTACTCATTAACTAAAAATTCTCTCTCCAATAAAGTTGAATTACCCATTATATTTTTTCTAAAAAGTCACTTTATTACATTAAGTGAAATTTGAATATTCAAACACACAATTTGAAAGAGAAGATAAAGTGAAATTTGAATATTCAAACACACAATTTAAAAGTTGATTTATTAATAATCTTTAAAAAAAATTACGCATATACCGGGAATTCTTAATATTAATTTAAACAATTAGCCAATAAAAGGTGAAATTAATGAGAAAAAAGAAATTCTGAATAGGAGGTGATTTGAGAAGAGATTGCGATAGATCAATTATTTTGCGACAGTTGAAATGTTTGTAAATATATATCATATAAAGATAAAGATAGGAAGTATATAAATTAATTTCTTTTAAAAAAAATCCATATTATTGTAACTAGAGCAGCTTAAATTAAATGCATGAATTCGAACTTGACTTTACAGCATAGTCTTTACATGTTTCTTGTAATATAATTGCGAATATCTTATTCATATATTGAGCAAAAGTTCAATCAAACTTATAAAATTAATGACAGAAAATAAAGTTCATTTTAAAAAAGGTCAATTAAATTAGGGGAGAATACATATTTTGGTCATTTTAATTGTTTTATCCTCAAATTTGTTCGACTTTAAAATTAGTCATATATGTTCATAAATTAAGGAGTATGTGTTTTAGTCTTTTTACCGGTAAATATACGTAACTAATCCGATGCCAGTGACATAAATGAGCGTACGTTAAGAATGGATGATTAAAGTATAATACTATAGACCTTCAATAATTCAATCAACTAACGAAATTTTGAAATTTCACAAGTTGAAGATTATTTATTTATTTATTTGAATGAAGGGGTTAATTGCCTAATCTTTGTTGTGCGATTGTGGTTAAGGGAGATTTAAATTATTTGAAAGGGTCAACTTTAACTCTTCTAAATTTTAAGAAAAGTGGTTTTAGTGGTTGATGATGTAAGATAAATGAGGGGTATTTTAGATAATTTAATGATGTGTAAAGTGACATGTATGGAAAAAAGGAGTGACAAATTTGAAAATAAAATGACGTTGTGAGGTTATTAATTTTGTGGAATATTTTCATATTAAAAGTGTGCAAGTAATTTTAGGACGTTCCAATAAAGAAAGTGTGCAAGTAGTAGTACGTACATAAAAAAGCTGTGAGACTGATTTTTTCGTCAAAATCAGCGTTGGGACGGCGAGTGTGCATGTGTCTTATTTCATCGAACGGACTCCGATTGCCTTATTTCTTTCCGGAGAAATTATTCCATCGAACGGACTACGATTGCCTTATTTCTTTCCGGTATGCAATTACAGTACAAAATCGTTTTTGCTGTTTTATGATCTTCATCTTTATATTTGATGTCCCATGCCCATTTTATTCTTCTACTACTTATATGATCAAATATATTGTTCAAGAGTATATTAAGTTTTCTAGGATATTTTCTGTAAGCATTCTATGATCCAACAAACTCATGGTTCAACCACTTCTGCAGAAGAAGATGTTTAAAGGGGAGAAACTACTTAAGACTTATCGGTTTGATCACAACAAATGGTGTCAAAGTTTTGTAAATCCAACAAACTCATCGGTTTATTTCAACCACTTCCACGGAATTAGACGTGAAACCATACTCTTTAAAGCAGAGCAACTACCAAAAAAACGTTTCCATAACTGGAATGGAAAACCTCCAAGCCCATTAAAAATGAAAATTAGGTAACATACACAAACCACCATATCTTAGAACACCTACAATTGTAGGAATAAAACCTTAGCATAACCTATAGAATTACAAAAGGCTAGATGAACTGTGGAAGTATCATCTCTTCCCTATAAAAATATTTACAAAATTTAAAAAATATTGTTGTTGCTATTCCTAATTCCTAGTGAGTGTCGTATACTTGGATCCATACCTATATTTTTTTTAAGGTGCCTAACTTCACTGTGATCCAATCTTCACCGCATACACCAAATGTATAAGGTTACCGATATCGGCCATGCCAAATATATGACAGAGCCTCCTACACATCTCGGGAGAGATGACAACTGAAAACAATCATAGAAGGGGAGATTACTAAGGCACATCATTTCAAATAGAAATCGATTCGATTTTAATAGAAAAACAATACTAGTATTTACAGATTTCATCCATTAACAAACATTAAAGAAATTTACTTGAAATAAACTCATTATAGAAATAAGGTAAAAAATTTACTTGAAGCTGTTGTAGATGAAGGCCTCCTTAACATCGCCGTGGCCGTTCCGAACATTGGAGTGGAGAGAGACGGCGTGGCCGTTCCGAACGTCCCCGTTTTGGGCCGGCGGGCCGCGACGGCTAGGGGAGAAGGAGGGCGGCGGCGTCGCTGGGCGAGAGGGGCGGCGCCGCTTGTTACAGAATTTTTTTTTAAAAAAAGGAGCAGATCGGCGGTGACGGACGACGCGAGCGAGGCGAGGGAGAGGGAGGGGGAGAGCGACGGCGACGGCAACGGCGAGGGAGAGGGAGAGCGACGGCGAGGGAGAGTGACGGTGACGGTGACGGCGACGGCGAGGGAGGGGGAGAGCGGAGTGCAGAAAACGAAAAAAAAAAGGGGAGGGGAAAGAGAGCGGCCGTAGTGGATTAGGGTTTAGGGTTTATATATACATGGGCCGGACTATTAATTTGGGCCCCAAATTTAAAAAATAATAGTACCACATACGCACATACTGATTTGATGAGGACACCCATTTAACTTTTAATTAATTTACAGAGGATTACGTTACGGATTTTTTTTTTTTTTTTGTGATTTCGAGGGATCTGTTTTATTTTTCATTATATACGAGCGATAGATTTTTTTGGATACTGAGTTTAGGTATGTATAAATGTTCTAATATGTGTAAATATATACAGTACAATACAAATAAGATATATGTATGAACGTTTTAAGGTCTATGCAAATAAATGTGGGAACGGTAAGTATCATAACAAAATATGAAAAATAAGATTTTAAATGGTTTAATGACATACTTGTAATTTTCATTATATTTTTTTGTACACACAAAAGAAACTATCAGTTCAAAATAGGGGCAATTATGATGCAATTTTGCGATATTTTTCAAATATACAATACTCCCTCCATTTTTTTTTATAGATGATGTTTTAAACTAATTTATTGAAATTAAGAAAGGGTATATATATCCTTAAATAATAAAGGATGTTTTTAATGCACATTAGTTTCCTTAAATAATAAAAGTAAGATAGAAATTAAGAAATTTTTTAAATTTAAAGGAAGGGTATAATTGAAATAAATAGTGTAAAAATTCTAAAACATCATCTAAGAGAAAAAATTTAAAACATCATCCTAAAAAAAAAATTTGAGAGAGGAAAAATTACTGGTACATATAGCAAAAATAATTTGTTCACAACAAAGAAACTATCAGTTCAAAAAAAAAAAAACCATTGCTATATGCAGTTTGATTAATTGTTCAATTTTAAACAACAACTTTCTAGGGCATGTTTGTTTTGGGACTCACCCGTCCGGACGTGGGACGTAACGTCCCACGCCCTTGTTCTACTTCAGGATTAATATTCTTTAGACCTGAAACGAACAAGAAAAAAGTTGTCGTAAGAACACTATGAGAAAAGTAAAAGTTATTACTACAACTCGAAATTCTCACTTATTTTTATCGTAATACATTTACTTTATTACTTTAATAGAGTTGAAAAGATCTTAATACACTTACTTTATCCCTTTTTCTTAATTTTCGTGACCAGAACTATGTGAAAACTAATTTGGAACTGAGGGAATAATATCAAATAATAAATTCATTATTACGAGTTCTTTTAATGGAATATATGGATGATTCTAGCAATTCTCAACACAGTCTGATTTGATCCGTCTGTTTCAATTTTCGTATTTCACTTAATGTTTCACCAATTTTGATATAGTCCAATATAAAATAATTTCATCTCCCACGTAAAAATTTGAACTCGTAAAAAAATGTGAACTTTGATTTTAAGTTGAAAACCATGGTCAAAATTACATGTGACAATATTAATAAGAAATTTAAAATCCTTTGAATGTTACACACGACAGCAAGCATCATGATTATTGTTGCCATTCATAATACTGCATGTTTTTGGACAGTAAATCTAATATTAAATTATCAGATCTGTCACTTACTATAATACTTCAATAATTAAGACAAAATTGCAATTGTAACAATTATTAAAGTTTATTTTTTAAAAAAATGTTACACTTACGTGTGTCTCTCTATATATTCATGTTGATATCATAAAACCAAACTCTCCAAAATTCAAGAATCAGCTCAAATTAATCATATGAAGAAAATTCAAGAATTTCATGGTGGTGAAAAATCCATGAAAGTATGGGATTGTGGGAGCCCTTTATATGATTCATATGAACTTGTTGCAGTGAGTCATATAATTGAGAGGAACTTCATGATTCTGCCTTATCTCAGTGGATCAAGAACCGACGATGAGTCGAGCTTTGAAGGATCGAAACGAGACGAATCGCCCTCGAAAAACGGTCGAAAATCGTCTCTGACGAGGTTGTTCGCAGTGCTGAAGAAGAGCAAGATTGGTGGAGAGAAAAAAGAGAGAGAAAAGAAGAAGAAGAAAAGTGGGATTTCAAAGTTTTTTTGTTGGAAAAAATAAGCACAAACATCATTTCATGTTTTTTTTTTTTTTTTTTTTGTTGTTGAAAATTGATGTTTTTGATCCATCAAGAATTCAGCTTGTTATGTGAAAGCTTGTATGTAGAGGTTTTTTTGCTTTTTTTTTTTTTTTTTTTGTCAATTCAGTTGTACATGTATTTAGTTCTACCTTAAAATTATTTTTACGTTTTCATAGTTGGATTGAGCCTCCCATTTTGTGGATGACCTTCTCGACGATATTTATTTCGTGAATAAGATATGGGAGTTTAATTGTTTGAAGACTCTCTTGGTTAGTTGATTTTTATTAAATTTGCTTCTTAATATATAATGAGGACCACTAATTAAGTAACTAGCCTTATCTAAGTAAGTGAGATTCTCCAATTATTGGTCTCCACGTGGTGTGGCAATAAAAATATCATTAAACCTTTTTTTTTTTTTTTTTTGCAATTCTAAATGGTGATTATAATTTAACTTAAATTATTTTATATTTTAAGTGATAATTTAAGAACTAAGTTTTAATGGAATTTGCTTAATATTTTTGTAATTTAATGGAGTTGTTTGTTTGTTGAGTTTGTTGTTTAAGCTTTAATGGAGTTTGTTGTAATTTTTGTTTGCGTGAGAGACAATTGAAAGAATTCTGGAGTCAAACGGGAGTGAGTGTACTTATCGGAAGATTTTATTTTATTTTAGTAAGGATAGAATTGTCATTTCACACTTTACTATTTTGTAAAAAATAAATTGATGGGTGTTCTCAACAATATCTTGTGTGCGTATAGCCATGGCCAAATTTGTCTTGTCAGCCCCAAACTGAATTTTACGATAAATTATGGAGTATTTAGTTAATATATAATTAAATTATCACTTAAAGCTTAGTTCTTAAATTATTATAATCACCATTTAGAATTATTTAATTAGTATTAATATAAAGTTATCACTTAAAAAAATATAAAGTTAATATAAAATAGTTTAAATTAAATTATAATCACCATTTAGAATTTCAAAAAAAAAAAAAGTAAGTTTAATGATATTTTTATTGCCACACTCCACGTGGAGAGCAATAATTTGTCTTGTTGGCCCCAAACTGAATTTTACGATAAATTATATATGGCCCAAAATAATAGGCCTATAACCCTTGTCGGCCCAAAACTGAAAATTATATTTTGTCCACAGAAAATTATATTTTGTCCAAAACTGAAAATTATATCTTACGATTAAATTCATTGATTTTTGCATTTTTCTGCACATGAGCAAATTCACAGCTGATTTGAATTGCACATGAGCTAAGAATTTGACCGATTTATTTACCTACAATAGTAGTAATTGGACTGAATTCAAAATTTCGACCAACTTATGGGACCAAAATCAAATTGTGTATTCCATTAGGACCAAATTCAAAATTAGTCCAACTTAAAGGACTAAAAAAACTATAATCCCTTCTTTTTATTTGCTATTGGTTTTGAACTTTAAATATTTGTAAAATAAAAAGTTAATTGATTACGTTACCCTACTAACTCGAAGACATCACTAATAAAAATGACTTGTATAATTAAATAATTTGAATAGACATGATTGAATTCTTCAAACATACTTGATTTTATGTTATGTTAAAGTAAAACCAAACGAATTATTTTTAATTATAGTATTAAACCTCCTCAGCAAGACGTGATTGAGACACAATTAATTACTTGTGCTAGGTCAAGTCAACCATTTAATTTGCTAGTGGTATTAATTTATATTTAACAATAGTATATATTTATTTAATTACTATTTCAATTCCTTCCATGATCTCCATTTGTATCACTTCCGAGGTATTATGAATATTAAAAAAAAAAAAAAAGGAACCGAATGGACCTTAGAATGATACTATTCACGCCTCAAAATCGTTAAGAACAAGTTTGTTTTAAGATTACGTAGGATAAGAGAAAAATCTTAAATGGAGAAATTTCGATAAATAGTGATTGTGTATGTTTATTTTGGGATGTTGAGTATGATCTGATGTAATTTTATGTCAAATTAATTATGTAAGAGTTAGTGATATTGTATTATTGTAATAGTAGAATATATATATATATATATATTAGAGGTGAATGTAATTGAATGATGAAATCTGGGTGTGAAATTTCGTACTAGAACAAAATGGAAGACGTTACGTTCCACGTTCAAACGTGTGAGTACCAAAACAAACATACCCTTAAGCTCTTCAAATCTTAGCGGACGATCGAATTGATCGAATAAAATATTTATTTTATGATCACTTCGATCGAATAAAATGCTTAGCATACGATTGAAATTGACCGAATAGTCCTTAAATGCATGTCTGATTTTGTCTTAAAATAATATGGAGGAAAGTAGTGAAGGATTGTATTGCATTAGTGCATGACCTCCATGTTTAAAACCAAGGAATTTTTGCAAACATGAAATCATGACTAGTACTAAGTTGACTTTTATAATATTGAATTTTTGTTAATATATAAAAAGAGATCTTTCAACGTATCACCAATTTTATTTAGTTATTAGTATTAAACAAAATTAATTTCTTGCTAGCTGCAACTGGCTGGCATTCGAGAACTTCATTTTCCTCTTGTTTTTATTTATTATTCTTTTTATAAAATTAATTAGAGATATGTGTATTGATGGCTCCCTTTTTAATATAAATTGTAAAAATAATCTATAGAAATTCCATTACTATAAATTTAAAGTCCTAAAGAACTACATAATCGATAAAAGGAGTATAAGTATATATTATGCATAATAAAAAAAAAAAAAAAACGCAATTACAATAATAATTGTACATTCTTTCAAAAAAAAAAAAAAAAACAGTCAAAAGTTGACTTCATAAACACGCTGCAAAATTTGAATATTATGATTGGTTCTATTTTAACACCTTTTTCGTTTCATTTTCTCAAACTTTTTCGATGCATGTATGCTATCTTAATATCTTTGACAAATTTTGTATCGTTTTAAAATATTTCACACAAATTAAATTTGTGTATTGAATAATAATAAATAAATGTACAATATGTTTATCTTTTTATTTAGCTATATAATCATTTAATGCATATTATTAAAAAAAAAAATTGAATATGACTTTTAGTTCTTCTAGTTTAATTTAGAAGTATAAGTGCTAAACGATTCTCAAAGCATGTTTAGATATGGGATTTAAGAGATATACGAATGTAAACATTACCTGTTGAGTACTCCTTCTAATTGAGTGAAATATACCTTTATCGATTAATTTTTTTTTGCAAAATGTGAATCTTTCTGAACAAATACATTCCTGGCATCTGTCAATGACACATAAAAAGGAATTAAAATTAAGTGAACGCAATTAATGATTATTCGCATGTAAAATACATTCTTGAGTTGAAATGATCATTTATAAACAATATCATTATGTGCACTATAATTACCATTATTTTTGGTATATCACATGTATTAGCCTCTAATTATCATTATGTGCACTATAATTACCATTATTTTTGGTATATCACATGTATTAGCCTCTAATTATCATGGGCAATTATTAATTTATTAACATGAATTATCCACTTTGAGTCAAATTAATTAAATTAAAAATACTACCCAATAAATTAATTAAATTCAAAATAGAATATATCATTGGGTGAGGGATTCGCTCCAACTAAATAGGTAATTCTTTTGTCTGTAATATATTAATATTATTTCTTTAGAAAAAATTGATATATAATTTGTATATCAACTGAATTAATTAGATAATATAGTACAAGATAAATGTACTAGTTTTTCTTTAAAATATACCGACATGTTGAATAAATATTTGAGCGGGTCCCAGAAAGCTAAACGGCAAGAAGGAAGAGTCAAAGAGGAGTGGTAGACATGATACCTTTTTTAATATTAAAAAAGTAATCCATTCGTCCCACAATAACTTTCACACTTTCCTTTTCGGGACGTTCCACAACTTTCACACCCTTAAAATGGAAAACCCTTTATAAACTACACCCTTAAAATATCCTCAATTTTACACAAATGCCATTACTTTTTCTCCACACATACACAAAAGTCAACTCATTCTTTACTTTATACATAAAGTTTTACAAAATTACCCCTCAAAACTTCACTCATTATTACACTTTCTTAATTTACGTGTCCACCTACCTATGAAAGTTAATACGGGACGGAGGGAGTACTATGAAAAATGTAATATTCCCTCTGTCCACCAAAATGTGCTCACTTTTTTTTATATACGTTTTTTAAAAAATTATATTTTAATTATAAAGAATATATTTATGATAATGAGTAAAAAATATATTTAGATACTCAATCTTGTTAATAAAATAGAAAAAATATTCAAAAGTGAATTATTTAAATGAAATAAGCATGTTTTTTGTAAACCCAAAAAAAGGAATGAGCACACTTTTGGTGGACGGAGGGAGTAACATTTAGTGTAATTTTAAGATAATTGAACATAGTAAACTTATCTATTGTCGTTTTAGAAAGAGACGGTCTAACAAAAGACGGTTCGAAATGAATAGACAATCTAATTAGGGATAGAGGGAGTACTAATTTTCAGGTGGAGAAGGCGATTTTAGATCAAGGGGACGGTTTGAACCGGCATTTATGGTTTTTAAAATTTTGGAATCGAAATGAATCTCGACCGTGTTTTTTTTTTCTCGGCGATTTTGATTTTGAAAATCTCTAAATCAAAATGTTTTATAGGTTTTGATTAATCACCAGTTTGAAACACCGATTTATCGGTTCAAACCCTACTTTCAACGTACTCCCTTCTGGTTCCAGAAATAGCGACATGTACTAAATGTCATGTCCAAGCCAAGTAACTTATGCCGAAAAGTCCTGACAAATGTTGATTTAGACGAGATTCAACATTTTTGAACCACAAATTGCCCGATTTCCATTTCAATTGTAAGTGTAGCCAACTCGTTATTAAGGCTATGAAAGAAAGAAATAACAAAAAAAGAGCTCTGGTGTATGTAATTTGATTGTATGTCATCATTGACAAACACCATAATAAGATATATTCATGAGCTTTAAAAAATAAAAAAAACTTTTTAATATTACTCCTTCCGTTTCACATTACCTTTCACACTCTTAAAATGAAAACCATTTTATAAACTCGACCCTTATAATATTCACAAAATTACATAAAATGTCATTACTTTTGGTACTACAGCTACAAGTCAACTCATTTACTTACTTTATAGTTTATACATAAAGATTTATAAATTTACCCCACAAAACTCTACTCATTACACTTTTTTTTTAATTGAGTTAATTGAGTCAAAGGTCGGAACAAATGACAGGCGAAATTAATCCTTAATATACAAAGGCCAAAACCTTGCTCTACTTTCAGTCTCTTTCAAACCATCACTCTCCTCTGCAGCAAACTTTGATTAACTAATTCTTAACTCTCACATTTTATATATATATATTTTTTATTTTAAGTTTTTTGTAAAGTAATTTCCCGCAGCTTTGATTGAGTACCATAAACGTAATATAATTAACATGATAAAATATTATAATTAATTATGTTGAAATAAAATTACAATTTCTCAGCTAGTATCTAAAACAAGAATGGTCAAAGAAAAATCAATCCTATTTCGTAGAAATTCGCAGACATTTTCATTTTTTTAAGACAAATTTATATGTAAGTTTGCACATGTAATATCAACACAAATTAAGGTAGAGGTAAAATAATTTATGAATTGAAATTGAATCAAACACAACTCTTCAAAAATATTGTGCAAGACAAATAAAATATCTCGTTCTCTGTATTTTCTGATTTAACTTTACACGATTTTTTAACAAATTATTTCACCCGTTTCTACGGAAAATGCTGATCGGATATGCTGGATGACAAAGATTAAATGTGTTTCACGGACTTACATTTGTTTTACTTTCACTATTCTACTTTAGACTTTTTTTTAGAGGAGTGTACATTTTTCTTTGATCTGGAGTTTTGTTCTTAAGGAGGATTTTCTCATACAAGTTTGGATGACACTCCAACCTCTGGCTGCTCGACTCGTGAGCTTATAATTTTAGTAATTGTAAATAGATTTTCAATCCAAAATTTTTAAATTTTTTTTTTTAAATAAAAAAATATTGCATGTCTCTAATATTGCAAATAAGTTATTTTCAACAAAACACATAGATTTCAAGATAGGCAAAATTAAGAAAAATAAAAAAGAACAAATCATGTAAATTACACCTAACTCGTGATTGTTTTAAAGAGTCAAACTACACCAAAAGTCGTCTTAAAATATCAAACAAGATTTCATAGGCTCAAAAAATTCTTTTTTACTTTTTCCTTTTGTTTGTTTTCTCTCCTCTTGTGTTCTTCCGTTTGTTGGGAGAGAATAATTGACAGTACTATTGATACCAAAAACTGCAAATAATCTTCAAAAATATTGCATTGCATCTCTTTATCACAGTACACAAGGGACCATACTCATGATATTTCACTGAAACCATATTTTCTCAGAATCTCTGAAACCAAAAGGGAATTTCTCTCCTTTGTCCCCATCACTGAATTTCTTGTCATAATTTTGAAACCCCACTTCTCATTTCTCTTAAAAATTGCATCTTTGAAGAAAAATTTCTTGTTTTCTTGGCTTATTTTATCTTGTTGAAGCCATTCTTGAACAAAAACTGCTTGTTTTGTGCATATGCTTGAGGGGTTGTCCAAGATTGTGTCAATCACTGAGTTTCTTGTCATAATTTTGAAACCCCACTTCTAATTTCTCTTAAAAATTGCATCTTTGAAGAAATTTATCTTGTGGGAGCCATTTTTAAACAAAAAAACTGCTTGTTTTGTGCATATGCTTGAAGGGTTGTTTGTAAGGGAAAAAAAATGTCTGAATCAGCTAAAGTTCGTTTAGTTCGTTGCCCTAAATGTGAAAATTTACTCCCAGAGGTGACTGAATTCTCTGTTTATCAGTGTGGTGGATGTGGTGCTGTTCTAAGAGGTACATTTTTCTTATTTCTTTCTTTTTCCCTCTTCTTGATTATATGATAATTTTCTTTTTTGGGGCAAGATTTGTGTTCTGTGAATCTTTAATGTGTTGTAGTGTTGAAATTGGGGAAATTTTGGTTTTGAATTTTGTGTTGTGCAATATATTTGATGATTGGTTGGTATTGAATTTGTGTTTCTTGGTGGGTTGTTGACTTTTAGCCAAGAACAAGGGTGTTGACTTGGATGCATTTTCTGAAAAATCTGAGGAGGGTAGTATGGAGAAAATGTCTAATGTTTCTGATAGAAGGAGGGTGGATATGAGTGATGGTTCGGAGAGTGATGTGAGATCGAGCATTAGCTCTTCGAGTCGAGCTGAGAGGCGAAGGATTTTGCTCGAAAATAATCTGATTAGTTTGACGAATAAGGAGGAAAAGTGGGATGTTGAGGCAGATTTAGTTAAAAATTTAGCTATTCATGATAATGAGAATGGGTTGCGAAGATCTAGCCGGGGGTATGAAGAGGAGGAATATTGGAGGGCTGCTAAAGTAGGCCCCTCGAATGCCCCGTCTAGGTCTAGTTACGACGTGGATGGATCTAGTAACGTTGGGGAGGAACGAGCTGAGCTGTTGAGGAAGTTAGACGAGATTCAGGAGCAGCTAAGAGTACAATCGGGTGATTTGGGTGACAAGGGTAAGGATAAGATTCCCCTCGATATGAGGATGCCTAATTATGATCCTTATGGTTACGACAATTGGGTTAACAGGCCCGTTTATCGGAATCAGTATCACGAGCTGCCTCCTGTGATGCATAGGCAAGAAATGGGGGGGAATGGTTTTTATCCTCCGCGGTATCCTCCAAATCAAGTCCAGGGGTACGGGGATCCAATGAGGTCTCAGATGCATAGTAGAGGCTCGTCCCAAGGGTATGTTCCGTATCATCAAAGTCATGCTTATGCGTCTGGGCCGTATATGGATGATGGTATGGGTTATCATCATCCATCGTGCTCGTGCTACCAATGTAGCACGAAAAGACAAGTTTCCACCCCTATGCTTCCATCTTCCTATAGTGGTAAATACTCGAATGTGTCGAATGATTACCACGATACCCCTGGCTCACGAGATTACAACCACAGAAGTTCCAGATCTCATTCAAGATGGCCTAGTGATGTAAATTCTGAATTGGATGGTTTCATACGTCGTCGACCTCCCAGACCACATTTAGCCTCTAGTGCGAAAAACTGTCGTCCGCTCGCTGGTGGTGCTCCGTTTTTGACGTGCTGCAATTGTTTCGAGTTGCTGCTATTGCCTAAAAACGCTCTCGTAAAGAATAGCAGCAGAAAGAAACTCAGATGTGGCGGTTGCTCGACTGTTATTGCTGTTTCGGTTTCCAACAAGAGTCTCGTCGTTTCGTTCGATGTAGAGGCGAAGGAAACTCCTCCTCCCGTGAAAGTGGACGAAAAACGCGACGATGATCACCCGAAACAAGCTAGGCCACCGTTTTCGTCAGATGACTACGATAATTCCGACTATGATTTCCACTCTATGGATAAGGAATCGGGGCAAGTTTCGACTCATCAGGGACGAAACCGTAATTCTACATCTACGTACACTTCCGAGGTGGAGGAAGATGTCGAAAGTTTGACAACAGCGAAAGACTCCGATCCAGCTGAGAAGCTGCCTGCCCTTCCAGCAGGCTTGTCTCTGCAAGACTACTTCGAATATTCGAATAAGTATCATCGTGTGGCGAAGGATACGGGGGAGGGAAATCGAAGTGGGCGGTCTGAACACGATAAAGTGTTGCCAATCAAGGCTACGAATAGGCAGATGTTGAGGAAGGAATCTTCGGCAACTGAGATAGATTTATCGTCTAACGAGTACTCGAATACGGGGACAACCTTCGATTCTAGTGAAGCAAGTAGAGAGGGGGTTTTCGCTGGCATTTTTAAAAAGAGTGGCAAAGATTCGCAGAAATCGAAAGATGCTATTGTCGAGGAGGAAAACGCGAACGCGAATGTGACTGTTAACGGGCATCTGATTTCGGATAGGTTGATTAAGAGAGCTGAGAAAATAGCTGGACAAATCCACCCTGGTCATTATTGGTATGAACTCTCTTGAACTAATGTTACTCGTATTTATGATTAAACGATTGTAACGATCTTTCTCGTTTAGGTATGATTTTCGAGCTGGATTTTGGGGCGTCGTTGGAGGTCCGTGTCTTGGCATAGTTCCGGTAAGATTCATTTACTTACTAGCCTTGTTGGTAAACAAATGTAATGGTAGTTTGATGGTTCCTTGTTATTTATTTTCAGCCATTTATCGAAGAATTTAACTACCCTATGCCCGAACATTGTGCTGGTGGAAACACGGGCGTTTTCGTAAATGGTCGAGAATTGAACCATAAGGATATGAATTTACTTGGAAATCGGGGGCTCCCGATTGAAAGTGATAGATCTTACATCGTAGAGATCTCTGGTAGAGTCTTGGACGAGGATACGGGGGAGGAGCTCCCGAGCCTAGGCAAACTTGCTCCAACGTAAGATTTATCGTACTTTCGTCTCTTCTTAGCTTTACGTGTGTAATATTTGCGTATTCCATCGCCTTATCCATTGTTTGCATAGGTCTATTTCTTGTCTTTGGGGACAATGATGCCCCATTTTACGGGGGCGTTGACATGTTGTGCGTGTAAGTAGCACAACATGTAGTATTATGAAGTATTATAGGCCAAAACATGATACTAATTTTTAAGAAGAGAGTTCACGTGAACTTGATTCACGACAATTTTCAATGTATAGGTATCTTCAACTCTATGTGGTCGTCACATTACATTGCGAAGCTGAAAAACGATGCTAATACACAACTTCTTCGTCTTTCGAGTTGAGACTTTTTTCTATCTTTCCTAACTCGATGTTTTTGGGCAGTGTGGAGAGAATGAAGCGTGGATTCGGAATGAGAGCTCCGAAAGTCGTTTCGTGATCAACGGGTATCCGAGGACTCGAACGCCTGCCGATGAAAAGTCATGGTGGCTGATACAACTACAACTACTTATTTGTTCAATGAAAAAGACAAAGAAGAAAGATTTATACCACGGTTCATAATATAGGGGCGTTTTTTATGTGTATTTATGTGTAAAAGTCTTCTTTTTTATTTTAACCTTAATTTTCTTTGAATCTACCCATTCAAGAAACAAGAATGGAGTTATATTTTAGGGGGAAAAAACAGAGAATTTGTGAAGTGGTTTTGATGACATGATGTTATTTGTGAAGTCATAGATTGGTCTGAGATTTTTTTTTTTCCAAATGTGAAATTCAGATTGTTATTCATTTTTGTTTGTCAGTTAAAATATTTGTGTGCATATTAAATATCTGAAAAAACACACCATCTATTATTTAATCGGGGTTAAAATATTTGTGTTTAAAAATATTTTAACATATGTATTATTAAACCGACCTTGAAATACATTTTTTTAATTTATAGTAATGTTTTGAGTTAAATTGATGAGAACACTTGCATAAAATATTTTACATATGAAATATGTCTAATTAAAATATTTTAAAAAAATTACGGATTAAAAGTATGTAATCGAATCACACAAAAAAAATTATGGGTCGCTAACATGTGGTGTACTACATGTTCAAATATATTGTTACTATAACGTCAAAATATTATCACTACATATAAAAAAAATTGAATTGTTCATAATATTTTTGGACTTTAGTATTGATCTTGTATTTTGTTCATGTATTAAAACAATTTTTAAAAGTGAAAATATATATTTTAATTAGATTTGACTCATGTTGACTTGAGTTACCCGAATTTAATCATAAATTTTTTATTTAAATTTACCTTAATTATCCCAATTTAATGTATGAAATATTTTATATAATTTTTTTTTTAAATTGAGTGGATTTCTCTTGTAAATTACATAAAACTTCTTTCCAAATTTGGGTATGTGGGACCATCAAAAACAAGTTTGTAATGATGAGATTATTGCACCTACAATATATTAAAAAGGGGTGTAATTATCAATTAATCACAAAAGGCATGAAAAACTTGTGAAGTAAATAAAGTGAAAAGTTAAAAAAAAATATACTTGCACCAATTCCCAATTAACTTACTTTACTCTTTCCTCAAAATTAAAAAAAAATATATTCCGACAACCAAATATAAGAAAATGGAAAAAGGATAAAAAGACAAAAGGAGTTGTCAATTTTCATCCTTTAATGCAATTAAATTCTTTAATTCACTGATTATTTCCAGCTGTTCTGTTTTCCACTTTAAATTGCAGAGCTGTAAATTTGAGTCATGGGGGTTGGATTGGATATTTGATTTGACTACATTTAAAATTATGCATTTTTACGTAAAATAAATAAAATACTATAAATTTTCATTTTGTTTTGGTGGTTTGATTAAGAAATATGTTAAAATAATAGATATAGTACAAGTAAATGATGTGATGGTGTGAGAGAAAATAAAATATTACTCCCTCCGTCTATAAGCTTTCCATACCCTTTTTGGTAAATACTTTTTTCTTACACATCACTTTATATCTTACTTTTTCTCTCTATCTCTCTTCTTCTTCCAATCACATCACTTGTACTATATTTATTATTTAATCACTTTTCTTAATCTATGTGCAAAAAGTAGCGGGAAGCTTATAGGCGGACAGAGGGAGTAGTATGAGATGAAGTATAATATAATAATACTCTCTCCTTTCACCCACGAAATGTAGTTTCATTTGTCCATCAAATGTAATCTCATACATCACCCTTCAACCATCACTTAATTACTCAATTAACCATCAACTTTATTCACAATACTCTATAATATTTTTACTTTATCTACATTTTCTTAAAATTTGTGTCCGACTACATTTGGTGGATGTAGAGACTGGATAAAGTATAAGTAATATGATTGAGAGAGAGAAAATAATTTGCAAAAATGAAATTGAAAACTTATTGTGGGACATCTTAAAAAAAAAAAAAAGTAAAAAACTTAAAGAATAGAGTAAGTAATTGTGTTTGTATTTTGTACACATATATTTTAAATAATATTATTTGTTTATATTTAAAATAAATAAAATAGATAGAATAAAAGTAAATTGAATAATATAGAAATGAGATAAAGTAAATGTGACAGTCTAGTTGATTATTACTTTTTTTTTTAAAAAATAAAACATGCACACTTACGTGAACAGTCTAAAGGAAACAAACACATTTTATGTAGTCAAATAAAGTACTCCAATATTAAATAAAAGTTAAAAGAATATAAAGAAAAAAATCAAGCCAAAATAGTTCAATTCATTTGTTCACCTTTTTTATATTCAACTTGATATTTTACTATATTATTGAATTATTAATATATGTCAGTTCTCATTATTATAGAACGTTGATTATTTTTTTAATCGAGTCAAAATGCAGGATACTATGTGAAACACTGGCAATGGCTGAAAACAAAACACGTGGGAAGGATCCCACCTCTAAAGAACAAAGATTACTACCAAACTCGGTATTATATTTACATAATATTATTTTTTGTCATTCAACTAATTTCCAACAAAAATAAGGTTAATTGCACTATATCATGTTGAATTCAACAAATTCTTATGTCTAGAGGTGTGTAATGCCTGTTCTTATTTATGTGTTTGTATATTTAATTTTATCTACATTTATATTCTTGTCTAAAAACGATAGTCTATTATTCATTTTTAGTTTATTTTAAATTATAGTCCACTTTCCTTTTGTTTCAAGTATTTTTTTCTATAATACCCTTATTTAATAATTGTTGAAATTAATTAATACTAAATAATACTCCAATATTGTTTGTTAACATTGAATAAGGATATAACAAGAATGTAAAAACAAAAGAAAGTTGACTATCTTTTTAAGTATATAATGGAGGATTTAATTGCATTAATACTATCTTCCTCTTAAACTATTACTCCTTATTTATGACTCATTTCATCTTTTAAATTGATTAATAAAACATTATTTATTATACATAAAATTTTAAATTATGTAAATTTTAAATACATCCTTATAAAAAAAAGTAAGAATATATATTTTGTGATTAAAAAATAATACGAGATCAATAATATTCATACGCTTAAAACCATCGATTTCACAACCCAAAATTAAGGTTAGTGTTCAATTTTCAAATCAAAATCGACGATTTAAAACCGATCGGTTCGTCCGGTTTCGATTTTGCACGGGTCTAGTAGGGAGCGAGTACGTAATAAATAAGCTGGTGATGAATGATGAGACTAGTGACTAGCGAACGAACAATTTTGCATAAATGACTTCACAACCACCCTTCACACCAATATTCATTTCTACTTTTTTATTTTTCCCTATTTCTGGAATCCATTAAACTTGCCGAAAAACACTCAATAATTCTTCTCGATTCACCATTATAATTGTTTTTTTTTGTTCATATAATGAAACATTTTTACACCAATCCATTTTCGTCAAGTTTAGTGAAATTCGGAGTGTGTTTTGTGCTGTTAGGCGTTGCTTATCGCCTCTTATCTTCGAGTTTTGTTCAATTTTCGCCCGTTGAGGTTTCCGATAACGACGCCGCCGTGTTTAGTGTCGGCGAAGCTCCACCGTCACCGCCGCCGCAGGTGGCTGAGCCTGAGCGACGCGAAATTAATTACGGCTTTGCGGTGAATTTTGATTCCGATAATGGTGAGTGAATTTCTCTCTCTATATCCTGTTTTTTCCTGAATTTGATGCATGAATTGAATTCTGCTGCTCTTAACTTGTTGAATTTTCTGAATTATGATCGAGAGTATGATTATGAATATGAATCTGAATTTTTCACTTTGATTACTTTGGTTGTAAATTTAATTCGAAATTTATGTATGCCTAAAAATGTGTTTCAATCTCGTATTTTGGAAAGTGTGAAAATAATTGCGTGACGGCAGCGGGAGTATAAAACATTAACGAAAGATAGAGAGATACTACCTCCGTCCCCAAAGGAAAAAGTATAATGATTAGAGTTTTGGGGGTAATTTTGTAAATTTTTATATATAAAGTAAATAACGTAGTTGTATTGAGTGAATGATAGGTCCCAACAGTAATGACACGAAGGGTAAATATGTGTATAGGTCTTGTTTGGTTTGATGGATAGGATAAATATATTAGGATAGGATTTAGTGGGATAATTTGAAAAAATGATTTAAAATTCATGTTTGGATTGATGGATTAAATTTTAGAGTTTAACTAGGAATAGAGACGATCATATAGACACAACTAGGAATAGAGACAAAAAATTATACTACTAGGATTAAGGTCAAATTGATGTGGTAATATACAATTATGCCCCTTGGTCTTAATTTGTCTTTATTTCTATTTTCTATAGGTGAAATGTCCTATATACTAATTTTCCCTAAATTTTAAATTTTAGTGTCAAATGTCAAAAATACCCTTTGACATTAAAAGATATATATGTGACAAATTGTAATTACTTTAGTTGGTAAGGGCAGTATAGTCAAATCACATCATTTTTATTCTCAAGGACTAATTAACTCACCTTCCCTCCTAGACTAATAATCATGCATGTAGGTGATTAAGTGGGAAAATAATACCGGACCATAATTAATCTCGGGCCAATTTCTAACAAACTAAACATGGGAATTTCATGGATAAAATAATATTTCCTACCCAATCCAATAAACCAAACAAGGCCATAGTGTACAAACTTATCAGGGACGAAGGGAGTACTAAATTTCATCATTTAAGGAAATGTGAAACTTTGACGAGTATTTCAAAATATGTAAGTTGGAAGCTTATGGGGGAACGGAGGGAGTATATTTTTGGTAAATTTAATTATGTGCAACTGAATTGGTAAGCTATGCCTCACTTGTTGCAGAGAGATGCAATTTATTCATAGGAGATTGGATTCAGGATTCTAATGGCCCAGCTTACACCAACACTACTTGCACTACAATTGAAGCTCCCCAAAATTGTATGACGAATGGAAGGCCCGACTCGGATTACGTTTACTGGAGATGGAAGCCGAAGGATTGCAGCTTACCAAAGCTTGCAGCTTACCAAAGCTTGATCCGAGGAAATTCCTCGAGAGAATGAGGGATAAATCACTAGCTTTCATCGGGGATTCAATCATGCGTAATCACATTCAATCGTTGCTCTGCATTCTCTCCCAGGTACATTTTTAAAAACGACACGTTTGAGACTTTTGATTGATCGAATGTTGTTCTTTTCTTCGTGTCTAAGAATGATGAGCATCCATGTGATCTGAGGGTCCTATATGTCTGAAATGAGAAGTAAACATGAGAATGTTTGTAAGTGCCAACGTGTGGTCTTTGATCATTTCAGGTTTTGTGTTCGACGTGTATGGAATTTTTGATGTCGATGGTGTGCGTGTAGTCGAACTTTGCTCTAGATTGATCCAATTTACAGCTGTTTCTTAGAATTATTTGCTTTGGTTGATCTTTTCTAGCAATAATGGTGACTATTTTGATGGACCTACATTGTCTTCAAAAGGTGAAATTTACAGCTAATTGAACTTTAAGTTGATTTTGATGTCATTTATTGTTGTGTTCATTGATGTGCAATACTCATTTCAAGATTATGAGATAATGGTGAATTTGCAACGCCTGTGTCGCAGGTCGAACAAGCTGTTGAAGTGTACCATGACGAGCCATACAAGAATCGGAGATGGTCGTTTCCTTCCCATGGATTCACCGTCTCAGTCGTATGGGCTCCTTTCCTCACAAAAGCCCAAACTTTTGAAGACGACGATGGTGTCTCCTCGGGTTTAATCCAGCTTTATCTCGATGAGCCAGATACGATATGGACAGAGCAACTCGAGAATTTCGATTATGTGATAATCGCGGGAGGGAAATGGTTTCTCAAATCTGCGGTCTACTACGAAAACAATACTATTGTGGGGTGCCATGGTTGCCATGATAACAACATAACCGAGGTAGGGTTTGGGTACGCCTATCGGAAAGCACTAAACTCGACGTTCAAATTCATCTTCGGGTCGGACCACAAACCGTATATACTCTTCAGAACTACAACTCCCGATCACTTTGAGAATGGCGAATGGAACACGGGTGGTTATTGTAACAGGACGAGACCATTCAGAGACGATGAAATTGAACTTCGTGACATAGATCAGATTATGCGAAATGTGGAACTTGAAGAGTTTGAGAGAGTTTATGGCAACAAGACGGGTATGGAACTGTTCGATACAACCTTGCTTTCGCTCATGAGGCCAGACGGGCACCCGGGAGTTTATCGACAGTTTCATCCTTATGATGGAAAAGATAAAGATGCAAAGATTCAAAATGACTGTTTACATTGGTGCTTACCAGGCCCTATAGACTCTTGGAATGACTTAATGATGGAAATGCTTCTAAGACACAAAAGATAATGATTGATTAAACATAACTTTGAATGAAATTGTTCATTATTGCTTTTCTGGATTTTCTCTTCACAATTTTGTCAAAATTCCAATCAATCTCATCTGAAAGGGGGCAACTTGTGTAGATTTTTTCTGTGCTCAAGACTTACACACACAATGAAACTGCGTTCATAGATATCGCAAGCAATTTATTCGACTAAACATGGAGACGAATCCAACAAACAGAAAATCTTAACAATGCTTTGACAATATGATTCGTGATTGCCTCTTCTACTTGGTTGAAGTTGGTCGCTCTAGCTTCTTTTGATCAGTCTTGCGTAACCAATCCTGCAATATCGAGACGAAAACTAATGTCAAACTGGGCAAAAGAGTCGTGAGACGAGTTAAATCACTACCAAACTAATAAGAGAAGCCACCATAAGGGAACTGAGAGCAAAAAGTAGCTATGAGAAAAATTTAAGTCACAGAAAACATGGCAATATTGAAACTACTATTTCAAATGACCATATTATCTGATTGGATGAATGAAACAGTTCACAAATAAGTTTTTGTACAAAGATAGTTGCTGCCTAATTAAGAAATCTATGAATCTCAGAAGCTACTGATTACTGGTTTCAACAAAATGGAGACAAACTTCTGTAAATCTAGGGCTTTTCTGAAAACTAATTCGGCAGAGATAATCTATGAAAGTCGGAAGCAACTGATTAAAACAAATGGTGCTAAAGTTCTGTAAATCTAGGATATTTTCTGTATGCATTCTATGATCCAACAAACTCATATATACAGATGATTATCTGCAGAAGTAGATGTGAAATCATACTCTTTAAAGGGGAGCAACTACTTAAGACTTATCAGTTTAATCAAAACAAATGGTGTCAAAGTTCTGTAAATCTAGGATTTTTTTTTGTAAACATTCTATGCTCCAACAAACCCATCGGTTTATTTCATCCACTTCCGCGGAATTGGACGTGAAACCATACTCTTTAAAGTTTAAAGGGGAGCAACTACCAAAAACTTTTCCATAACTGGAATGGAAACCTCCAACCCCATCCTTGGTTCAATTAAAAATGAAAATTAGCCAACATACACAAATCACCCTTACACGAATATCTTAGAACACCTACATTTGTAGGAAGAAAACCTTTGCATAACCTATAGAAAACTCCTGAGAATCAACAAGGTTTACAAAAGGCTAGATGATACTGTGGAAGGAAAAGAGAGCAGGGAATGCTTATAAAAAGATCCATAATCACTCAAAGAATGCATAGCAATAATAAAGACATCATGAACAGTTGAAATAATTATCTTCTTCAAACAAAATTCCTAAATACCAACAGTACAATGCATGTATATGATGCATTCATCACCATTGGATTTCAGCATATAATGCATATCCAATAAATTAATCAATTCAAAGCAGACCCGAACATTTGAGGATGAATCATTTCAGTTCCAGATACAAGTCCATCTAATAATTGCATCAACATTCAAAATCAGAATTAGGCAAAAACTACATCTCGAGGATCATCTCTTCGCTACAAAATCCATCAAACAACTTTTTGTTAAAAAAATCACGATTACGTTATTCCGATCCAAAAAAAAACTCACAGAGAATCTACGACAGGACAGAGACTAAATTTAGGGCAAACAATTACACGACGACTTATAACTAAAAATCGATGAAGAAAATAAAAATCCTTACATTTTCGACGAAGAGGAGATCGGCAACCACGACGGCGCCGATTATTCCGACGAATAGCGAGGTCGGGCCGGTGAGCAGACTCCACTTTCTGTATATCATCGTTCTTCTTCTTCTCTCTTTGTTTCTTTGGTGAAATTGAAATTTTCGATTTGTGAAATTTCTGCGTCCCTTATGAAACGGTTTTGCGTGGGTTCTTTGGTGGGCTTTTAAATTAACCCAATACTCCAAGTTGTTAAAACAATTGGGCCTAGGCTGTACTATATTGGGCTTTAGTGCCAGATTTGGACTTCCCATAAAACTTAGGCGTGGTATTTGCCCCTCCAACAATGTTAGATGCACTCTAAAAATACCTCTGCTCTCTTGAATTCCCTTTGATAAATACACCTCACCACTATAAACCCTAATTTTTCTATTCCTCAATTTCTCCCCCTCCTTCTTCACCATATTTTGCCCACCAAATTCGTCGCACCTCCACCCGCCGACCACCAGCGTAGTCGTCGCTGCCTCCCACCAACATCGTTGCACTGTCCACCAAGTTCAGTGTTAGGGATTTGAATTTTTTAGAGAGAGTATATCTATTAGGATATAATTTTTACTCCCTTCGTCCACAATAAGTAGTCTTATGAGAGTGAGTACATGTTTTAAGAAATGGTAGATAAAGTAGATAAAATAAAAGTATTGTGGGGTTCATTGTAAATACAGTAAAGCGATTTTTTGTGAATAAAGTTGATGTCAATTTGAGTAATTAAGTGATGGTTGAAGATCGATGTTTAAAATGGTGGTTGGAATAAAGTGTATGAGACTACATTTTATGAACGAAAAATATAAGACAAATGAAACTATATTTTATGTACAGAAGAAGTAGTAAAAATACAAATTAAATATTTTACATGTATATTTAATTAATAAATGAAGGGGAATTTAACATTGTTGGAGTGACAAATAACACTAAACCTTTTTTGTTAAAAAATAGGTGCTCTTTGTAAAATAAAGAGTAATTTGTCTTAAAATTATATTCCTTCCGTCCAATTATAATTTGAATATTTGTCATCTACTATTTTTTTTTAAGTATCTTTTAAACAATAACTCCATTATTTACTTAATATGTCATTACATTTTACACACAAATAAAATGTTTTGTTCTCTAATAAAAATAGAAATACACATAATATTCCTTCTAAAAATTAACTTTATCACCATGTATAACATTTTTCGATCCGCAATAACACTCATACGGTCATACCTTACTTCTTATCCCTGTATTCTTGTGATCATACATTACAAAATATACGAATTTTTTCTGACTTGAACGCCAGAGTCCACGTAACGATTTTTCTTGTCCAACAAATTGAGTTGGAATCGAATCAAATACAACTACTTTCAAGATACATTCAAAGCAACTTTATGAAGGATCACCAACCAATTATCTTATCATGCAATTTTTAATAGAATCATCAAATAATTTAATCAGATTTCCAACGAATCTTTGCATATGTGATTGATTCTAAAAGAACAATACATTATTTATATGAATGCAAAATAAAATAAAGGAATAAAATTCAAACTTTTCAATTAAGGGTTAAGAGTGTAGAGTATGACGTAATGATGACGTGAGCATTGACGTCACATTATCTTTGGGTCAATTTAATTCCTTCTAGAAGGAATAGCTGATTACCCAACTGTCTTTGGACAAAGAGTATCGTATCGTGGTCTCTTTCAGTAAGAGGGTCCCACATCTTTATAACATGGGTCCATGCATTATTACGTAATAGTCCCTCCGTCCCATAATACGGAATGGACATACATATTAAGAAAGTGTAATAAAAAATGAAATTTTAAGAAGTAATTTTATGAACTTTTATGTATCAAGTAAAAAATTAGTTCGCTCGTACATATTTGTGGAGAAAAATTAGTGAAATTTATAAAGAATATTCTATTTCAAAAGTATAAAAATTATCGTGGAACGTTTTAAAAAAGAAAGTGTAAAAATTATTGTAGAACGGATAAAGTAATAGTAATTTTTTTTAGGACTGAGAAAGGGGGAATTGGAATAATGGAATACCAGAGGTACTCAAAAGTAATGATATCGGGTTACAAGATGTTAAGAGAAATACGAGACAATTACAGAATAATTATTCTTACGTGTAAAATTTATTTCGAAACGGATGCAGTAATAATTGCATACTCCATCCCTCAATTTTTGTTATTCTCACTTTTTCTTTCTTTTAATTTATACATAAATCAATTAATATTCATCTTAATTTGTGTCCGAAAAAATGAGCACAATGATCAATCTATCTACTTTAAACATAAAATAATTAATATAATATTCGTTTTAATCCGTACCCAAAGAAATGAACACAAGAAATTTAGACGGGGGAGTTAGTATGTAGTTTCCAATATTTAAGGATTATATGTAAGAATTCTTATGTTGAAATAATAAATAACACTCTCTTAGTTTAAACTTTGTAGGTAAGTATATTATCTGTTCAAATTATCATTCATTTTATTTATCCATAATTATTTTATTTTCAAGTGAATTTTACAATATTTCATATTATTTTCATCTATCAAATGTAGTCTCATTGGGATGAGTGGGATGGGGCACAAGTTTTAAGAAAAATATAGATAAAGTAAGGATATTATATGGTATTGTGAGGTCAATTGTGAATAAAGTGATTGTTTTTTAATAAAATTGATGACAAATTGAGTATTTAAGTGATGGTTAAATGACAATAGTTTTCATAAAGTGTATGAGATTATATTTGATGAACAAAAAATATAAAACAAATGAGACTAACGTTTCATAGACGGATGAAGTAATACCTTTCAACTCATCTATTTGTACATAAATAATCAATATTACTCAAACACTCATGTAAAATGAACTATACATACAAAATTTGTACGGGTTGGTCTGCTATGGACTCGAGTGCATGTTGTGCACCCTAGTCCATGTTGCACTTTTCAGTTTACTGACTTACACTTTTTGGTAAATGGTGTTGCACTTTTCAATTATTAAACTGTATAATAATATTTTTAGTAATAATTGAAAAGTGCAACACCATTTACTAAAAAGTGTAAATCAGTAAACTGAAAAGTGGACATGGACTAGAGTGCACAGAATGCATTCGAGTGCATACTTGACTTTACCAATTTGTACGAGATAAACATTGTCGGTCAAACAAGTGGTAGTATTTTTTTATTTTTTTTGTATGATTTATGTTATTCTTGCAAACGTATGAAGATATAGTAAATATTTTTTTCTAGAATTTATATTTTAGATTAAACGTCATTTGGCAAACCAATCAAACCACACGTGCTACTCCTACCAAAATTCCTAATTTCAAGAAAAATAATAATATTCTAATGCTAGCAAACAATTGTCGTGCTAGGCAGCTAGCATTATTGAAAATTGAAATATTTGCACACACACATCATAAAGGCTAGCTACCATACAAAATTAATTTGAAACTATAATCATAACTTAGTAGTACTAAATACCAAACAATTATAAGTCATTATATCTTAGAAAAGGTAAAAGAAAAGCTCATATAGATAAAGTTTCATCATATCATCATATCAAATCAGTTATCTCAATTGGTTTAAATTAAATGATAATATCATATTTTTCAATTATTTAATATACATACAATTGAGTGTATTTTTACGACATCTATTTTATATCTGATTACCTAATTATATTAATTCCATGTTGAAGTGAAGAAAATTATATAAACTATTAAACTAATTATATAAGCATTGCATATAGATTAATATTTGGTGCACCCATCGTTATCTTTGTTCAATTGAAATGTTTAACAAAATCGTGAATTATAGAAAAATTGTATAAGAAAAGCACTCTGTATAAAAAAAATTAAGACTTTATATTAAAAAAATATTATTCATTCCGTCTAAATTCATTATACTTATTTCTTCGATTATAAATTTTAACGATTATGAATTACTCCCTCCGTCCCGGTATAAGTTTCCCCTTTCTTTTGGTTGTTTTGATTAAGAAATATAATTAAATAATAGATGTAGTACAAATGATGTGATGGTGAGAGAGAAAATAATAGATGAGTGTGAGATGAAGTATGATAAAATAATAGATAAAGTGTAACTGATGTGATTGGGAGAGAGAAAATCATATGCCAAAAATGGAAAAATATGAAATGGGAAACTTATTGTGAGACATCCATAAAAGGAAAGTGGGAAACTTATAGAGGGACGGAGGGAGTAGTTTATATATAAAGTAAATAAACAATAGACATGATGAAACAATGTAAACTTTATCTACAAATAAAAAAGTACTCCTTCCGTCCGCTTATAATTTTCTCATTTTACTATTTTGGTCCGTCTGTCTATATATTTTTCATACTCTCCTTAGTAAATATTTTTTATTTTTTTATTCTTACATACTTTATATTTAAAATTTCTCTCTTTCTCAATTTTTTTAATTTATGTGTCAAAAAATAACATGAACGGATGGAGTAATTATTTAGAAATAAAGTAACTGCTCCTTTAATGTAAAGGTACGCATTAATGTAACAATAAAGTGTATAATTTAAAGTAAAATTATGGTAATTAAGTAGGCATTTAATTAGTCCAACAAACACACGAAATAGTGATACAATAGTTACGTAATCATCATTGTAGGATATAGCTAGAAAGTTCATCAATTCCAAGAATATAACCACAATAATTTTCTTATAAAACAATTAAAGACCTGCACGGCAGACAAAACTCTTCTTATCTTTTCCATTATACTCGATCGTCCCATTTAGATAGACTTGTTTGACTTTTCACAAAAATTAAAAAATTGTATTTTCTCCGTTCCCCTATAAGGTTCTCGCTATTTTTTGGCACAGAGATTAAGAAAAGTGATTAAATAATACTCCTATATATAGTACAAGTGATGTGATTGAAAGAAGGAGAAAGATAGAGAGAAAAAGTAAGATATAAAGTGAAGTGTAAGAAAAAGTATTTACCAAAAAGAGTATGAGAAACTTATAGGCGGACGGACCAAAATGGTAAAATGGGAAACTTATAGGCGGACGGAGGGAGTATTAGAAAAACACATTAGATAAATAAAATTTCTATTATACTCCCTCCGTCCGCCTATAAGTTTCCCATTTTACCATTTTGGTCCGTCCGCCTATAAGCTTCCCATACCCTTTTTGATAAGTATTTTTTCTTACACATCACTTTATATTTTACTTTTTCTCTCTATCTCTCTCCTTCTTCCAATCACATCACTTGTACTATATCTATTATTCAATCACTTTTCTTAATCTCTGTGCCAAAAAGTAACGAGAAACTTATAGGCAGACGGAGGGAGTAACAAGTCTATCTAATTGGGATGGTGGGAGTAATAAATAATACTCCCTCGTCCCAGTATTACTTTCATATGAATCATATGTATGTATATTAAGAAAGTGTAATAATGAGTGAAATTTTAAAAGATAATTTTGTAAAAATTTATATATAAAATAAAAAAATGAGTTGACTTTTGTGTATGTGTAGAGAAAAAGTAATATCATTTGTGTAACATTGAGAATATTGTGAAGGTGGAGTTTATAAAAGGGTTTTCCATTTTAAGATTGTAAAAGTTATTGTAGAATGTCCCGAAAAAAAAGTGTGAAAGTAATTGTAGAATAGATGGAGTATTATTAAAAAAATACATGTATTTTAATTTTGTCAAATATAAGTTGAAAACATCATAACTCCTCTAGTCGGTTTGATTTTCCAGTTTCAATTTTCGTATTTCACCGGTATTCTATTTTACTGAATTTTTAACATGTATCACTTTCAATATTTTAGAACGTTGATTATTTTTAAATATGACACATATCAATAATTCATATAGTGAAATAAAATGTAAAATACTAAAATTGAAACATGTGATTTCATTTGCCTCACGTTCGAGTACAAGTTAATTAGTTGAAACATGTTTTATACATGTTGAATTGATCTTTACATTTTTGCCAAACATATCATAATATTTTTGCCAATAATATATTGATGATATCATTATTCAAATTGTGCATAAATGGGAAAAAGCCATAAATCACTAATCTGACTTTTAATTGTTTCACTTATTGAATAAAATCATTTCATACCATATATCATGAGTTTTTTTTCACCTCCAAACCTATTTTATTTGTATTTATTAGAACAATTATTTACCCATAAATATTGACATTTTACACTTACGTGGAAAAAAAAAATTAAAATCAAACTTATTTGCACTTAATTGTAATTTAAATATATCGTAAAGAGTTAAAAATTCAATTATACAGTAAATACACCTAATTATCTACCAGAATTTGTCAAAAAAATAAATGTCATATTTCAGTTTCACCTTTCTATCTGTTTTATATAATTAAATAAATAAGACAAATTCTCAATTAAAAAATTTAAGTAATCCAAATATATTCACAATTCTCCAATTAATATTTTTTCACTCAAAACATTAGAATCAAATCAAAATTGTGATCTGCTATGGACTCGAGTGCATGTTGTGCACCCTAGTCCATGTTGCACTTTTCAATTTACTGACTTACACTTTTTGATAAATGGTGTTGCACTTTTCAATTATTAAAGTATAATAATATTTTTAGTAATAATTGAAAAGTGCAACACCATTTACCAAAAAGTGTAAGTCAGTAAAATTGAAAAGTGCAACATTATGGACTAGGGTGCACAACATGCACTCGAGTGCATACTAGACTTTAAGGGTTGGTCTGCTATGCTATGGACTCGAGTGCATGTTGTGCACCCTAGTCCATGTTGCACTTTTCAGTTTACTGACTTACACTTTTTGGTAAATGGTGTTGCACTTTTCAATTATTAAACTTTATAATAATATTTTTAGTAATAATTGAAAAGTGCAACACCATTTACCAAAAAGTGTAAGTCAGTAAACTGAAAAATGCAACATGGACTAGGGTGCACAACATGCACTCGAATGTATACTAGACTTTACCAAGAAGATAATATTGGTGTATCTATATATTCATATTAAAATTGTGACTCAATTACACCAACTGCACCGTGCAATCGAGTGTACACAATAAACACTTATGTGCCTATATATATAACAATACACACACCACCATTTTCTCATCATTCACCTCAAAAAGTTCCCCTCCATAATTACCCAATCTTGAATCCATGGCACCCCACATCGCCATTCTCCCAACTCCCGGCATGGGCCACCTCATCCCCTTAACCGAATTCGCCAAAAAGCTCCACCACCTCCACGGCGTCGCCACCACTTTCTTAATCCCCAACGACGGCCCTCTCTCCGCCGCCCAAAACCTCTTCCTCTCCGCCCTCCCCCCCGCCGTCGACTACCTCCTCCTCCCGCCGGTCACCTTCCACGACCTCCCCGCCGCCGCCAAAATCGAAACCCAGATTTCCCTCACCGTCACGCGCTCCCTCCCTTCCCTACGCGCCGCCGTCAAATCCCTCCACGAATCGAAAAAACTCGCCGCCTTCGTCGTCGATCTTTTCGGCACCGACGCGTTTGATGTGGCGCGTGAGTTTCACATCCCTAGCTATATTTTCTTTTGTTCAACCGCTATGGCCCTCTCGCTATTTTTTCACTTACCTATTTTGGACGAAACGGTCTCGACCGAGTACCGGGATTTTCCCGAGAAAATACAAATCCCGGGTTGTATCCCGGTCCACGGGAGGGATTTATTAGACCCGGTTCAAGATAGGACGGATGATGCTTATAAATGGGTTCTTCATCATGCCAAAAGGTACAAAACCGCGGATGGGGTTTTAGTGAATAGTTTTCAAGAACTCGAACCCGGTCCGGTTCAGCATTTAATTAAAAAAGAAGAAGGTAAACCGGTTGTGTATCCGGTCGGACCGTTGATTAAAATGGGTTCAAAAACCGGGGATGAGTCATGTGTTAGTTCAAAGTGGTTGGATGATCAACCGAGTGGCTCAGTGTTGTATGTTTCATTTGGGAGTGGTGGGACCCTCTCTCATGATCAGATAATTGAGCTGGCATTAGGGTTAGAAATGAGTGAACAAAGGTTTTTATGGGTACTTAGATGTCCGAGCGGTACGACGACGAACGCTGCGTATTTCAAAATCGAGAACTCCGGTGACCCTCTGGCGTATCTGCCGGAAGGGTTTCTGGAGAGGACGAAGGGTCGGGGGCTCGTGGTGCCCATGTGGGCGCCGCAGGCTCAGATCCTGGCACATGAATCAGTTGGGGCGTTTCTGACTCACTGTGGATGGAATTCTGTTCTGGAGAGCGTGGTTAATGGGGTGCCGATGATTGCTTGGCCGTTGTACGCTGAACAACGCATGAATGCGGTGATGCTTGAAGAGGACGTGAGAGTGGCCTTGCGACCAAAAACCGGGGAAAATGGTCTGGTGGCGAGGGTTGAGATCGCGAACGTTGTTAAGGGTTTGATGGAAGGGGAAGAAGGGAAGGGGATTCGGAGTCGAATGAGGGACCTCAAGGAGGCGGCGGCGAAAAGGCTTAGTGAAAATGGTTCGTCCACAAATTTGTTAGGTGAATTCGTGTCGAAATTGAAGGGTGGTGTGGTGTCCATATAGTCGAAAGTCCTATGTTTGCACTTAAATTTAATGTACTTTTTGTCAAAAGTTTGTGTAATAGCACGATGGATATACGTGCTATGTGGGATGTTTACTATTGAGATTTGTGTCCTAGTGTACATAAATAATCTTTTTTGATGTTATGGATGCTAGTAAATGTTTTTTAAAAGTTATTACTATAAAATGGGCTTTTATTTTTTTCTATATCACATTTGGTATAAATATGTTACCACATGGAATGTGTGTGTATATTAATGTATGGGGGCATGTGAATGTTAGGTGAAATGTGTACATCCAATAAATTGAATAAAAAGAATCTCATCCAATCAAATTAGAGGAAATTGGACCCAACTCAAAAAGATTTAAATGGATCAAAAATTAAGTGGGAGCAACAAAAGTGTGAATGATAATATTATTATTTTAAAGCAATATTTAGAAATCTTTGCTTATAAAGGAGAAAAAAAAATTGTATATATATTTAAAAAGTTTATTATATAAATTTAAGCTATATTCTACTGATTTACTTCTTTTTTATACATTTGTTTTAAAATATGTGGAATAACAAGTAAAAAAATTTATTGTTACGGGATTAAGGTTTCTTATGGGGGCTCCACGCTATGATTTTAGTTGAAAATTAAGATAAAACTATATAGTGCCTTTTTTATTTTTTTGGAAAAGTAAGTTTTTACTATTTACGCATCTTCTAGATTCACACATATATAATGAAATTTCACCCAATATTACGACTTTTTTCCCCATATATTTTTTTATGCAAGTTTAATCATTAATTACTCTGAATAGAAAAATAAAATGATTGGTCACTTTCAGTTTTCACCACTTTTTTTCCCAATATTTCTTTATGCAAGTTTAAAATCAAGAATATGAGGGTTTTTTTTTAAAAAAAAAAAAAACTGACACGTTATATCTTCTTTCGTACTGAAAAGGAGTTATATATGTATACATTATTATATAAAAAATAAAATTTGATAAGTCCACTAGTACGTGGCTTCTTTAATTTGAAGCCAATTTGATGAGTTGGATTTTCTGCATCACATTAATTATTTTATTTGTTTAAATAAAATAAATAAACCATAATATTAAATTATCCATTAGCGACTTTATTTGGTGAAAAAATCTTGATTTAATATTTAATTATGAGGTGGGAGGGTTATTCTTGTGGTTGAAATTTCAAGATAAAATTATGAGTTTTGACTAATTACCTATATATCTTCCCAATGCATAAAACGAAATTTGACCCAATTTTATATTGATTTGATTTCCCTAATTCATTTTTCGTGTTCCACTTATAATTTACCATACTAAATTTTTAACGCCTTTAATATTATAGAACATTGATTTGATTATTTTTTAATATGACACGTATCAATCATTAATATATTAAAATAAAATGTAGAACACCAAAATTTGAAGAATTGATCTCATTGGCTTCTTTCCCATTATTTCTTTAAGCAAGTTTAATCATTTATTAATCTGAATATAAAAACAAAATGTTTGATAATTCCATCAAGAGGGTCTTTTAAAAAAAAAATCAGCCTCAATTTGAAGCCCAGTACCCCCTCTTTGGGCTTAAATTAATATAGTGGCCTCACTTAAAAGGCTCAAGATTCAATAAGGACAGTGGGTTATTTGCCCCCCCCCCCCCAACCATGTTAGATGCACCCCATTCATATATTAATTTAATATACATATAAAATATCTAAATTGTCTTTTTAATAAAATATCCTCTAATAGATACATTCTCCATCCAACATTCAAACCCTAACCAACGTTCCTAATTGCAGCTACAACCTCCGACAACCATCCACCATCTCTATGCCATCAATTCAATTCAAATAGTGTTAAAATCTTATAAAAAAAAAAAATCCAATAAATTTTGAGAAGTCTCAGATAAAAATGATATTTTTTCGATAAACTAGTGTCGAAAATATGCATTATTGTCGACAAATTAACTAAATCTAAGAGAGGCCGACGCAATGTGTATATATTAAGGGATTTTTTTAAGAGAAAACGATAGTTTAGATAATTCGAGAAAAGTGTAACTAATTAAATAGAATGCATTTTTTAGGGAAATGCATCTAACATTTTACATTGTTGAAGTGTTGGGGGCAAATAAACCAAACCTTCAATACATGAAATAAAGTATGTGTATGCTTATTATTTTTTAAGAAGCCTAGTCATGTGTTCAATGTAAGTGATTAATGGTGACTATATTCAATATTGGTCTTTCCATTAAAAATATACGGAATATTTTTTTATTGAAAATAATTACTACTTTATTTTGAACTCAAAAGTCACAACACTTTTACTTTATCTATTTTATAAAAAAATTGTGTCTAAATATATAAGCATATTTTTAATATACAAAATAGTGTATATTATATAGCTATAGTTTGGGACTTTGAGCCATTTATTTATTTATTTCCTTTTTGGCCCATACAAATAATTAACATATGCCACTCATTTATGCCCATACAAAGAAATAAGCCACCCAACTACTTTATTTCAATTAAGACACCCAGCTACCGTTTTTTTTTTTTTTTTTTTTTTCAATTTTAAACTCATAATTAATATTTTTGTGTTGATTGATTCTATTTATTATAGATTACTATATTTTTCTTATGAAAATGCTTCATAAAATTAATACCTCTCAATATTATTTTATTTTTAAATTTAACACTTTTTTCTATTTACATTTTACTTTACACCTCACTAAATTATTTCAAATACTTCTCATTTTTTTTACATCATTCAACCACTAAATCTCATTTTCTTAAAATATGTGACGATGAAATGTACAAGTTATCCTGAAACCAAGGAAAGGGAGTATTTTTTAATAAATTATTGCATTTTTATTAGATTGAAAGTTTACATGGAGGAGGTGATATATGACAAGACAAGTATATATAAATTCAGAGAAACAAAATGACAAAAGTAGTGCATATGGACTTGTTAGGATCCACACATGACACACTACAATCTTTGATGGGCGTGCCAGCCACTAAATAAAAAATTAATATATATATATAGGAAAAATCATTGGTTCCAATTTCAATTTTTCACGGATTATTTCATTATATGAATAATTACGTCACATAATACTGAGAACAATACATGTTAAAAATCAGTAAAGTGAAACAATAGTGATACACGAAAAGTGAAATAGGGAAATCGAACTATATATAAAAGAGTAGTAGATTGAATAGCACAAAATAAAATCTAGAGATGGTGAAGGTGTGTGTAACAGGAGGTGCAGGTTATTTGGCTTCTTTTCTCATCAAGAATCTCTTGCTCAGGGGCTATTCTGTCCATGCCACTCTTCGATCTTTAAGTATGTTTTTTATTTTCATATTTATTTACATAATCTTGATTTTATTTAATTATTCTTTGGATAAAAATACAGGTGATATTACAAAAGTGGGGCTGTTGAAGAATCTAATTGGTGCAGAAACAAGATTGAAGCTTTTTGAAGCTGATTTGTACAAAGCAGAGGAGTTTGAAGTTGCCATTGATGGATGTGAATTTGTGTTTCATTTAGCCACACCTTTGGTACACCCTCAAACACACTCTCAGGTATAATTAATTCTGGTCTGGTCTCCGATCGTCTCACCACAACTTTTTCGATAAACGGACTTCAGGTCACCTGATAATCAGATCAGACAGTGTAAGAGAATTTTACCCTCTACTACTGTCTGGTCCGATTTTTAGGTGACCTGAGCCTATTCGTTTGTCGGATGGGCTCGTGGAGGGACGAATGGGGAACAATTTTTTATACGGGTTAACGGGGCGGGTTTGACTAACAGTTGACTATTTTAGTACAAGAATACTAGTGAAGCAACGGTGGATGGGGTGAGATTTATAGCTGAAAGTTGTATAAAATCAAAAACGGTGAAGAAGTTGATTTACACCGCCACTGTCATGGCGGCGGCGCCGTTGAAGGACGACGGCTCCGGCTACAAGGAAGCCATGGATGAAAGTTGCTGGTCCCCTCTCAACCTCAACTATGATATGTTTCCGGTACGTATAATTATTACTCCCTCCGTCCCAAGATTTTATGCACACTTTGATTGACACGAAAATTAAGAAAAAATGAAATAAAGTGATGTGTAAGATAAAATAAATGAGGGGTATTATTGGTAATTCATTGATTAAAGTAGGGGATATTTGACTAAATGGAAGGGAAGGTAAAATAAAGGAGGGGTATTATTGGGAAAAAATACTGAGTTGCTTCCTTTTTTGGAGTGTGCAAAAAATGTTGGAACGCCGGTTAAGGAAAGTGTGCATAAAATCCTGGGACGGAGGGAGTAGTAATTATTACGGACAGAACACGATCACACAATACGAATTCGACGAGAATTATAAGTTAGTGTTTTGTGTCGTGTTCGTGACAACTTGTTAAGTACGATAAAATTACCAGATAACACATTAATTCATTAATAACCTGTGTTACATGTTATTAACTTGATATATGATACAATATTTTTTAAAATTTAAATAAATTTTCATTTTTATATATTTAAGTGTAATTTTAAATTTAGTTATTTTCTTATTGTGACACTGAGTTGTGATTAATTTTGTGACATGTTGTATCGACACATTTTCTTATCGTGTTATGTTCATGTTTAATCTTATCGTATTACTATTGTGTCGACACGAAACACAATAGTAAGATTAATCAAACCTACTCACACTAAGCTTCCAATCATGATATTTATTTGATGGAATGAGATGTGACCACTAGCTTTCCAAAAATGGAAGTGATTGGAATACTTAGTGTGGATAGAGATAACACTTACAATTTTGAAAAAAAAAAAGAGTTGACGTGAATCTGATTCATATGAACGTAGGATTACATAGACTCAAAGACACTGGCCGAGAAAAAAGTGTTGAGTTACGACGGGAAAGGGATACAAGTTGTGAGTCTTGTAACGGGGCTAGTCGGGGGCGACACGATTCAATCTTACTTGCCGAGTAGCATGTCCGTTATGATATCGCAAGCTTTGAAAGACGACGCCCTCTATAAAGGGTTGAGATCTTTGGAGGAATTGATGTCCAAAGTTCCAATTGTGCACATTGAAGATGTGATTGAAGCTCACATTTTTTCTATGGAGAATTCGGACATGAATGGGAGATATTTATTGGCAAATTCTTTCTTGAAATCTGCAGAAATTGCATCTCTCATTCACAAAAATCATCCACACATGAACATCCCACCAGAGTTAGTAACTTAACTTGTTTATATATTTTGTCTGAAGTAGTTCGTCCCATAATTACTTGCACACTTTTTTTATTTGAACGTTTTAAAATTACTTGCACATCATTTTATTTTTAAAATTTTTACTCGTTTTTTAACTACTTCCTCTGTCCCATAATTACTTTCACACTTTCCTTTTCGGGGGATGTTACACAATAACTTTCACACTCTTAAAATGAAAAATCATTTATAAACTCCACCCTCGCAATATCCTCAATTTTACACAAATGTCATTACTTTTTCTCCATACATACACAATAGTCAACTTATTTCTTTATTTTACACATAAAAGTTTACAACATTATCTTTCAAAATCCCCGCCAAATTCACTTTTCTTATTTTGTGTGCCACTTCACATGTGAAAGAAATCATGAGACGTAGGGAGTACATTTTATTTTACACCTCATCAAATTACCTAATACCTAAAATACCCTTCATTTATCCTACCCCACCAACAATTAAATTCTTTTTTCTTAAAAATTGTGTCAGTCAAATGGTACAAGTCATATTGTGACGGAATGAGTATTATTTAAGTAGAATTAATTGTCTGAAAATTGTGAATGTTTTTTGTTATTAGGTTCATTGAAGATATAAAGAGAGAAACAAAGTGGGGTTCAAGAAAGTTGCAAGATTTGGGATTTTGTTACAAATTTGATGCTGAAAAGATTATTGAGGATAGCATAATTTGTGCTAAGAAACTCGGCAGCATAGTCTAATAAGTGTACAACATAAATTACCTATGTCTTATAAATTTCATGCTTAAATAATAATTGGAGTGATAAATAATTATAACAAAATGTAGTCCTATTATAGTTTGTTATAAATAGTGAACTTGAATTTCATCGGCTTTAATCTAGGCGCTAGGCGGCCTATGACTGACTCAATTTTTTTACTTTAGGCGTTTCGAGTGAAAAATAGATATAACTATCCTTTTTTTTGTGGCGTATGAGTTTAATTTGACAATCGTACACATTTTTTCGAACAGAAACAAGGCTTTGAGCAATACATGTCGTTTTGCGTACAATTTTTTTGCCTTGAATTAGAATTTCATATTTATTATTTTTGTTGAATTAGAATTTCATAATTATTTTTGTGTGGTGGTGAAATTGAATTTATTTATTTGGTCCACATCATCATACATGATAAACTTGTACTATAATCTAGTGTCCAACCCACTTTGTCATGACTATTTAAGAATAGTCAAAGTCAAATGTTTGAAATCTTCTAGGTGCATAGAAAAAAATACACACCTAGTCCAATTCTTTCAACCAAAAAAAAAAAAAAAAATATGCCCATACACTAAGATAAAATTTAAAATACCAGCTTAATATTTAAATATATAAAAATACTATCGCTTTACATATATAATATAATATCATCTACCTATATTTATAGTGTATAATATGAAATTATTCATCGGACACAAAAAAACTTATTTACTGGGACGGATTTTTTTTCTTTTTAATAAGATCAAATTAAATGAATCAATACTTTTAATTAAAATGATAAAGAAAATTACTTTAAATTGTACCTCAATTCGTGAACAATTGATTCGAGTGAAAATTACATGATTTTTTTTAGTATGTTTATCTTGATTTAATAGAATTTCATGTTATTTTTATTCATTTTTGGCTAATTACATTTGATTATGAAAAAGGTAGTGGTTTGCTATTTTTGTAGTTAAATTGAGCATTTTTAAAAGCAAAACATGTGCCTAAACTTTAGTGAAGCCAACGAAGGAAGAAATCGATGGCAAAACCAGTAGAAATTGACTGTGGAAATTATTTGGGCTAACAATTAAATTGTTTTGGTCCATTTAATTAATTGCAGAGGCCCATATTCAGCGAGCCCACCTAGAGGACTAAATTATCGGCCCAAAAACCGAAGCACATAGCTGGCCCAAAAGCAGCCCATTTATTTAATTGAAGGCCCCCATTCGGCCCCACTCTGAAAATGATTCTTGATTCTGGGATTTTTTTTAAATAATTTATATTGAATAAATTTTAATTAAACAATTGGTTTTATTAAAGAAATAAGACAAAAATGAAAACATAAATTAACAACATTCAACACCTACAAAAGGCAAAATAGACAACTACACTTGTAACGAATTTAAATGGCTGCTAACTAGTAATTATAAGCCCAAAAAAAATTAATTAAAAATAATAATTCCTCATTACACATTACTCAAATTCTACCTAGTTAAGGAAAACTCTCTTTGTTAGCATCTTTATGAACAACTTGAAATATTTCTTTTAAGATGCTACTAGGATCAATAGACATAGAGGCACATTTTCTCCCCTTCAATCCTTAGCTTGTGTGCTCACTTGAATTCATCGAGACTCTCGAGGAAATCCAACTCTCCGAATGTGAAACTCCGAACAAACGGAGTAGGGTTGGACATGATCTCCGCAAAATCCGAGTCCGAACCCTGAAACCCGAGGTCAATGCCAAAGTCATTCAACGAGAAAAAGGACTCGGACGTTGCTGGAGAGAGAAACGGGGGCGTCCCAATGAAGTTACTGGGCTCTGAAAAGAACGGGGACTCCACGTTCTCGGACTCAATTGGGGTCGTAGGGAACGAGAAGGATGGGAAATGCTCGATCTTGGGATCGAGTTCTTGAATTTCGGTTTTAAGGCATAACGACGATGGTTCATTGCTTATGACCATCGTCTGTCGTGGTCGTGGTTGTGGTTGACTTTTTTCTTTCTTCTCTCTCACTCTCTCTTGCCTACAAGAGTGTTTTCCTTTGTAAACAATCTCAAACGTCGACGAATCACCATCGGTGCGTTGCACTTGTTTCGTCGCCAAGCATCCTTGCGTGTTACGATGGGTGCATCGGTAATACGCCCTGCCAAACAACAAACGTCTACATAAGTTCAAATACAATTGAGCAAATGTTGAAACACAACTTAGATTCATAGTTTGACTTAGTACAAAATGTATAGTTAGTTGTCGGTAGATTATTTCCTTTAGTGAGCAAGTGGGTGTACTAAAAATAAGCAACTTGTTAGTAACATAGTACAAAGAATTGAATGAATTTATTTATGGCTTTCACATTGAGATTATGATTTATGAAGTCAGAAACACAACACGTCCAAAGTTTATTAACACATTCCATCTGCCTCCTCCAAGTCAAAACCTCTCAAATTAGGGTTGGTCTACTATGCACTCGAGTGCATGTTGCACTTTTCAGTTTTACGGACTTACACTTTTTGGTAAATGGTGTTGCACTTTTCATTTATTAAACTGTATAATAATATTTTTAGTAATAATTAAAAAGTGCAACACCATTTACCAAAAAGTGTAAGTCAGTAAAACTGAAAAGTTCAACCTGAACTAGGGTGCACAACATACACTCATGTGCATACTAGACTTTACCCTCAAATTATTAGCATACTTTTTTTTTTGTTCAAATATTTTTAGCAGACTTTCACGGACAGAGTGAGCAATAATTTACATACTAAAAATGGGAAATAATTCTCTCCAACAGTCCATTACTCCCTCTATCCAATAAAAATAACTACACTTTACACACAAAATTTAACTTATATACCTATTTTACCCTTGATATTCCATAAATCATAAGGTTGGTCTGCTATGGACTCGAGTGCATGTTGTGCACCCTAGTCCATGTTACACTTTTCAGTTTACTGATTTACACTTTTCAATTATTAAACTGTATAATAATATTTTTAGTAATAATTGAAAAGTGCAACACCATTTAACAAAAAGTGTAAGTCAGTAAATTGAAAAGTGCACATGGACTATTGTGCACAACATGCACTCGAGTGCATACTAGACTTTACCTAAATCATAAATCAGATGTAAATTTCAAAGGAGTTGAATCTTAATTACTCTTAATTCAATGTTAACGAGTAATTATAAAGTAAGTTTAATTAGGGGTAAAATTGTCAATAAAACATTTAATCATTAAATAAAACAAGAAATGTGTTATAATTTGAAACATCAAAAAAATGAAAACATGACTATCTTTGTGAAACGAAAGAAGTACTTTTTGAGCCCAACGTACCCTCAATTCAACCACTTTTTTACTTTATATATAAAAATTTACGAAATTAACAATTAACACTATAATCTTTACACAATTCTCACCTTGGATGATTAGCACCCATAATATCTTTTTGCCCATATTTTCTCCAACTATACCCATCATCAATTTGCCCTTCGGACCCAATTCCTGAACATACACGAACTTGTTCACTCCATTTTGGCAATGTCTTTCTGCAAATTTTCCAAAAAAAAAAAAATCACATAAATTTTCAAGATTTCATAACCCCACAAAATAAAAACAAAAACCCACAAAAATTACATAATCAAAATTCAAAAAAGCCCAAAAAAAAGCTACCTTTTCTTGAAATTCTCCTTACAACTCTGTTCAGACCCTTCACTTGAATTTGGTGATTCGAGCAAATTCTCAACGCAAAATTGGGAAGAATCGGTATTTCCAATTAGGGCTAAAAGCGTCAATGCGTTTTCATAAGTGGAGAGAATATTTTCAACTAAAACGTTACAAGAATCTTTGGACAGAGGGGCAGGGTGCAGCTTTCTTTTGAGTTCATTTGCAAGCTCTTTCCCTTGAGTTAGGACATTCATAACCGTTTCCCTTTCACACAATCCAACGGTTTCCATTTTGAGATTTGTAAGAAAAAAGAATGTAATTAAAATTTTGGAATCTGTGATTAAGAATGTGTAATTTGGAGTTCAAGATTCGATCATGAGAGAGAGAGAGAGTTTAAATCATGAGAGAGAAAGTGTTGAAATCTATGAATAGATTTGTGTGATGAAAGATGATGAGGAATGAAGTGCTTTGGGATATAAATAGAATAGGGGTGGAAGTAACAAGTACGGACTAATAGAATACTCCCTCCGTCCGCCTATAATTGTTACGTTACTTTTTGACACAGAGATTAAGAAAAATGATTAAATAATAGATATAGTACAAGTGATGTGATTGAGAGAGGAGAGATAGAGACAAAAAGTAAGATATAAAGTGAAGTGTAAGAAAAAGTACTTACCAAAAAAGGTATGAGAAGCTTATAGGCGGACAGACCAAAATGGTAAAATGGGAAGCTTATAGACGGACGGAGGGAATACTTTTTTCACTTTAAACGTGTTATTCCCCTCCGTCCCTAAATTACTTTCATAGTTTGATCGACACGTTATTTAAAAAAAGTGGATTTAGTGGTTGATGATGTAAGATAATAGAGGGGTATTTTAGGTAATTTGATGATGTGTAAAGTGAAATGTATGGAAAAAAAGAGTGACAAATTTGAAAATAAAATGATGCTGTAAGATTATTAATTTTGTGGGTATTTCCATATTAAGAGTGTGCGAGTAATTTTGGGACGTCCCAATAAAGAAAGTGCAAAATAATTTAGATAGTGAACTATAGAGTAGAACACAAAAAATGATACAAGTAATTTCGTTCCATAAACTATATATACTGGGTCTCAATATCTTAATTTACCCACACTGAATCACAAATGGTGTATCTTTCGACCATTTACTATGCATACAATCGACTGTATTTTTACGTATTAGATGTACATTTTATTTTTTTAAGTCTAATTAGACAATTATCTTGAACGCGATTAACGTCCTATTTTGAACTAATATACTCTATCAAACGGAATATAGTAGTTTAACTTTTCTAATTAAAAAAACCAAAACTTATTTATTTGTACAATAATCGTTTTTAAGTATATATATTTTTATATTCAATAACATTTTTGTATTACTAAAAATTATAGTATAATTAATATATGAAATATATATATTGAAACAAAATATTGAAATGAGATGTAATTACATAAATGAGAAACCCCTCAAATCAAAAAATATAAAGGAGAAAAGGTGTGGGGGAGATTTTTGACTGGCAAAAGGCACTTAGATTTTTTTAATTTTAATATTATTTTATGAATAAAATAGTGTTGATAGAATTTGTGGGATAGAGATTGCAAAATCTTGCGTGTGACCATTTCAAAGCGTTAGAAACTCACCACCATTGCACATTTGCACCCTACACCTTTTTACATTGTCTACCTTCAAAACAAACAAAAAAATACATATATATGAATAATAAATATATTAGAGATATTTTAAATATTTCTATACTTAAGTTTAATTATAATACAAATAATTCTTCCAAGCAATTGGATTGTAAGTAATTTTGAGATGGACGACGCTAAACATCTTGTAAAATGTCAAAAATATTTCTGAGTAATATTTTCTTACAGTAAAATCACATTTAAAAAAAAAATCAATCAATTCTGGCTATTCAGAATTGGGATAGTCATTTTTTTCGTTTTAAAATATTCTTAATTGCCAATTGAAATTTAACTCACTATACTAGAATCGAGTTCAAATTGTAACTCAAATACATCAACTGCCCTCTCTAATTTGGTGCACGTCTTTTATGTAATTCTAAACACTTAGAGATTCAGAATATCTAAAATTTGGTAAAAGGTTGAAAATACCTTTGAGAGTATTACAGTAAAATTACATTCTTTTTACATACTGTACTAGAATCGAGTTAAAATTGTAACTCAAATGCATCAGCTGCACTATGCAATTCGGTGCACATACATGGCTCTTTCATGTAATTGTGATTGTCCTTTCCTTGTCTTGAAAATGTTGAATTTCTTGGCAATTTCATAGAAAATAAGAAAATTCAAAGAGAAAATGAAAATGGGCCCTTGTTTGGATCATATGATTATTAGAAGTAGTTTCCATGAAATCAAAGAGAGAGAAAGGACAACGAACCATTCAAAGAATCTTCCATGTAGTTTCCGCGTTCATAAATTTAATTTTTTTTAAATAATATTTTTATTGAGGAAAAAGCATTTTAAGACAATAAATAAAATATAATAAGTAAATAAACACAACAAAATGTGTGTGTGTGACGTCATATTTCATGACGTAATGCAAATATAATGGTTGAATTTGCTCCTTTTCTCACGTTGATTATGTATACAGTATAATTTTTAAATAAAAAAGAGATAAGATTCTTGAAACTCAATTTGTTCTTTGTGTGATTAGAAAATTGAAATATATTTATGTAACTCTAGAAGCAGTTGAGTTGTCAAAATGGCCCTTGAAAATTAAATTATTGCATTTATCTCTTTGTTTTGTGTTTCTTGATTTAATAATAAATAATTATCCTACTAATTATTTGAATAAATCTTATGTAGGATATTTTTAAAAAAATGAATTTTCTCCTTTTTATTTACAACTAAAAAAAGGCTGATTAATTGACAGTGGATAATTAGCTAGTTGGTGAAATACGTATTATTTCTCCATATATAAATAATAGTTCATCAGTGTATGTATTTAAATATTCTAAGAGCAATATACTAATTATTGAGACAGCGTTATTAATTAATATTACAATAAACTATATTATCACTAAAGCTCATAAATTTGATAAAAAATTTTTTTACAACATTTCAAATTATTCAAGCTTTGATTAGAATTCGTTCGAGTTTGTTAATTTTAAAACTCAAAACTATTTTTTTTTAAAATAAAACAATAAACTCTAACTAATTAAAATCAATATATTTGACTACTCATAAATTTAGAAATTATGTGATTAATTACACATTATTTTTAAAATTAAAGATTAGTTATTTAACAGAATACATTTCTTATACAAATATGTGGGTCCCATGTGAAAAGTCCTAATTCGTTGCAAAGTATAATTAATTTCATTATTTTTTGGCATAAGTAGTGGATAACGTGAAGACAATCTTAGAGTGAAAATATATAATAAAATATTATTGCAATTGGCCAAATTGTTCATATATTTAAGTCTGAATTTCTGGTTCAAGATAGATACTTATGAAGATTTTAATGTAAATTTAATGCTTAAACTATAATTACATTAGAATTTAACACAAATATAAAACTAAACATTTGTTAATTTATGACTATAAATTGCTTGAACATTCATCTAAAAAAACATAAAATGCCAAATATTTGTTAATTTGTGGATAAAATTAAATATGTACTCCATCCGTCTGTGGCTAAACTTCTCATTTTGATAAAACGATCGTCGCAAACAAAAAAATTCACGATTTTTTTTAGCAACGTACTACCTCTTAATCTTTCCTCATTTCCGTCTTTCTCCGTCTTAACGGTCACTATATTTTTTAATTAATGTGCAAAAAATAAATAAAAAGTTTAATATGAAACGGAGGGAATGCAATGCATCGATTTGATTCATCTGCTCCACTTTTTACATTTCACATACTAAATTTTTAACACGTGTCGTCTTCAATATTATGAAAAGTACATTATATTTTAATATGATATCATCACAACATCCCGATCAGAGAAAGCCACTTAGTTTATCCAATTATTTTCTATTGCTGACAAAGAGGGCAAACTTTTTATTTATTGATTTATTAGTTTTGCCCTAGCTAGTTTCGTGGAAAAAGCTTGTTGAAAATTAAATTAAAGTGATTTTCCTACTAGTGAATAAAGTTTTCGTTGTAGCCGTCCAAATTAATGTACGTGTGGGCCTTTTAAAATTATTAAATACTATAATAATTAAGTAAATTTACATGAACTTTCCTCTTTTTGCTTGTTTTATAGGAACATTTTTTTCTTATCTTTTTTTGTTTGTAAAAACTAGGTAAATATATATACAAGTACAAACTACAAATTAACCTACTTGCAAAAATTAGCTACGTGGTCATCGATTGATGAGGTCAGGTAGTTGTGTTAGTCGTTTTCGTAGCGACACGTGTACTTCCCGTTTTGTAAAAGGGTTGGTCTGCTATGGACTCGAGTGCATGTTGTGCACCCTAGTCCATGTTGCACTTTTCAGTAAAACTTACACATTTTGGTAAATGGTGTTGCACTTTTCAATTATTAAACTGTATAATAATATTTTTAGTAATAATTGAAAAGTGCAACACCATTTACCAAAAAATGTAAGTCAGTAAACTGAAAAGTGTAATATGGACTAGGGTGCACAACATGTACTCGAGTGTATACTAGACTTTACTTTTGTAAAAAACTAGTTTTCTTTTATTCTTATATGTGAGTTTTTTGTTATAATGTTTGAATATGCGATTGTGGTGGAAAATTGAAATTATAGAATGTAAGAGCAACGAGCTTAAATTTAAGAATGCAGAATAGAAACGAAACAAAAATTGCACTTAAATTGAAAAAATAAATTTCGACCACCGATCGAGTCGATCTAAATGGTCCAAATCCGTTCGATTAGTAATTTTACTATTTTTGCACCTTTAACATTTGTAAACATATTTGCACGTTTATTGATTTAAACTCTTAATTTAAATCCAAAGTGTTTGGATCTAACTCGTAAAATAATAGTGAAAATAGTTGACAAATATAATCACAACAAAATAGTTCATGTGAGTGTGAAAGGGGTTTGAATTAGTACAAGACAATCACTTGTTTGAAATTATAACACAAACAACATCATTTTCAAACAAGTATCATTAATTAATTAATGTATTAATTACAACGCGTAAAATTTGGTGATTGTACATTTACAATAACAAGTTGGTAGATCACATGTGTCAGATTTAACGGTTTACTATCTGATTTATTGATACGTGTCATGTTAAAAAATGATCAGCGTCTCATAATAACGAAAATGATTAATGTTAAAAATTCAGCAAAATATAACACAAGTGAAATAAGAAAAATGGAATAAAGAAATTAATCCAAGAAAAGTGAGTTTTTTTTTTCTTTGTTAGAAGAATGTAGCCTTTATTTAATTATTATTATTATTACTACTAGTATTATTTATTTATGTAAACATGGCTAATGTTTTCCCAAAAGGACAACCTAGAATAAAATACACATTCATTAATTGACATTACTCAATTTTAATTTTTTTTATTCTTCTCTTTCAATTGACATTCCCCAAATATGTTGGATTTAAAATAAAATAAATGGCAACAATTTTACTTTTGGCACCATTTCAATTTTCAAGTTATCCCCATTTTTTTTTGAAGGGAAATTGTGCTTTATAGCATATATGAATATGATTTAGAATACGTTTTAAGAATAATATGAATTATATATACACCAAAAAAAAAAAAAAAGAGTTATATAGCCAATAATGTAACATTAATAATAGTGGTTGTAATTTATTGCCTTCAAAAGGTGCTTGGTGTGAATGAGACAATCACCCATAAAAATGGATGTCCTTTTGTAGGATTTTATGATGCATAAAAATAAATAAATTTAAATAGTATAATAGGGACTTTTTTTTTTTTGATCAGTAATAGGGACTAATAATTGCATTACATATATCATTAATATTTTATTATTTTACCCCCAAACACTTTTTATTCAAGAATAAAGACATTTAAAAAGTTGAATTAATTAAACGCGTATATGATAGATAATTGTAATAATGACGTTTGTTTGAATTTATAACTAGTTTTTTTTAACGTTGTGCATACGAAGTGTCATTATTATTTATACGAAAAATTATAAATTAAACTTAAAAAAAATGTTGAAAAACCTTTTCCTTAAATGCATATTGGTGTGTGGAAACTCCAAACACAAATTCATTACTAATATATCTACAAATTCAGGTGCATTAATTTAGTCTTTTTTTCCTTTTTTTTTTCTTCTTATTGCATACCAAGTCAAATATATCTATTTTGTATGATGGTTTATATTACCACTCACATTTTTTTTATAAATACATCCATTTGTTTTATATTTTATTTTTCATTATTTGTTAAAATTTTATATTGCTTTCATTATTGTGAAGTTCCACCAAAATCGGATGAGATCGTTTGTTCAGTATTCCATATTTTATTTCACTATATGGATGATTGACACATGTCATATTAAAAAAATAATCAACATGGGTTTCGGCAGCTTCATCAAGGGGGAAACGGGAAGAAGAACGCAACATGCATATGGCTCTATTTAGTCGGGTTAATATGGAAATGGAGGAATGCAATAATTTTCAGGAACGAGACACTCTCAATTCCAATATTTAATGTGAAACTTAAAACGAGACTATGGAGTTGGTTCACGATCAAATACTCCAATCGAAGCACCTTTTCCATCAAAGATTGGGCAGATGATCCACTAAAATGAGCCTTTGCTTTATTCGGGCTCTTGCTCTCTTTTTCATTCAATCACACACTTTAAATAAATTGATATTTTGGGTATTACTTGTGCACATTTGTTTTAGTGAAATGCCTATACTAATAAAAAAAAAAAATTAGAAACGACACATATTAAAAATTCGTAAAATATTAATAAAATACGAAAAATGAATCTGAAAAGTCGAATGAAACAAAATAATCTAGAATTGGACGGTAATAATGTTACTACATGACAAATTCACAATCATTAGGGTTGAAATTCTGACACTAACAACATTTTCAAAGATTTAGTGTAACACGATTCTCATAATAATATTAATCACTTTATTAACTTTAAACGCGTAATATAATACTCCCTCTTTTGGGTTCAAAATATATGACTTGGTCCAAAATAGTAGTAGCCACTAATTTAATTTTAAGACTAAATCAAATATATAATGACCGTACAATGATTTGGGTGGGGTACAACTCACGTGTCCATTAGTTTTTTTTTTTTTAAGTATTTTGGGTGGAGTAATTATTTTTGAAGTCTCGATATTCGATTTAAGGGCCGATTAATTTTATTTTAGTATTATGTGAGATAAAAGTGGGGATAGTAATAACTTTTTAACTTTATGAGTAGTAAACTCATGTATGAATTGTTTATTAGTATTATGAGAGATAAAAGTGGTGGTAGTAATGACTTTTCAATTTTATGAATGGTGGACTTGCTTTTTAGTGTGAATAAAGTAATGACATTTGATGTTTATTGTGATGTTTTAAGTGGATAGTTAAAATACTTTTTTACTATTTTAAGTATGAGTCCTTAAGTAAGAAAGGTAAAAAAATGACCAAATGAGTCGTTAAGTAAAGGTAAAAAAATGACAAAATGAGTCGTTAAGTAGGGGACGAAGGGAGTACTACTTAATCTCTAACTCTATATCTAATGGGGTAAACTTGAAATTTAGAAATATACTATTATTTCTATGTCTCAAGTTCGTAACTTCAACGTGCAAATAATTTTGATTTAGTTGGTCATTTAACTGAATATCGAGACTAAAAAAAATAGTACTAGCACCGACATTTCAAAAATCACTTAAAACTCAAAGTAAACATGTTGTATATAATTATGATACTACTACTTTAAATGATAGGAAAATTACTATTTCAAAACTTAAACATATTTTTAAGCAATTAAAAGAAACAAGAAGGCTAGAGTTGATGGAGTTAAATGGCTTCTTTAAATTATGCTAACTATTTCTTACAAGTATTATTAGATACAAAACGTGTTTTTTTTTTGTCAATACATTTATGTAATATATTACTAGTAGTGAAATAGTATACATTAATAATTAAATGAAACACGATGGTGCTAGATTTAGATCTGTCTAAAATTTATGTATAATGTTACATACGATGTAACTGAATCCATTTAAATATATGAGTCATATTATTATATGGAATGTAAAATACGGATTTGAGATTTTAAAATTCAGCCCATTTGAATATATTAGTATTATTATATGTCCATTTATGGATATAACAGTCAAATACAAGTACATAGTATGTAACATATACACGAGAGACGGAATGTAAAATACGGATTTGAGATTTTAAAATTCAGCCCATGTTCTATTTTGGAATTTAGAGTTAGCATTTCAAAATCCTACGTGTAAAAATACCTATAAAATTCACAAAAGTCAACTTTATAAATAACTACAAACCCTACATAAACACCTGTAAATCCTATACAAACACAAACATGTCATTAGAATTTCAAAATCCACCCGATTTCAAAATCGGGCCAAATGTATGCTAATAGCCTAATATGGATCACCTTAAATACCTCCCTTTTTTTGAAGAGAAATGACAGTTACCAACTAACAACAAAATTGTTGCTAAAATTGACAACCATTTTTATTAGCAATCAGCAACCATTTTACAGCAATCAGCAGCAGTAACAGTTCATCCCGTAAGGGCGACGCGTATTGTACACGAAACTCGTAAAGATTTCACTACAATACTAGATCGAATAAACACACGAAAAGCAGAGGAATGTCTGAGAATCCATGGATGCTCTCTATCAAAACTTACTGTAAATAGTCATAATCTAAACACTTTACTATTAAACAGACAAAGATTCATCTCCAACAGTATTTATGACGAAACATGAAAGATACGTCGTTGAATCATGCAAAGATCTCGTCTACAAGTATAACGAAAACATGACCTTATTCATACCAACGGATTTTACACAAATAGTCATAATCTAAACACTTTATTAAACAGACAAAGATTCATCTCCAACAGTATTTACGACGAAACATGCATGAAAGATACGTCGTTGAATCATGCAAACATCTCGTCTACAAGTATAACGAAAACATGACCTTATTCATACCAACGGATTTTACACAAATAGTCATAATCTAAACACTTTATTAAACAGACAAAGATTCATCTTCAACAGAATTTACGACGAAACATGAAAGATACGTCGTTGAATCATGCAAACATCTCGTCTACAAGTATAACGAAAACATGACCCTGTTCATACCAACAGATTTTACACAAATAGGCGGCTATATATGCATTACATATATATCAAAAAACATCGTCATATGATCCCAAATACTAAAACGACTTTTAAGAACAAAACATGAAAGAGACATCGTTGAACCATGCAAACATCTCGTCTACAAGTATAACGAAAACATGACCCTGTTCATACCAACAGATTTTACACAAATAGGCTATATATGCATTAAATATAGATCACAAAGCATCATCATATGATCCCAAATGCTAAAACAACTTTTAAGAACAAAACATGAAAGAAACATCGTTGAACCATGCAAACATCTCGTCTACAAGTATAACGAAAACATGACCCTGTTCATACCAACAGATTTTACACAAATAGGCAGCTATATATGCATTACATATATATCACAAAACATTGTCATATGATCCCAAATGCTAAAACGACTTTTAAGAACAAAACATGAAAGAGACATCATTGAACATTGCAAACATCGCGTCTATAAGTATAAAGAAAACATGACCTTGTTCATACCAACAGATTGTACACGAATAGGCTATATATGCATTACATATATATCACAAAACATCGTCATATGATCCCAAATACTAAAACAACTTTTAAGCACTAAAAATGCCTTGCCTCAATTATAGTTTCTTCAAACAGGTTCTCTGAGCCCCGGAAGCTGGTCTTCGTCATCAAGCAACGCCAAGGTTGGAACAAAATCATCTGCAGATCTATCAAGCAACGCCAAGGTTGGAACGTAATCATCATCATAGAAAGATAAGGGCGAACCACAAGCTTCAGTAGCCGACAAAACCACGTTCTCCTCCATCTCCATATACCTCAGTTCCCCATCACTTGCTGCAAATAAAACACTATTATCCTTTAACATCCTTATAGGAAAGAAAGTGTTCGGCATTGATATTATAGTGTGCAATGTCCACGATTCTACATTCCCGTAATCACTCATAAACCAAACCTCCCATACCTCACCTAAATTTTCAGTATAACTAATAAAAAAGGTCAATGATTTCCTATCAAACAACTGAGATAACCGTATATCCTGAATATAATGATCAAGATCTGGTGGGAATTCGATTGAACTAAACGTCTCCTCGACTACATCAAATCCCATTATACAATTAGGATGCTTATCACTCCAATTTTCCCATTTATACGCCAACCAATGAACCACACCATTAACAAACACACTAGTAGCCCACGAAACAGGCATATAACAAGGAACTGCTTCGTCAATCCTACTCCAAGAGCTAGTTCTATTTCGATAAATCAAAGCTTTAGCCACAAATTCATGTTCACAATCAGAATCATACAAAATCTTAATAACCTTAAAATCGAGATTCCTATCATCAAATCCAAAACCTACAACCATATGAAACGAACTACTACTACTACCCACACAATCTAATTCATTCGGAAAAGGAAGAATCTTAAACTTTCCAACAAAGGGGTTCCATAAAATCAAACTCCCAACGAATGTGAAGTAATTCGTATCAAACAAACAAATAACTCCTTTACTAGAACCAACAATTCTCAAGTAACCATTCACACTTTCGAATGGGGTTTCGAAAGTATTGCACAGAGCTAAAGGGTTTCCGACACGAAACGAGAAGTAACCCTTAGTGCTATCGGCGGATTCGAAGTGGACGACGTGGTGGCTGTCGGCGGAGGAATCGGCGGCGGAGGCGGCGGAGAGGTGGAGTTTGAGAAAGTAGGGATGGGAAATTAGGGCTTTGAAGTATTTCGAAACAAGGCGGAGTCTAATTAGGGATTTTGCGGGGAGTTTTGTGAGAATTTGGATAGCGACATCGACGGGGAGGTTGGTGAGATCATCCATTACCGCCATTGATGAATTCTGTATTCTTGGAGTAGGTAAATAGAGTATAAAATTATAAATGATGAATATTGAGTATATTTTTATATACTAGTAAAAGTTTACGTTGCTTATGTGTCAATTTATTTATTAGGTGTTAAATAAAATGTATGATGTGTCATCGACTCACTTATACTATCTTCAATAAAATTTAAAAAAGGAACATAATTGACTTAATTAATTTATTTGATTTCTTCCTAAGTTAATAATTGAAAAATGGGCATAAATGATGTATTTTGTAAATGATAAATAATATTTTTAAATAACTTATAAATTGAATGTATTTAAAAAAATATATATAATAACATAAACTATAAATACATATTTTTAAATTAATTTAAGTTTTTTTTTTTTTTTTTGAAATATCGTTTTATCAAGTTAAATAAGCATATTTATATAAAATTAAATACTCGTATGTATACAATATGTAAATTATATGAATGAATTGAAAAATTAGAGATTATTCAATGGCCCATTTTATATTCTACCATAATTAAGAGATTCTGATCCTAAAACAAAAAATAAAAAAATAAAGAGATTCTAACTTGACTTTGGGAAGATATTCTGACTTGTGTCATATAATTTTTCTTTTAGATTATTAATTTATTAATTTTCTTTAATATATGATATGTGAAATAATCCCACGATATTTAATAGATTTTAAAATTTAAATTTTGTTTAATTTTTTCATCAATGTACAAGCGGTGTTATTGATTTTTTAAGAATTGTAGTTGGGATCAATGGGTAGATCCTCTCCGATGGAGTCACGGTGGCCTATTGAGTGAGTCATCTGTTGGTCCGATTTTATTTTGTGCTTTTACTTTATTGCATGGTATTTTTGTTTGTTCCTCTTTTTAGATCTTGTTGTTTTTTACTTTCTTCTATTATTGTGAGTCTATCTCCTCGGTTACGGGTATCTTGTCCCACCCATGGTGGTTTTTGTTGGGCTTGATGGAACTGATCATTCTTGAGTTCGAGTCTCAGTGATTTTGGAGGTTGTAGTGCGAAGTGTGCGACAGATTCTTCTTCTTTAAAGCAGGTTTAATTTGGGCTTTATGGAACTGATCATTCTTGAGTTCGAGTCTCAGTGATTTAAGAGGTTGTAGTGCGAAGTGTGCGACAGTTTATTCTTCTTTAAAGCAGGTTTAATTGCTGACTCGAACCCAAGACCTAAGGCCTAGGTAGTGGTGCTCTAACCACTTGACCTATCCCACTTTGTCAATTTAATTGCTAGCTTATGATTATTTTAAAAATGAAATATGTTTTTATTAAATTTTAAAATTTTCATCTCAAAATTATAATAATTAAAAAAATGGCCTGAATGATGTTTAAAAGGTACTCATCGTTTTGATTTTTTTTTTTCAAACCTAAGTTTACGTTGTCGTGCTCGTCGTTTTCGTCGTGACACGTATACTTGTTGTTTTGTAAAAAATTAGTTTTCTTTTATCTTTATATGTGATTTTTTTTGTTATAATATGAATATTCGATTGTAGTGAAATTTTGGAATGAAAGACTTAGCTTGATTTATTAATAAGAACCTCTAGCTTAAATTTAAGAATGCAAATATAACATAACAAAAATAGAAATTGCAGTGAAATTGAAAAAATAAAATTCGATCGTCGAGTCGACATGGGTGGTCCGAATCCGTTCGACTAGTGGTTTTAGGAATTCTGTACCTTTCATAAAGTTAAGTCGCCTTTGTTATTTTGTATAGAATTAAAAAATACTTTTTAAAAATATATTTACCCCTAATTTAATACGTATACTTTTCATTAAGACGAAAATTAATAGAGAAAGAGTTAGAATGTCAACTTACCTTGTCAAGAGTGAGAAAATAGAATATATTAATAAATCGAAAGGGAGTTCGGTGAGAAAATCGTGATTTGCCATTGACGAATTCTCCATATTTTTCATTAGAGAGAGATTATTTTACATCCACTTATAAAGTAAGACTAAGGCTAGGTTTACTTTTGATATTAAAAACTATAGTTCATAATTAAATTTGTTTCACTTCGTGTTTTAAAAATATCACCTAATAGAAAATTTACGTTGTTTATGTGTCAATTTGTCGTAAATTTTGATAGAAAATTTACGTTACTTATGTGTCAATTTATCGTAAGTTTTGATGATGTGGCGATTTATAATGCGTCAAATAAGTAAATAGTTTAGTGTATGATGTGTCAAATAAGTAAATAGTTTAGTGTATGATGTTTATATTATCTTGAATAAAATCTTAAAAATTAATTCTTACAAAATCCCCCTGCGAAATCTCATCTAGTTTATAATAATGCAAACCCCATTTTACCAAGTTTTTTTCTTTTTTTGAAATACCGTTTTACCAAATTAAATAAGTATATTTATTTATATGCCTTCTGAAATTTAAATACTACTTTTTTAAAATGTAAATTATATGAATAAATTGGAAAATTAGAGATTCTTCCATTTTATATTCTACTATAATTAAGAGGTGTGACTTAACTTTGGGAAGATATTCAAGATATTTAAATCTTTTTTTAAATACCGTTTTACCAAGTTAAATAAATATACCTTTTGAAAATTAAATACTCAATAGAAAAATTAGAGATTCTTAAATTCTACCAAAATTAAGAGATTCTGATTAAATTTTATTTAAATCGAGTTTATAAGTGGAGTATGATTTTAGAAAATAAGTTATTTAAGATAAAGATTATTTATGTGAATAAAGTTATAGCTATTGTTTAGGTAATTGTCCTAAATTGAAGAATATTCGAACTAAATAAAAATATGCAATCAATTTATTAAATTAAATGGACTTAAGTATTTATTTTGATGTTTAATTAAATTAAATGAACTTAAGTATTTATTATGATGTACTTTTAAATTAAATAGGTTTTAATTTAACACATTATTGGTATGATGAAATGCTATTAATAGAATATGGTCAGAAAGGGACAAAAGAGAGCAGGCCCGTCTCCACCAACTAAGCTGATCCGAGACTAGACGAGTTCGGGTTTATTTTATCATTAATTATATTAAAAAAAAATTATATAGTATGTTGCATTAATTTTATAAAACTATATAGGTAACGAATTTATTGTTTTATTAGCATCTCTTATAAGACTAATATTGGAAAAAACTCATAGAAAGTGGATATACAAGAAAGAGAAAATAAAATTGGCCAAAACTCATTGCAAAATAAAAAAAACATAAGAAACACGTACACCATTAACAATGGTGATTACATTCAAAATTCTCTAGCACTAAATTATCCTCCAAAAAAAACTGCACAATAAAATGTATGGAATTCTGATGTGATTCTAAACTTATAATTGGTATGCTACAATAAAATGTAAGGAATTCTTAAAATTTATCTTAAATGATAAAATTATTCTCGAACATATATTATTTTTAAAAACATATAAATTAATTAAAAACTATGAATTTTTTTAATAATTTCGCAAAACTTAAAATTCTTACTTAGTTTTATTTTTTTTACATATTCTTTTATGTAAATTATTTAATATTTTATTATAATGTTATTTTTTAGCTTCAAATTATAATTTAGTCATTGTTAAATAATTTCAATTAATAGGTAAACCAACTACACAAGTAAAGTAAATCATTAAAATAATTAGGGTTGAGAATAGTTATGTAAACTTAAAAAATTAATGAATATAAATTAGTTAAAATAATAAAAAATATCCTTAAATAACATTTTATCAAGGAAAGGAATCAATATTATTAATTTTTTTGAAATAATCATTCCATTCAATAAAACTTACCAATCATAGAATATTCCATTCCTACTTCATTCCTTCGTACCTAAGTTAATTGGGGGAAAGATGCAATATTTCACACAAGATCAGCCAAAAATATAAATTAGTTAAAATAATTAAAAATATCCTTAAATAACATTTTATTAAGGAATTAAAATTCTTAAATTTTTGGGAATAATTATGAGTTTTCAATATAATAAAACTTACCAAATCATAGGATTAGGTAAATCATTATAATAATTAGAGTTGAGGATAATTATATAAAGTTACCTTAAATAACATTTCCATATATAAAACTGGGGTAGGGAAGAAATCAATATTCTTAAATTTTTGGAAATAATCAATCTATACAATAAAACTTACCAATCATAGAATATTTCATTCTTACTCCATTCCTTTTTAACTAAGTTAATTGGGGTAAGATGCAATATTTCACACAAAATCAGCCAAAAATATAAAAGAACGAGGCTTTTTTTTTAAGTTCGATTGAGGCCCAAATATTTCTAGGACTGGCCTGCATGCCCTATATAAGTTATACCCTTGACCTAAAAAAAACACCACACACACAAAAAGAAAGCTTAGAGATAAAAAAAAAAAATGTCAACAATAACCCTAGCCCTTCTTCTTGTGTTATTTTTCCTCCTCGTTTCCCCTGCCTATTCTCAAGGTGATCAAACAAAATCATTAGCCCTCCACCATTCCACAAAAGCCCGAAGTTATATATACTCTCTCGGGCCAATATGTCGTAACAAGCGCGAAAAGGCGGCGTGGTCCGACTGCATCGAGCTGTACGACGAAACCATTCGTCTAATCAATAGCACGATTGATCCCAAGTGTTCACCTGCGGATGCACAAACTTGGCTAAGCTCGGCTCTAACGAATCTCGACACGTGCAAATCAGGGTTTGAGGATTTTGGCATAACCGATTATGTGTTGCCTATGATATTATCTAATAATAAGAATGTGAGTTTATTGCTTAGTAATGCCTTAGCCTTAAAAAAGGAGGGGGCAAGTCATGATTATTATTATAAAGAAGAATTAGAAGAAGAGTTCCCGGGTTGGTTGAGAACGGGTGATCGGAAGAAGTGGCTGCACACGGCGGCTCCTCGACCTCGGGCGAATGTGGTGGTGGCGCAAGATGGTTCGGGTAACTTTACGACGGTGAGTGCGGCTGTGGCGGCGGCGGCTGGAAATCGGTCGGGAAGTGAGAGGTATGTGATATATGTGAAGGAAGGGACGTATATGGAGTATGTGGAGATTGGGAAGCATTTGAAGAATATTATGTTGTTGGGTGATGGCATTGGGAAGACCATTATTACCGGAAATAGAAGCGTCGGCGGCGGCTCCACCACCTTCAAATCAGCCACAGTCAGTAAGTATTAATCATTCATGCAAGCCTATATATTTTTTCATTATAAACACATGCACTTTTAATTATTACTCCTATTTGTTCATAGACAAATACATGTGTGTACCAATTACATGTATCGTACTGGTACCACTTAACCCAATTTTTTAAAAATACAGTATAATATTAGTTTAAATAGAGTATAGTATTAATTTAAATACAGTATAAGTATTAACTCACATATTGTATATAATATTAAATAACTTGTACACCGTTTTTCATAACATCATATAGACCACAATTTACAAAAAAAAAAAAAAAAGTGAATGAATGAATATTATTGGAATGTCAAAGTATATAAAATAAGTTTTTTGTTTGTTAATTAAATTATTGTTGAAATAAATAAAATAATTATTGCGTTATTTGCGTGCAGTTGTGGTTGGAGACGGGTTCATTGGACGGGGCATGACATTCAGGAACACCGCGGGTGCCGGACAGGGCCAGGCGGTGGCCCTTCGATCCGAGTCGGATAAATCCGTTTTGTACGAATGCAGTTTCGAGGGGTACCAAGATACGTTATACGTGCATAGAAATAGGCAATTCTACAGAGAGTGTGACATATACGGTACAGTAGACTTCATATTCGGAAACGCAGCAGTCGTTTTCCAAAATTGCAACATATATCTTCGGGACCCGCCCAACAAGATCAACACCATAACCGCACAGGGTCGGTCCAAACCGGATCAGGAAACGGGAATCTCTATCCACAACTGCCGGGTCACAGCTACTCCGGGTCTGGGACCCGTTCGGGCGTATTTGGGTAGGCCGTGGAGGAAGTATTCGCGCACGGTTTTCATGAGGACTTACCTGGACGGTTTAATTGACCCGGCCGGTTGGATGCCTTGGACCGGGGACTTTGCGCTGGATACTTTGTATTATGGGGAGTATTTGAATACGGGTAACGGGTCGTCTACTGCGAATCGGGTCAAATGGAAGGGATACCGCGTGATTACAACCCCCGCTGAAGCAGCAAGGTTCACTCCCGCCCGTTTTATAGATGCAAATTCTTGGCTTCCTGCCACAAATGTCACTTTTACTTCTCGCCTCTAGCTAATTCCCTTTTTCTTTTCTAAATTCAGTTATTGTTATTAAACTAGAAAAAAATATTTAAAAGTTAACTATTTAAATAAAATAAGCATATTTTATATTTAGCCTTCGTATTTGATATTCATATTTCATAATTTAATTGAATTTCATTCCAATTTCTATGCTCAAACTTTTTGCATATATCCTCATCATCCTTCTTTTTGGACTTGAAAAATATAGTTATTATAATAATAATAATAAAATCAGCTGCGAGCCAGCCCATTGGATTAAATTCTAATCTGTTTGTAAGATTTATAAGATATAATTTCATTAGTTAATTGTAACTAATTATTCTCATATATATATCCCATTCTACGTTTTTTCAAAATCAATTAACAAGAATTTCGTCCATATTAATTTGTATTATAACCATTTGAGTTAAATTTTAGTTTACCTCCTTCTTGGCATGCAAACAGATAATTATTGATGAAATTAAGAAGTGGTCAAGAAATTAGAAAAAACCAACTAGTCGCACTAATAATACATTGTGCTAAAAGTAAAGTATATACTGTATCTCAAAATTAAATATCCAATTAATTGATGAAATTACTACCGATTTGTGAATGGATCAGACCTTGAGGCTTTAAGAAAAAAAGTCTAGCCTTTTATATATTTTTTAGGCCCAAGTCTGGTTCATAGCCTGTCATAGATTTTTTTTAAAAACTCAAGTCTGGCCTTTTTAATAAATAGGTCTAGTCTCGAAAGTCTTTTAAATAAATACCACTTAATCTTATTATTGTATTTAAAAAAATAAATCTACAACAATATTATCATCCACTTATAAAAATTAACTACTACTCCCCCCGTCCCACAAAAATAGCTACGTTTTCCTTTTTTGGATGTTCCAAATTATAGCTATATTTTCTCTTTTACTTAAGTATTAAATGCTTTATTGACAATTTTACCCTTAATTAAACTCACCTCATAATTACTCTTAAGACCCAAGTGTCTTGGAATTTACACCAAATTTATGGAATATTAAGGGTAAAATAGGCATGTTAGTTAACTTGACTACATTTATTGATTTTTCTTAATATGTGTGTAAAGTCAAATGTAGCTATTTTTGTGGGACAGAGGGAGTATTACAAAGAAAAATATAACTAGTATTACTAAATTTTCTTACTTATTTATTTATTTGAAAATCACATATTATATAATTATATATATATATATGTGTGTGTGTAAAGTTATATAGGCCGACCTGTTGGGCTTAAAAGGCTTATGAAAAAGTTTGAACCCGACCTATTTAACTAAATAGGCTTCTAAAAACACTTGAGCCCAACTTGTTTATTAAACGAGTCAAGCCGTAGTCCCCTGTCGGGTAGCCTGGCCCATTCCCACCCCTAGTGACCCCCGAGTCTCAAAACCAATTTTCCCACCGATTTGCTAGAAATCACGGCGGAGGAGGGTTTCTGCAATGCTTGATCGAAAACGAAAGACATACACAATTTTGGAGTAAGATGACGACGCTGATGATTGTTATATATATTATATTCGGTCAAAGAGTCAACAATTTATTTGTTGATCAGTTAAATATTCAACGGAGAATAGTCAAAGTCTTCAATTCGGACGAACATACAAGAAGAAACAAAGACAAAAGTCTTCATAAAAAGGTCAACAAGTAAAGGAACGGGAATGAGAAGTGATATTATATTGGCGGAAAGGTGATAAAGGAGATGACGAGCAGAGTCATTGTTATGAAGAAGTCTAGAAGACTAAGAGTATAGTTATTATGAGAAGATCAAAGTTCTTTTATTTAAATTGAGACGTTAATAAGTGGAGTATGTTTTTAGAAAATAAGTTATTTAAGTTAAAGATTATGTGATTAAATGAATGAAGTTATAGCTATTGTTGAACTAGTTGCCCTAATTTGAAGAATATTCGAACTAAATGAACATGTAATCAATTTATTCATTTTTTTACAAACTCAACTTTCTATTAGCCGAGCAAGTTAACGTAGAAAGTGCGACCACAAATTTCAATGAGTTAACATAATGAAAATAACTCTCAAAATAACTAAAAAAACAGTTTTGACAAATTCTTGTGTCATATAATTTTTATTTTTAAGTATTAATTTATTGATTTTCTTTAATATACAGTATATTAAATCAAATATGCGTTGGGCTTGATCAATGGCGCCCTATGAAAAAATTCAAGCCCTATCTATTTTTTTTCCCTATCTATTTAACTATATAGGTTTTTGAAAAAGTTTGAGCCCAACTTGTTTATTAAACAAGTCGAGCCAAACTTTAATAGACCGAGTAGTAGGTTCTTGTCAGGTAGCTTGACTCATTTTCAATCATATGTACAACAATATACAACACAACACAAAATAGGTACGATATAACATGATGACAAAGGAAAATTAAATAGATAGACCTGTTAGGTTTATTAAGATATGATATAGAGTAGCATCACCGTCGCCTAGGGGTGATCACGGTGCGGTTTTGTGGTTTTTTTTATTTACAAAATTCAAATTGCCTTGCTACTTGCTGTTCGATTTAGTATACAATTAAAAATCGCGATTTATCTCATAAAAATGGACATGCGATTTTGAACGGTTACAGTCGATTTTTGGCGGTTTATATAATAGTATACCATACAATTACAAACGAAAATTTGAAATTATACAAACCTAATATTAAATATTAATGTCAAATGTCCATTAAAATTTCCAAGATTTAACTAAAAATAAAAAATGTCCAATGCATTGAAAAATAAATGTCTTAATATTGAGAAAAATATATTATATCTAAAAAAAAATGTAGTTATTAATATTAAGGGTCTAATATATACTTCATAATACTAAATTTTTATATAAAATTATTTATTAAATTAACGGTTGGTGCGGTTAATCACCTAAAATTTAAATTACACTGTTATAACGGTGCGATTTCGTATAATTATTTTAATTGCGGTTTTTTAAACTAACGATGCGGTGCGGTCGATTTTTAAAATTTTATGACCACCCCTACCACCACCGCCTCCTCTCCTCCATCATCTTGTTCCCTCAAGTTCTCAATGATGTTATGAGTTTATCCCGAGTTACGAGTATCTTATCCTACCCATAATGGTTTTTGTTGGGTTTGATGAAACTGATCATCATTGGATTTGAGTCTCAATGATTTGAAAGGTTGTAGCGCGAGTCATAGTGTGTGACAATTTGTTATTCTTTCAAGCAGATTTACTATCTTATTAGATCGAGGTACTTCAAGGATTGCTTGCTTATGCTTATTTTAAAAATGAAATCTATTTTTATTATAGTTTAAAATTTTCATCTCAAAACTATAATAATTAAAAAAAATTCCTGAAAAATGTCTTAAAAGGTTTAATATTTATCTCTTTGCAAAAATTGGCTAGACAATCATCGGTTGATCTATTATCTTTTTTGCAAGCCTAAGTTCACGTTGTCGTTCTTGTCGTTTTCTTCGCGACACATATACTTGTTGTTTCGTAAAAATTAAAATTAGTTTTCTTTTATTTTTATATGTGAATTTTTTGTTATAATATATGAATATACGATTATGGTGAAAAATTGGAATGAAAGACTTGCTATATTTATGAATAAGAACCTCGAGCTTAAATTTAAAGTTCTACCGTCGAGTCGACTTGGGTGGTCCAAATCCGTTCAACTAGTGATTTTAGAAATTTAGCACCTTAATTTCATAAAGTTAGTAGTCTTTTATTTTGTATAGAATTAAGAAACATTTTTTTTTTTTGACATATTTACTCCTCATGTAATATGTATATTTTTCACTAAGACAAAATGAATAGAGAAGGAGTTAGAATGTGAACTTACCTTGCTAAGAGAGAGAAAAGAGAATACATTAATATATTTTCAATAAAAAAAGGAGATATGGTAGATATTGAATATGAGTAGTTTAGGGAGACGCGTAGTAAAAATAGTAAAAATGACAAACTTTTTTAAATAGATAGAGTATTTGTAAACATATTTGCATGTCTATTGATTTAAACTCTTAATTTAAATCCAAAGTGTTTCGATCTAACTCGTAAAATATTAATGAAAATAGTTTACAAATATAATCACAACAAAATAGTTCATGTGAGTGTGAAAGGGGTTTGAATTACTACAAGACAATCACTTGTTTAAAATTTATAACACAAACAACGACACGATGTAAAAAATCAATTGGATAGAACACAATTGAAATACAAAAGGTGGAATAAAGATACTCATCTAATAAGACAATATCCATTTTTCAACTGTCACGACTAGTTTTAATTAGTTAAGAAAAATTAGCAAAATCAGCAACCATTTTTCGGCAATTAGCAGTGTAGCAGCAACATTTCATCTCGTAAGGATGAAGCGTATACTACACGAAACTCGTACATAGTATCTTCAAACACATTCTCTGATCCTCGGAAGTTGGTCTCCGCTATCAAGCAAAATTTGAATGGGGTTTCAAGGCTTTTGCACATAGATAAAGGGTTTCCGACACGAAACGAGAAGTAAGCCTTTTTGTGATCAGCAGATTCGTACTGGATGACATGGTGGCGTTTGGCGGTGGCAGAGAGATGGAGTTTAAGAAGTAGGAGTCAGAAATTACGACTTTGAAGAGTTTACAACCACGGCAGAGTTTAACGAGGGATTTTGCGGGGAATTTTTTGAGAATTTGGATGACCAAATCGAAGGGAAGTTTGGTGAGAAAATCGTCTTCCGCCATTGTTGAATTCTCCATATTTTTCAATAGAGTGAGATTATTTTACATCCAAGTAAGGCTAAGGCTATGTTTTCTTTTTATTTTAAAAACTAGGTCTTAAATCGGTTTCACTTCGTGTTTTAAAATTCACTATTGACTCTTATCAAATATATTAATTTGATATAATATTATATTTATATAATATCACTTTAATCGTTATAATTTTTCTAACAATAATATAATACATTCAATCATTACGCAATCAACAAATTATTATAATTTCACACAACAATAATATAATAATACAATTTCATTCAATATTACACATTAACATGACATAAATTTAAAATTTTCTATTATTCCAAAACTCAAAAGTAACACACATATTACTATTTGTAAGGGTTTCAAAAACACAGAATTTCAAAAATCGATTTTCAAAACCACTCAAAGTCCAATGTAAACATCACCTAATAGAAAATTTATGTTGCTTCTGTGTCAATTTGTCATAAGTTTTGATAGAAAATTTATATTACTTATGTGTCAATTTATCGTAAGTTTTGATGATGTGACAATTTATAATGTGTCAAATAAGTAAATAGTTTAGTGTATGATGTGTCACCGACTCACTTATATTATCTTGAATAAAATCTTAAAAATTAATTCTTACAAAACTCCGCTGCGAAATCTCATCTAGTTTATAATAATTCAAATCTCATTTTACCAAAAAAAATTCTTTTTTTGAAATACCGTTTTACCAAGTTAAATAAGTATATTTACATACATTCTGAAATTTAAATACTACTCTTTAAAAATGTAATGTTAAATAAATGTAAATTATATGAATAAATTGGAAAATTAGAGATTCTTCCATTTTATATTCTACCATAATTAAGAGGTGTGACTTAATTTTGAGAAGATATTCAAGATATTAAATTTTTTTTTTAAAATTAATACCGTTTTACCAAGTTAAATAAATATACCTTTTGAAAATTAAATACTCAATAGGAAAATTAGAGATTCTTAGAAAATAAGAGATTCTGACTAAATTTTTTATTTAAATCGAGAAGTTTATAAGTGGGGTATGGTTTTAGAAAATAAGTTATTTAAGATAAAGATTATTTATGTGAATAAAGTTATAGCTATTGTTTAGGTAGTTGTCCTAAATTGAAGAATATTCTAACTAAATAAAAATACTCAATCAATTTATTATGAACTTAAGTATTTATTATGACTTTTTAAATTAAATAGGTTTTAACTTTAACGACATGATTGGTGCCCGTCTCCACCAACTAAGCTGATCATCCGAGACGAGTTTGGGTTTATTTTTTCATTAATTATATTAGAAAAAAATATATAGTATGTTGCATTAATTTTATAAAACTATATAGGTAACGAATTTATTGTTTTATTAGCATATCTAATATTGGGAAAAACTGATAGAAAGTGGATATACAAGAAAGAAAGAGAAAATAAAATTGGCCAAAACTCATTGTAAAATAAAAAACATAATTAAGAAACACGTACACCATTAATTCCATTCAAAATTTGCAGACATCAAATTCTGTAGAATAAAAATATTCTTAAATAACATTTTAGTAAAGAATCAATATTCTTAAATTTTTGGGAATAATTATGAGTATTCAATAGAATAAAACTTAGAATTAGGTAAAATTTTAAAATAATTAAGGTTGAGGATAATTATGTAAATTTAAAAAATAAATAAATATAAATTAGTTAAAATAATTAAAAATATCCTTAAATAACATTTCCATAGATAAAATTAGGACAGGGAAGAAATCAATATTTTTAAATTTTTGGAAATAATCATTCCATACAATAAAACCTACCAATCATAAAATATTCAATTCCTATTTTATTCCTTCGTACCTAAGTTAATTGACATTTTTTTAAAGTTCGATTGAGGCCCAGATATTTCTAGTACCGGCCTGCATGCCCTATATAAGTTATACCCTTGGCCTACAAAAAAAAAAACACCACACACACACACAACGAAAGCTTAGAGATAAAAAAAAAAATGTCAAAGACAATAACCCTAGCCCTTCTTGTCGTGGCCTTCTTCCTCCTTTGCCCTGCTATTTCGGGCTATTCTCAAGCTACAATAAAATTATGGTGTAGCAAAACCCCAACCCCGAAATTATGTGAGTACTACTTGACCACTCACAACACGAAATACATTAAAGGAACTCACAGTTTCTTTAAAGTAACCACGTCTCAATTAGCCCTTGACCGTAACAAGCGCGAAAAGGCACCGTGGTCCGACTGCATCGAGCTGTACGAGGATACGATTCGTTACTCAGGGGCGGACGAAAGTGAACCATAGGGGCCTTGGCCCCCTCACTCCCCCTCCAGTTTCTATTATGTTATGCGTACCTGCAACCAATTCAATAAAATTTTAGTTACTTTTAAATTTAAGTTTTACTTATTGTATTGTTTTCAATATAAAGAATATGTTTTTATTGATATTGTACGTGATACATATTATAAATTTTAATATTATTATTAATTGAAATAATTATATACTTCCTCTGTCCCAAAAATGTTTATACATCAAAATAGATACACAAACTATATAAAAAAAATGTAATAAGTGGAGTGTTGAGTAATAATTTTATAAATAAAATAAATAAATTAGTTTAATTGAGTGTAAATATGTGAATATTATAAAGGTTAAATTTATGGATAAGTTCCATTTTTTTGGATATATATGCAAATTGTGGAACGGACGACTATGACAAGTGTACAAACAATTGTGGAACGAAAAAATTACTAAATATAATTTTTTTTTGAATTACATTAAATACTCATCCCTTTTTTCCCCTCCCCATGACTCGAACCAGAATCTAAGGCCTGTGTAGTGCGACTATAACCACTTGAGTTATCCCACTTTATCACTAAATATAAAATTAGTCATTTTTTTATTTTTGGCACCCCTCCCTATCGATCCGATTCTGGGTCCGTGATTCGTCGAATCAATAGCACGATTGATCCCAATTGACTAAGCAAAAACTTGCAATTATCATCAGTTTGCCAAGAAGAAGGTAAACTAAAATTTAACAAAGTGTAATAATTTCAAATGGTTATAATACAAAATATTATGAACGGGGATTTTTGTTCTGAATGAAGCTAATTGATTTTGAAAAAACGTAATTAGTAGTTGTTAAATAATTTCAATTAATAAGTAAATCAATTACAATTTTTTTTATAACAAGTAAATCATTAAAATAATTAGGGTTGAAGATAATTATGTAAATTTAAAAAATTAATAAATATAAATTAGTTAAAATAATTAAAAATATCCTTAAATAACATTTTATTAAGTAATCAATATTCTTAAATTTTTGGGAATAATTTTGAGTATTCAATATAATAAAACTTACTAATCATAGGATTAATTAGGTAAATCATTAAAATAATTAGGGTTGAGGATAATTATGTAAAGTTAAAAAATTAATGAATATAAATTAGTTAAAATAATTAAAAATATCCTTAAATAACATTTTATTAAGGAATTAAAATTCTTAAATTTTTGGGAATAATTTTGAGTTTTCAATACAATAAAACTTACCAATCATAGGATTAGGTAAATTATTAAAATAATTAGAGTTGAGGATAATTATGTAAAGTTAAAAAATTAATGAATATAAATTAGTTAAAATAATTAAAAATATCCTTAAATAACATTTCCATATATAAAATTAGGTAGGAGAGGGAAGGAATCAATATTCTTAAATTTTTGGAAATAATCATTCCATACAATAAAACTTACCAATCATAAAATATTCCATTCTTACTTCATTCCTTTGTAACTAAGTTAATTGGGGTAAGATGCAATATTTCACACAAAATCAGCCAAAAATATAAAAGAACGAGGCCTTTTTTTAAAGTTCGATTGAGGCCCAGATATTTCTAGGACTGGCCTGCATGCCCTATATAAGTTATACCCTTGACCTAAAAAAAAACACCACACACAAAAAGAAAGCTTAGAGATAAAAAAAAAAAATGTGGACAATAACCCTAGCCCTTCTTCTTGTGTTATTTTTCCTCCTCCATTCCCCTGCCTATTCTCAAGGTGATCAAACAAAATCATTAGCCCTCCACCATTCCACAAAAGCCCGAAGTTACATATACTCTCTCGGGCCAATATGTCGTAACAAGCGCGAAAAGGCGGCGTGGTCCGACTGCATCGAGCTGTACGACGAAACCATTCGTCTAATCAATAGCACGATTGATCCCAAGTGTTCACCTGCGGATGCACAAACTTGGCTAAGCGCGGCTCTAACGAATCTCGACACGTGCAAATCAGGGTTTGAGGATTTTGGCATAACCGATTTTGTGTTGTCTATGATATTATCTAACAATAAGAATGTGAGTTTATTGCTTAGTAATGCCCTAGCCTTAAACAAGGAGGGGGCAAGTCATGATTATTATTATAAAGAATTAGAAGAGTTCCCGGGTTGGTTGAGAACCGGTGATCGGAAGAAGTGGCTGCACACGGCGGCTCCTCGACCTCGGGCGAATGTGGTGGTGGCGCAAGATGGTTCGAGTAACTTTACGACGGTGAGTGCGGCTGTGGCGGCGGCGGGTGGAAGTCGGTCGGGAAGTGGGAGGTATGTGATATATGTGAAGGAAGGGACGTATATGGAGTATGTGGAGATTGGGAAGCATTTGAAGAATATTATGTTGTTGGGTGATGGCATTGGGAGGACCATTATTACCGGAAATAGAAGCGTCGGCGGCGGCTCCACCACCTTCAAATCAGCCACAGTCAGTAAGTATTAATCATTCATGCAAGCCTATATATTTTTTCATTCATGCACTTTTAATTATTACTCGTATTAGGCAAATACTGTGTACGTACCAATTACATGTATCTAATTCAATTTTTTAATAATACAGTACAATATTGGTTCAAATAGAGTATAGTATTAGTTTAAATAGAGTATAGTATTAACTAACATATTGTATATAGTATTAATTCATGGGTTGGTCTGCTATGAACTCGAGTGCATATTGTGCACCCTAGTCCATGTTGCACTTTTTGGTAAATGGAGTTATACTTTTTAATTATTAAACTGTATAATAATATTTTTAGTAATAATTGAAAAGTGCAACACCATTTACCAAAAAGTGTAAGTCAGTAAAACTGAAAAGTGCACATTGACTAGAGTGCACAGCATGCACTCGAGTGCATACTAGACTTTACCTTAATTCAAATATTAAATAAGAATCAATTATGTAACTTGTACACCGTTTTTCATAACTTCATATATATATAGACCACAATTTACAAAAAAAAAAAAAAAGTGAATGAATGAATATTATTGGAATGTCAAAGTATATAAAATAAGTTTTTTTGTTTGTTAATTAAATTATTGTTTGTTGAAATAAATAAAATAATTATTGCGTGCAGTTGTGGTTGGAGACGGGTTCATTGGACGGGGCATGACATTCAGGAACACCGCGGGTGCCGGACAGGGCCAGACGGTGGCCCTTCGATCCGAGTCGGATAAATTCGTTTTGTACGAATGCAGTTTCGAGGGGTACCAAGATACGTTATACGTGCATAGAAATAGGCAATTCTACAGAGAGTGTGACATATACGGCACAGTAGACTTCATATTCGGAAACGCAGCAGTCGTTTTCCAAAATTGCAACATATATCTTCGGGACCCGCCCAACAAGATCAACACCATAACCGCACAGGGTCGGTCCAAACCGGATCAGGAAACGGGAATCTCTATCCACAACTGCCGGGTCACAGCTGCTCCGGGTCTGGGACCCGTTCGGGCGTATTTGGGTAGGCCGTGGAGGAAGTATTCGCGCACGGTTTTCATGAGGACTTACCTGGACGGTTTAATTGACCCGGCCGGTTGGATGCCTTGGACCGGGGACTTTGCGCTGGATACTTTGTATTATGGGGAGTATTTGAATACGGGTAACGGGTCGTCTACTGCGAATCGGGTCAAATGGAAGGGATACCGCGTGATTACAACCCCCGCTGAAGCAGCAAGGTTCACTCCCGCCCGTTTTATAGATGCAAATTCTTGGCTTCCTGCCACAAATGTCACTTTTACTTCTCGCCTCTAGCTAATTCCCTTTTTCTTTTCTAAATTCAGTTATTGTTATTAAACTAGAAAAAAATATTTAAAAGTTAACTATTTAAATAAAATAAGCATATTTTATATTTAGCCTTCGTATTTGATATTCATATTTCATAATTTAATTGAATTTCATTCCAATTTCTATGCTCAAACTTTTTGCATATATCCTCATCATCCTTCTTTTTGGACTTGAAAAATATAGTTATTATAATAATAATAATAAAATCAGCTGCGAGCCAGCCCATTGGATTAAATTCTAATCTGTTTGTAAGATTTATAAGATATAATTTCATTAGTTAATTGTAACTAATTATTCTCATATATATATCCCATTCTACGTTTTTTCAAAATCAATTAACAAGAATTTCGTCCATATTAATTTGTATTATAACCATTTGAGTTAAATTTTAGTTTACCTCCTTCTTGGCATGCAAACAGATAATTATTGATGAAATTAAGAAGTGGTCAAGAAATTAGAAAAAACCAACTAGTCGCACTAATAATACATTGTGCTAAAAGTAAAGTATATACTGTATCTCAAAATTAAATATCCAATTAATTGATGAAATTACTACCGATTTGTGAATGGATCAGACCTTGAGGCTTTAAGAAAAAAAGTCTAGCCTTTTATATATTTTTTAGGCCCAAGTCTGGTTCATAGCCTGTCATAGATTTTTTTTAAAAACTCAAGTCTGGCCTTTTTAATAAATAGGTCTAGTCTCGAAAGTCTTTTAAATAAATACCACTTAATCTTATTATTGTATTTAAAAAAATAAATCTACAACAATATTATCATCCACTTATAAAAATTAACTACTACTCCCCCCGTCCCACAAAAATAGCTACGTTTTCCTTTTTTGGATGTTCCAAATTATAGCTATATTTTCTCTTTTACTTAAGTATTAAATGCTTTATTGACAATTTTACCCTTAATTAAACTCACCTCATAATTACTCTTAAGACCCAAGTGTCTTGGAATTTACACCAAATTTATGGAATATTAAGGGTAAAATAGGCATGTTAGTTAACTTGACTACATTTATTGATTTTTCTTAATATGTGTGTAAAGTCAAATGTAGCTATTTTTGTGGGACAGAGGGAGTATTACAAAGAAAAATATAACTAGTATTACTAAATTTTCTTACTTATTTATTTATTTGAAAATCACATATTATATAATTATATATATATATATGTGTGTGTGTAAAGTTATATAGGCCGACCTGTTGGGCTTAAAAGGCTTATGAAAAAGTTTGAACCCGACCTATTTAACTAAATAGGCTTCTAAAAACACTTGAGCCCAACTTGTTTATTAAACGAGTCAAGCCGTAGTCCCCTGTCGGGTAGCCTGGCCCATTCCCACCCCTAGTGACCCCCGAGTCTCAAAACCAATTTTCCCACCGATTTGCTAGAAATCACGGCGGAGGAGGGTTTCTGCAATGCTTGATCGAAAACGAAAGACATACACAATTTTGGAGTAAGATGACGACGCTGATGATTGTTATATATATTATATTCGGTCAAAGAGTCAACAATTTATTTGTTGATCAGTTAAATATTCAACGGAGAATAGTCAAAGTCTTCAATTCGGACGAACATACAAGAAGAAACAAAGACAAAAGTCTTCATAAAAAGGTCAACAAGTAAAGGAACGGGAATGAGAAGTGATATTATATTGGCGGAAAGGTGATAAAGGAGATGACGAGCAGAGTCATTGTTATGAAGAAGTCTAGAAGACTAAGAGTATAGTTATTATGAGAAGATCAAAGTTCTTTTATTTAAATTGAGACGTTAATAAGTGGAGTATGTTTTTAGAAAATAAGTTATTTAAGTTAAAGATTATGTGATTAAATGAATGAAGTTATAGCTATTGTTGAACTAGTTGCCCTAATTTGAAGAATATTCGAACTAAATGAACATGTAATCAATTTATTCATTTTTTTACAAACTCAACTTTCTATTAGCCGAGCAAGTTAACGTAGAAAGTGCGACCACAAATTTCAATGAGTTAACATAATGAAAATAACTCTCAAAATAACTAAAAAAACAGTTTTGACAAATTCTTGTGTCATATAATTTTTATTTTTAAGTATTAATTTATTGATTTTCTTTAATATACAGTATATTAAATCAAATATGCGTTGGGCTTGATCAATGGCGCCCTATGAAAAAATTCAAGCCCTATCTATTTTTTTTCCCTATCTATTTAACTATATAGGTTTTTGAAAAAGTTTGAGCCCAACTTGTTTATTAAACAAGTCGAGCCAAACTTTAATAGACCGAGTAGTAGGTTCTTGTCAGGTAGCTTGACTCATTTTCAATCATATGTACAACAATATACAACACAACACAAAATAGGTACGATATAACATGATGACAAAGGAAAATTAAATAGATAGACCTGTTAGGTTTATTAAGATATGATATAGAGTAGCATCACCGTCGCCTAGGGGTGATCACGGTGCGGTTTTGTGGTTTTTTTTATTTACAAAATTCAAATTGCCTTGCTACTTGCTGTTCGATTTAGTATACAATTAAAAATCGCGATTTATCTCATAAAAATGGACATGCGATTTTGAACGGTTACAGTCGATTTTTGGCGGTTTATATAATAGTATACCATACAATTACAAACGAAAATTTGAAATTATACAAACCTAATATTAAATATTAATGTCAAATGTCCATTAAAATTTCCAAGATTTAACTAAAAATAAAAAATGTCCAATGCATTGAAAAATAAATGTCTTAATATTGAGAAAAATATATTATATCTAAAAAAAAATGTAGTTATTAATATTAAGGGTCTAATATATACTTCATAATACTAAATTTTTATATAAAATTATTTATTAAATTAACGGTTGGTGCGGTTAATCACCTAAAATTTAAATTACACTGTTATAACGGTGCGATTTCGTATAATTATTTTAATTGCGGTTTTTTAAACTAACGATGCGGTGCGGTCGATTTTTAAAATTTTATGACCACCCCTACCACCACCGCCTCCTCTCCTCCATCATCTTGTTCCCTCAAGTTCTCAATGATGTTATGAGTTTATCCCGAGTTACGAGTATCTTATCCTACCCATAATGGTTTTTGTTGGGTTTGATGAAACTGATCATCATTGGATTTGAGTCTCAATGATTTGAAAGGTTGTAGCGCGAGTCATAGTGTGTGACAATTTGTTATTCTTTCAAGCAGATTTACTATCTTATTAGATCGAGGTACTTCAAGGATTGCTTGCTTATGCTTATTTTAAAAATGAAATCTATTTTTATTATAGTTTAAAATTTTCATCTCAAAACTATAATAATTAAAAAAAATTCCTGAAAAATGTCTTAAAAGGTTTAATATTTATCTCTTTGCAAAAATTGGCTAGACAATCATCGGTTGATCTATTATCTTTTTTGCAAGCCTAAGTTCACGTTGTCGTTCTTGTCGTTTTCTTCGCGACACATATACTTGTTGTTTCGTAAAAATTAAAATTAGTTTTCTTTTATTTTTATATGTGAATTTTTTGTTATAATATATGAATATACGATTATGGTGAAAAATTGGAATGAAAGACTTGCTATATTTATGAATAAGAACCTCGAGCTTAAATTTAAAGTTCTACCGTCGAGTCGACTTGGGTGGTCCAAATCCGTTCAACTAGTGATTTTAGAAATTTAGCACCTTAATTTCATAAAGTTAGTAGTCTTTTATTTTGTATAGAATTAAGAAACATTTTTTTTTTTTGACATATTTACTCCTCATGTAATATGTATATTTTTCACTAAGACAAAATGAATAGAGAAGGAGTTAGAATGTGAACTTACCTTGCTAAGAGAGAGAAAAGAGAATACATTAATATATTTTCAATAAAAAAAGGAGATATGGTAGATATTGAATATGAGTAGTTTAGGGAGACGCGTAGTAAAAATAGTAAAAATGACAAACTTTTTTAAATAGATAGAGTATTTGTAAACATATTTGCATGTCTATTGATTTAAACTCTTAATTTAAATCCAAAGTGTTTCGATCTAACTCGTAAAATATTAATGAAAATAGTTTACAAATATAATCACAACAAAATAGTTCATGTGAGTGTGAAAGGGGTTTGAATTACTACAAGACAATCACTTGTTTAAAATTTATAACACAAACAACGACACGATGTAAAAAATCAATTGGATAGAACACAATTGAAATACAAAAGGTGGAATAAAGATACTCATCTAATAAGACAATATCCATTTTTCAACTGTCACGACTAGTTTTAATTAGTTAAGAAAAATTAGCAAAATCAGCAACCATTTTTCGGCAATTAGCAGTGTAGCAGCAACATTTCATCTCGTAAGGATGAAGCGTATACTACACGAAACTCGTACATAGTATCTTCAAACACATTCTCTGATCCTCGGAAGTTGGTCTCCGCTATCAAGCAAAATTTGAATGGGGTTTCAAGGCTTTTGCACATAGATAAAGGGTTTCCGACACGAAACGAGAAGTAAGCCTTTTTGTGATCAGCAGATTCGTACTGGATGACATGGTGGCGTTTGGCGGTGGCAGAGAGATGGAGTTTAAGAAGTAGGAGTCAGAAATTACGACTTTGAAGAGTTTACAACCACGGCAGAGTTTAACGAGGGATTTTGCGGGGAATTTTTTGAGAATTTGGATGACCAAATCGAAGGGAAGTTTGGTGAGAAAATCGTCTTCCGCCATTGTTGAATTCTCCATATTTTTCAATAGAGTGAGATTATTTTACATCCAAGTAAGGCTAAGGCTATGTTTTCTTTTTATTTTAAAAACTAGGTCTTAAATCGGTTTCACTTCGTGTTTTAAAATTCACTATTGACTCTTATCAAATATATTAATTTGATATAATATTATATTTATATAATATCACTTTAATCGTTATAATTTTTCTAACAATAATATAATACATTCAATCATTACGCAATCAACAAATTATTATAATTTCACACAACAATAATATAATAATACAATTTCATTCAATATTACACATTAACATGACATAAATTTAAAATTTTCTATTATTCCAAAACTCAAAAGTAACACACATATTACTATTTGTAAGGGTTTCAAAAACACAGAATTTCAAAAATCGATTTTCAAAACCACTCAAAGTCCAATGTAAACATCACCTAATAGAAAATTTATGTTGCTTCTGTGTCAATTTGTCATAAGTTTTGATAGAAAATTTATATTACTTATGTGTCAATTTATCGTAAGTTTTGATGATGTGACAATTTATAATGTGTCAAATAAGTAAATAGTTTAGTGTATGATGTGTCACCGACTCACTTATATTATCTTGAATAAAATCTTAAAAATTAATTCTTACAAAACTCCGCTGCGAAATCTCATCTAGTTTATAATAATTCAAATCTCATTTTACCAAAAAAAATTCTTTTTTTGAAATACCGTTTTACCAAGTTAAATAAGTATATTTACATACATTCTGAAATTTAAATACTACTCTTTAAAAATGTAATGTTAAATAAATGTAAATTATATGAATAAATTGGAAAATTAGAGATTCTTCCATTTTATATTCTACCATAATTAAGAGGTGTGACTTAATTTTGAGAAGATATTCAAGATATTAAATTTTTTTTTTAAAATTAATACCGTTTTACCAAGTTAAATAAATATACCTTTTGAAAATTAAATACTCAATAGGAAAATTAGAGATTCTTAGAAAATAAGAGATTCTGACTAAATTTTTTATTTAAATCGAGAAGTTTATAAGTGGGGTATGGTTTTAGAAAATAAGTTATTTAAGATAAAGATTATTTATGTGAATAAAGTTATAGCTATTGTTTAGGTAGTTGTCCTAAATTGAAGAATATTCTAACTAAATAAAAATACTCAATCAATTTATTATGAACTTAAGTATTTATTATGACTTTTTAAATTAAATAGGTTTTAACTTTAACGACATGATTGGTGCCCGTCTCCACCAACTAAGCTGATCATCCGAGACGAGTTTGGGTTTATTTTTTCATTAATTATATTAGAAAAAAATATATAGTATGTTGCATTAATTTTATAAAACTATATAGGTAACGAATTTATTGTTTTATTAGCATATCTAATATTGGGAAAAACTGATAGAAAGTGGATATACAAGAAAGAAAGAGAAAATAAAATTGGCCAAAACTCATTGTAAAATAAAAAACATAATTAAGAAACACGTACACCATTAATTCCATTCAAAATTTGCAGACATCAAATTCTGTAGAATAAAAATATTCTTAAATAACATTTTAGTAAAGAATCAATATTCTTAAATTTTTGGGAATAATTATGAGTATTCAATAGAATAAAACTTAGAATTAGGTAAAATTTTAAAATAATTAAGGTTGAGGATAATTATGTAAATTTAAAAAATAAATAAATATAAATTAGTTAAAATAATTAAAAATATCCTTAAATAACATTTCCATAGATAAAATTAGGACAGGGAAGAAATCAATATTTTTAAATTTTTGGAAATAATCATTCCATACAATAAAACCTACCAATCATAAAATATTCAATTCCTATTTTATTCCTTCGTACCTAAGTTAATTGACATTTTTTTAAAGTTCGATTGAGGCCCAGATATTTCTAGTACCGGCCTGCATGCCCTATATAAGTTATACCCTTGGCCTACAAAAAAAAAAACACCACACACACACACAACGAAAGCTTAGAGATAAAAAAAAAAATGTCAAAGACAATAACCCTAGCCCTTCTTGTCGTGGCCTTCTTCCTCCTTTGCCCTGCTATTTCGGGCTATTCTCAAGCTACAATAAAATTATGGTGTAGCAAAACCCCAACCCCGAAATTATGTGAGTACTACTTGACCACTCACAACACGAAATACATTAAAGGAACTCACAGTTTCTTTAAAGTAACCACGTCTCAATTAGCCCTTGACCGTAACAAGCGCGAAAAGGCACCGTGGTCCGACTGCATCGAGCTGTACGAGGATACGATTCGTTACTCAGGGGCGGACGAAAGTGAACCATAGGGGCCTTGGCCCCCTCACTCCCCCTCCAGTTTCTATTATGTTATGCGTACCTGCAACCAATTCAATAAAATTTTAGTTACTTTTAAATTTAAGTTTTACTTATTGTATTGTTTTCAATATAAAGAATATGTTTTTATTGATATTGTACGTGATACATATTATAAATTTTAATATTATTATTAATTGAAATAATTATATACTTCCTCTGTCCCAAAAATGTTTATACATCAAAATAGATACACAAACTATATAAAAAAAATGTAATAAGTGGAGTGTTGAGTAATAATTTTATAAATAAAATAAATAAATTAGTTTAATTGAGTGTAAATATGTGAATATTATAAAGGTTAAATTTATGGATAAGTTCCATTTTTTTGGATATATATGCAAATTGTGGAACGGACGACTATGACAAGTGTACAAACAATTGTGGAACGAAAAAATTACTAAATATAATTTTTTTTTGAATTACATTAAATACTCATCCCTTTTTTCCCCTCCCCATGACTCGAACCAGAATCTAAGGCCTGTGTAGTGCGACTATAACCACTTGAGTTATCCCACTTTATCACTAAATATAAAATTAGTCATTTTTTTATTTTTGGCACCCCTCCCTATCGATCCGATTCTGGGTCCGTGATTCGTCGAATCAATAGCACGATTGATCCCAATTGACTAAGCAAAAACTTGCAATTATCATCAGTTTGCCAAGAAGAAGGTAAACTAAAATTTAACAAAGTGTAATAATTTCAAATGGTTATAATACAAAATATTATGAACGGGGATTTTTGTTCTGAATGAAGCTAATTGATTTTGAAAAAACGTAATTAGTAGTTGTTAAATAATTTCAATTAATAAGTAAATCAATTACAATTTTTTTTATAACAAGTAAATCATTAAAATAATTAGGGTTGAAGATAATTATGTAAATTTAAAAAATTAATAAATATAAATTAGTTAAAATAATTAAAAATATCCTTAAATAACATTTTATTAAGTAATCAATATTCTTAAATTTTTGGGAATAATTTTGAGTATTCAATATAATAAAACTTACTAATCATAGGATTAATTAGGTAAATCATTAAAATAATTAGGGTTGAGGATAATTATGTAAAGTTAAAAAATTAATGAATATAAATTAGTTAAAATAATTAAAAATATCCTTAAATAACATTTTATTAAGGAATTAAAATTCTTAAATTTTTGGGAATAATTTTGAGTTTTCAATACAATAAAACTTACCAATCATAGGATTAGGTAAATTATTAAAATAATTAGAGTTGAGGATAATTATGTAAAGTTAAAAAATTAATGAATATAAATTAGTTAAAATAATTAAAAATATCCTTAAATAACATTTCCATATATAAAATTAGGTAGGAGAGGGAAGGAATCAATATTCTTAAATTTTTGGAAATAATCATTCCATACAATAAAACTTACCAATCATAAAATATTCCATTCTTACTTCATTCCTTTGTAACTAAGTTAATTGGGGTAAGATGCAATATTTCACACAAAATCAGCCAAAAATATAAAAGAACGAGGCCTTTTTTTAAAGTTCGATTGAGGCCCAGATATTTCTAGGACTGGCCTGCATGCCCTATATAAGTTATACCCTTGACCTAAAAAAAAACACCACACACAAAAAGAAAGCTTAGAGATAAAAAAAAAAAATGTGGACAATAACCCTAGCCCTTCTTCTTGTGTTATTTTTCCTCCTCCATTCCCCTGCCTATTCTCAAGGTGATCAAACAAAATCATTAGCCCTCCACCATTCCACAAAAGCCCGAAGTTACATATACTCTCTCGGGCCAATATGTCGTAACAAGCGCGAAAAGGCGGCGTGGTCCGACTGCATCGAGCTGTACGACGAAACCATTCGTCTAATCAATAGCACGATTGATCCCAAGTGTTCACCTGCGGATGCACAAACTTGGCTAAGCGCGGCTCTAACGAATCTCGACACGTGCAAATCAGGGTTTGAGGATTTTGGCATAACCGATTTTGTGTTGTCTATGATATTATCTAACAATAAGAATGTGAGTTTATTGCTTAGTAATGCCCTAGCCTTAAACAAGGAGGGGGCAAGTCATGATTATTATTATAAAGAATTAGAAGAGTTCCCGGGTTGGTTGAGAACCGGTGATCGGAAGAAGTGGCTGCACACGGCGGCTCCTCGACCTCGGGCGAATGTGGTGGTGGCGCAAGATGGTTCGAGTAACTTTACGACGGTGAGTGCGGCTGTGGCGGCGGCGGGTGGAAGTCGGTCGGGAAGTGGGAGGTATGTGATATATGTGAAGGAAGGGACGTATATGGAGTATGTGGAGATTGGGAAGCATTTGAAGAATATTATGTTGTTGGGTGATGGCATTGGGAGGACCATTATTACCGGAAATAGAAGCGTCGGCGGCGGCTCCACCACCTTCAAATCAGCCACAGTCAGTAAGTATTAATCATTCATGCAAGCCTATATATTTTTTCATTCATGCACTTTTAATTATTACTCGTATTAGGCAAATACTGTGTACGTACCAATTACATGTATCTAATTCAATTTTTTAATAATACAGTACAATATTGGTTCAAATAGAGTATAGTATTAGTTTAAATAGAGTATAGTATTAACTAACATATTGTATATAGTATTAATTCATGGGTTGGTCTGCTATGAACTCGAGTGCATATTGTGCACCCTAGTCCATGTTGCACTTTTTGGTAAATGGAGTTATACTTTTTAATTATTAAACTGTATAATAATATTTTTAGTAATAATTGAAAAGTGCAACACCATTTACCAAAAAGTGTAAGTCAGTAAAACTGAAAAGTGCACATTGACTAGAGTGCACAGCATGCACTCGAGTGCATACTAGACTTTACCTTAATTCAAATATTAAATAAGAATCAATTATGTAACTTGTACACCGTTTTTCATAACTTCATATATATATAGACCACAATTTACAAAAAAAAAAAAAAAGTGAATGAATGAATATTATTGGAATGTCAAAGTATATAAAATAAGTTTTTTTGTTTGTTAATTAAATTATTGTTTGTTGAAATAAATAAAATAATTATTGCGTGCAGTTGTGGTTGGAGACGGGTTCATTGGACGGGGCATGACATTCAGGAACACCGCGGGTGCCGGACAGGGCCAGACGGTGGCCCTTCGATCCGAGTCGGATAAATTCGTTTTGTACGAATGCAGTTTCGAGGGGTACCAAGATACGTTATACGTGCATAGAAATAGGCAATTCTACAGAGAGTGTGACATATACGGCACAGTAGACTTCATATTCGGAAACGCAGCAGTCGTTTTCCAAAATTGCAACATATATCTTCGGGACCCGCCCAACAAGATCAACACCATAACCGCACAGGGTCGGTCCAAACCGGATCAGGAAACGGGAATCTCTATCCACAACTGCCGGGTCACAGCTGCTCCGGGTCTGGGACCCGTTCGGGCGTATTTGGGTAGGCCGTGGAGGAAGTATTCGCGCACGGTTTTCATGAGGACTTACCTGGACGGTTTAATTGACCCGGCCGGTTGGATGCCTTGGACCGGGGACTTTGCGCTGGATACTTTGTATTATGGGGAGTATTTGAATACGGGTAACGGGTCGTCTACTGCGAATCGGGTCAAATGGAAGGGATACCGCGTGATTACAACCCCCGCTGAAGCAGCAAGGTTCACTCCCGCCCGTTTTATAGATGCAAATTCTTGGCTTCCTGCCACAAATGTCACTTTTACTTCTCGCCTCTAGCTAATTCCCTTTTTCTTTTCTAAATTCAGTTATTGTTATTAAACTAGAAAAAAATATTTAAAAGTTAACTATTTAAATAAAATAAGCATATTTTATATTTAGCCTTCGTATTTGATATTCATATTTCATAATTTAATTGAATTTCATTCCAATTTCTATGCTCAAACTTTTTGCATATATCCTCATCATCCTTCTTTTTGGACTTGAAAAATATAGTTATTATAATAATAATAATAAAATCAGCTGCGAGCCAGCCCATTGGATTAAATTCTAATCTGTTTGTAAGATTTATAAGATATAATTTCATTAGTTAATTGTAACTAATTATTCTCATATATATATCCCATTCTACGTTTTTTCAAAATCAATTAACAAGAATTTCGTCCATATTAATTTGTATTATAACCATTTGAGTTAAATTTTAGTTTACCTCCTTCTTGGCATGCAAACAGATAATTATTGATGAAATTAAAAAGTGGTCAAGAAATTAGAAAAAACCAACTAGTCGCACTAATAATACATTGTGCTAAAAGTAAAGTATATACTGTATCTCAAAATTAAATATCCAATTAATTGATGAAATTACTACCGATTTGTGAATGGATCAGACCTTGGTAGGCTTTAAGAAAAAAAGTCTAGCCTTTTATATATTTTTTAGGCCCAAATCTGGTTTATGGTCTGTCATAGATTTTTTTTAAAGGCTCAAGTCTGGCCTTTTTAATAAATAGGTCTAGCCTCGAAAGCCTTTTAAATAAATACCACTTAATCTTATTATTGTATTTTAAAAAATAAATCTACAACAATATTATCATCAACTTATAAAAATTAACTCTTTAAATCTTAAAATGAAGAAATGGAAAGTAATAGTTTTCTCTACTACTCCCTCTCTCTCCGTCCCACAAAAATAGCTACATTTTCCTTTTTTGGATGTTCCAAATTATAGCTATATTTCCTCTTTTACTTAAGTATTAAATGCTTTATTGACGATTTTACCCTTAATTAAACTCACCTCATAATTACTCTTAAGACCCAAGTGTCTTGGAATTTACACCAAATTTATGGAATATTAAGGGTAAAATAGGCATATTAGTTAATGATGAGTCGAATTTATTGCATATTTTTGTGCTTTAATTGAATATTTCTATGTGATTTAATTTGCTAATTAAGTGTATTTTTCGACTCAGTATTTTGTGGTTCCAAGGATTTTGATATTTTATTTTTCTAATTAATTCAGGAAATAAATGGAGTATTTTAAATACTACACGGGCTGATTGTGTGGAGGCTAAAGAGTTAATTGAGCTCAAGGAAAAGGAAAGGGTTGGGGTATATACCCCTCCAGCTTTGTTTAATACACTCCCCCTTCAATTTTATTAATTAAATATTCATGCAAAATACCATTTTTACCCTTTTACTAAAACATGTAAGATACATACACTCCCCCACAATTTAAACCCAACCCTAACCCTAACCCTAACCCTAACCCTAGAATTAGATAGCCGCCGTCGCCGTCGCCGTCGCCCCCTTCCCCTTCGCCGCCGTCGCCGCCGAAATTTAGGAAAACAAAAAAAAAACTTATGGTCGACAAACCAGTGTCGACCAAAAAAACTCTCGTCAACACTGGTTTGTCGATCAAACACCTCCTCATCCACACTCATTTATCGATCAAACACCTCCCCGTCGACTTAAAAATAAAAAATTAAAGTTTTCGACAATAGAGGGTTGACCATAAACACTCTCATCGACCCTTTATGGTCGATGAAAATATTTATGGTCGAATATTTTTGATCGAAAATTAAAAAAAAAAAGAGAAGAAAAATGACGTACTTACCTGTGCGTGAAGAAAACGGGGACGGAGGGAGAGGGGTGAAGCGGCGGCGTCGGGATGAGACGAAGGTGAAGAATCGCGGCTGAGGTGGCCGCGGCACGGCGGCGCTGTGTGGCCGACCTCCATGGCCGGATTTGCAGAACAGAGAAATAAAAGAAAAAAAAAAAAACAGAGAAGAAGAAGAAGGGGGAAGAAAGAGAGGGAGGAGCGCGCAGGGCGGCGGCGTGGCCGCGGCGCCGTGTGGTCGACCTCCATGGCCCTCCCCGTGTGGCCGACTTGCAGATCGAAAAAAAAAAAAAAAAACAAAGAAGAAAAGAAGAGTGGAGTGCGACGGCGACGGCAATGGCGAGGGAGGGGGAGTGAGACGGCGACGGCGAGGGAGTGCGAGCGGGAGCGGCGGCGATGGCGGCGGCAACTGGGCATGGAGCGGCGGCAATGGAGGAGTGAGGCGTGTGAAGAAGAAGAAGAGGAGAGTGATTTGGGGAAAAAATGAGGGAAAATAGGGTTTTATGGGGGTGTGCATTTATCACACTGAATTTTAGGATAAAGGGTATAATAGGTAATTTAGGGGGAGTGCATCTATCGCAGATGTATTTTGAGGGGAGTAGTTGTATCGGGGGAGTGTATCTAACAAAGGTGGAGGGGTATATACCCCATCCCAAAAGGAAATTCAAATTAAAAGAAAGTGGGCCGTGGACTTTGTGGGAGAAGTATGTTTGGGCCCGTGGCTGGGCCAGAATTATTTTTTGGGGATTATTCCCTATTGTTGAAAAAAAGAAAAAGTAGCGCAGATATCGGGGACCAGAGGATACACGCGAATTGGGGCCAGATTGGAGGGGGGGGGGGAGAATCTGCAGCGCTGGATTTACATGGTTTTTACATCAGATTTAATTATTTTTAATTCTTAGCTGGATATTCTTAGTTTTGAGAGAATTGGAAAAACATGAATTCCCTATTTACTTTTGCTATCTCGTTTATTATGCGTAGCTAATTTCCTTTATTCTAGCCTAAGGATGTGAAATCTTGTGACAATTATGTCTTTTTAATTATAAGACTCCTGATTTATTTTGATTTATATCTCAATTTTGTTATTACTTGAGTAGATGCTATGCATGTTTGAATTAGGAGTTTAATAGGCTTGATCACCCAATTTTATTCATAATTCAATTCTAGCTATTCAATAAACTATAATCCGTAATTGTTATAATATTGTGGGAATGGTAGCAACTAAGGCAGAACACCTTAGGGAGTAATAGCATCTAGGTTGCATAAAACGAGCATCTCGTATTTATGGTCTAGTTTATCCTATTGTTTTTATTCTTGAATGCGTTCCTCGAGTTGAATCTTAGATACATGTTTTAGGGTTATTCGTAGGAATAGATTAATTGGGGGTCGTACCTGCTGATTAATTAAACGTAAGAAACAATTCGAGTTAGTTTGGTCGTACCACTAGCTTAGGGATAAGATTTGAGATTAGATTGAGATTACTAGGGTCGTTGATTAAATTGGTATAATTAATTGAGGGGCTATCCGAGGGCTAGATCATTCACATTATTTGAATCTCCGTTATTTCAATATTGCAGTTTATTATTTCTTGCTTCTTATCAGTTTTTAGGCAACCAATCAAACTCCCCCATTTTTAACTGCTTTCACAACACGAACTATTTAATTAAATTACACTGTTCTCTGTGGGATCGACCCTTACTTCCCTACTACATAGTGGGTATTTAAGGTAATTATTTTTGGGTGCCGGCGACAGCACACCAGTTAACTTGACTACATTTATTGATTTTTCTTAATATGTGTGTAAAGTCAAATGTAGCTATTTTTGTGGGACGGAGGGAGTATTACAAAGAAAAATATAACTAGTATTACTAAATTTTCTTACTTATTTATTTATTTGAAAATCACATATTATATAATTATATGATGAGAATAAAAAGGAACATAATTGACTTAATTAATTTATTTGATTTCTTCCTAAGTTAATAATTGAAAAATGGGCATAAATGATGTATTTTGTAAATGATAAATAATATTTTTAAATAACTTATAAATTGAATGTATTTAAAAAAATATATATATAATAACATAAATTATAAATACATATTTTTAAATTAATTTAATTTTTTTTTTTGAAATACCGTTTTACCAAGTTAAATAAGCATATTTATATAAAATTAAATACTCGTATACAATATGTAAATTATATGAATGAATTGAAAAATTAGATATTCTAGCATAACTAAGAGATTTTCATCCTAAAATAAAAAATAAAGAGATTCTAACTTGACTTTGGGGAGATATTCTGACTTGTGTCATATAATTTTTCTTTTAGATTATTAATTTATTAATTTTCTTTAATATATGGTATGTATTTAATAGATTTTAAAATTTAAATTTTGTTTAATATTTTCATCAATGTACAAGCGGTGTTATTGATTTTTTAAGAATTGTAGTTGGGATCAACGGGTAGATCCTCCCCCGACGGAGTTACGATGGCCTATTGAGTGAGTCATTTGTTGGTCCGATTTTATTTTGTGCTTTTACTTTATTGCATGGTATTTTTGTTTGTTCCTCTTTTTAGATCTTGTTATTTTTTACTTTCTTCTATTATTGTGAGTTTATCTCCTCGGTTACGAGTATCTTGTCCCACCCATGGTGGTTTTTGTTGGGCTTGATGGAACTGATCATTCTTGAGTTCGAGTCTCAGTGATTTTGGAGGTTGTAGTGCGAAGTGTGCGACAGTTTATTCTTCTTTAAAGCAGGTTTAATTTGGGCTTGATGGAAATGATCATTCTTGAGTTAAAGCAGGTTTAATTGCTGACTCGAACCCAGGACCTAAGGCCTAGGTAGTGGTGCTCTAACCACTTAACATATCCCACTTTGTCAATTTAATTGCTAGCTTATGATTATTTTAAAAATGAAATATGTTTTTATTAAATTTTAAAATTTTCATCTCAAAATTATAATAATTAAAAAAATGGCCTGACACTACAAAAAACGCGCGCTACAGGGACGGATAAATGCCGACGGAAATGCTGACGGAATGCTGACGGATTGAAAAGTCAACGTCAATGCTGACGGATTTCTGATCCGTCAGCATTTACTGAGAGAAATGCTGACGGATTTCCGTTCCGTCAGCATTTACCGAGGGAATATGCAGACGGAATTTTGAAATATGTTTGCCGACGGAAATGCCGACGGATATTCCGTCGGCATCTGACCCATTGAATTCGCACCGCCTCGTTTTCCAAAAAGGTAACGGTTCCCATTAATAGTGGGCGGTTACCGAGGGAAATCCGTCGGCAAATATTTTTTTTTATTATATAAGGGCCTCAAATCAATCAGTTCGTTTTAGAAAAAAAAAAGGGGGGCGTGCGCGTGAGTGAGGATTCGGTGGGGAAGGCGAAGACGAGGACGAGGCTATTGAAGCAAATTTCTTCGATTACATTGATACGGTACGTTTTCTTAATTAGTTTTATTACTTAATTTTAATACTTATATATGTTTATGCATGGATATATGTAAATATGAATAATTTAATGTTGATTTGCATGTTATATTGATTTAGTTAGTTGTTAAAATATTATGATCATGTTAGTATGTACGTTAGTTAATTTAATTTGTTGATTAAGAATAATTTTGATAGATCGAGTAGGTTTTTAAGGTTAATTAATTAATTAATTGTTATATGTATACATTAATTAATTGTTATATAGTTAATTACTAGTTTAATTTAATGGTGTAATTTTGTTATAGAATATTTTTAATGTAGGTAGTGCATGTTTCAATCAATTGTTTAAATTAGAAAATTATTATTTTAATTAGTTTTAGGTTTGTTAATTTAGGAATATATATGTTCAATTTTTTATTATTGATTAAGTTAGGTAGAAAAATAATAATTAAATTAGGTTATTGTTGATTAAATTAGGAATATGTTGATTAATTAAATTAGGAATATGCTATATTAGTAAAAAAATTAAATTAGGAATATGTTCATTAAATTGATAATTAGAAAACTCCAATTAGAAAATTATTATTTTAATTATGTTTAGATTTGTTAATTTAGGAATATGTTAATTTAGAAATATTTTTAATGTAGGTGATGCATGTTTCAATCAATTGTTTAAATTATTAGTTAATTAGATGGTTCGACGGTGGTATCACGTTGTAATTAGGTTATATATATATTGTTTTGATTTAAATTAGGAATATGTTGATTAAATTAGGAATATGATATATTAGTAAAAATTTTAAATTAGCAATATGTTCATTAAATTGATAATTAGTAAAATTATGTATTTTTTATTGATTGAAACAGATGAGTGAACAAGTACCGAATCAGGGTTCGGGTTCACGTCGTAGGTCGTCACTTTGGTCACGTGCAAGGAGGTCTCGGGATGAATCAGTTCCTGTGACGGCTCCTCCTCCTCCTCCTGTGGCAGTGTCGCCGCCGCCGCCGACTACGATGTCGGTTGGTTCGTCATCCTCTTCTCGTCAGCATCCTGTTCGAGACAAAAAGAAAGTCATTGACATCGTTTCAGGAGCGTAAGTCAATAATTCTAATGTTTGATGAGATTCAATAACGATTAACTTTATTTATTTATTTATAATGTGTTAGTTTATAAATTTGTTAATAATTTTACAGGTTGATGCCCGGTAATGAGGTGTCCAGGATGTGCACAAAATCCTTTAAGGATTGCAAGATTTTTAAGGGTGCTATCACTTGGTCGAAGGTGCCACAATCTAAAAAGGATGATTATTTCGAGGAGTTCCAAGTATATAATTACAATATTTAAAGTTTATTAAATAACTAATTATTCATATTATTTGATAAATATGTTGAATATTTATTTACGAGATAAATTGCAATTTTTTATTGTATATTAAATCGAACCGCAAGTAACAAGACAATTTGAATTTTGTAAAAAAAAAAAATCACCAAATCGCACCGTGATCACCCCTAGGCGGCTACTCTATATCATATCTTAATAAACCTAACAAGTCTATCTATTTAATTTTCCTTTGATCATCATGTTATATCGTACCTCTTATGTGTTATATTATTGTACATATGAGTGAGAATGGGCCAGACTATCCGACAAGAATTCGATCAAACATTTTTAGTATTCTTATTTAAAATATTTGATTCGAAATTTTATGGAAAAAGATTGTATAATATTTTAAAATAAATAAGACATGAGAATGAATCTAATTGAGGAAGGGAATATGGACTACAGTAGATTTTAAAAACTAATATATTTATATTGGGCTTAAAATTGCATTAAAAAAATGTTATAGTCCACTTTTTGCCATAAATAAGTTTGACCCGAAAAATGGGCCTCAATCAGCCCGAATTTGGATAGATTGGACTAATTTGGTCTGGAATTGCGAAAAAAATAAATTACGGGCCTAATTTTACCATCCCGTAAAGTTGCGGTCCTCTTTTTAAAAACCCCCTAAATTTGCGGTCCTCAAAAAATAATTTCTCATCAAGCATTGCAGAAACCCTCCGCCGCCGTGATTTCTAGCAAATTGGGGTAGTGGAGAAGTGCTTTGGAGTGGCAAGACTTGGATAAAAAGGAAGAAATTAATTGGAGAAAAACATCTAATTTAATTTGGATATTTAAAATTTTTTTTTTAGCACAAAGTATTATCAGTGCGACTAGTTGATTTTTTCTAATTTCTTGACCACTTTTTAATTTCATCAATTATCTGTTTGCCAAGAAGAAGGTAAACTAAAATTTAACAAAGTGTAATAATTTCAAATGGTTATAATACAAAATATTATGAACGGGAATTTTTGTTCTGAATGAAGTTAATTGATTTTGAAAAAACGTACGATGGGATATATGAGAATTATAATTAATTAGTTACAATTAATTAATTAATGAAACTATGGGCGTGTTTTGAAACTCTACAAACTGCTTTCAGAATCACTTTTTTTCAAAAGCTTGTGAGAGGGAGCTTTAAAAATAAATGATTCTAGCTAGAAGCAATTTGTAGAATTTCAAAACATGTCCTATATCTTATAAATGTTACAAACAGATTAGAATTTAATCCAATGGGCTGACTGGCAGCTGTACTTGATATCTGATTTTATTATTATAATAAACTATATTTTCAAGCCCAAAATAAACGATGCAAAAAGTTTGAGCATAGAAATTGGAATGAAATTCAATTAAATTATGAAATATGAATATCAAATACGAAGGCTAAATATAAAATATGCTTATTTTATTTAAATAGTTAACTTTTAAATATTTTTTTCTAGTTTAATAACAATAACCGAATTTAGAAAAGAAAAAGGGAATTAGCTAGAGGCGAGAAGTAAAAGTGACATTTGTGGCAGGAAGCCAAGAATTTGCATCTATAAAACGGGCGGGAGTGAACCTTGCTGCTTCAGCGGGGGTTGTAATCACGCGGTATCCCTTCCATTTGACCCGATTCGCAGTAGACGACCCGTTACCCGTATTCAAATACTCCCCATAATACAAAGTATCCAGCGCAAAGTCCCCGGTCCAAGGCATCCAACCGGCCGGGTCAATTAAACCGTCCAGGTAAGTCCTCATGAAAACCGTGCGCGAATACTTCCTCCACGGCCTACCCAAATACGCCCGAACGGGTCCCAGACCCGGAGCAGCTGTGACCCGGCAGTTGTGGATAGAGATTCCCGTTTCCTGATCCGGTTTGGACCGACCCTGTGCGGTTATGGTGTTGATCTTGTTGGGCGGGTCCCGAAGATATATGTTGCAATTTTGGAAAACGACTGCTGCGTTTCCGAATATGAAGTCTACTGTGCCGTATATGTCACACTCTCTGTAGAATTGCCTATTTCTATGCACGTATAACGTATCTTGGTACCCCTCGAAACTGCATTCGTACAAAACGGATTTATCCGACTCGGATCGAAGGGCCACCGCCTGGCCCTGTCCGGCACCCGCGGTGTTCCTGAATGTCATGCCCCGTCCAATGAACCCGTCTCCAACCACAACTGCACGCAATAATTATTTTATTTATTTCAACAAACAATAATTTAATTAACAAACAAAAAAACTTATTTTATATACTTTGACATTCCAATAATATTCATTCATTCACTTTTTTTTTTTTTTGTAAATTGTGGTCTATATATATATGAAGTTATGAAAAACGGTGTACAAGTTACATAATTGATTCTTATTTAATATTTGAATTAAGGTAAAGTCTAGTATGCACTCGAGTGCATGCTGTGCACTCTAGTCAATGTGCACTTTTCAGTTTTACTGACTTACACTTTTTGGTAAATGGTGTTGCACTTTTCAATTATTACTAAAAATATTATTATACAGTTTAATAATTAAAAAGTATAACTCCATTTACCAAAAAGTGCAACATGGACTAGGGTGCACAATATGCACTCGAGTTCATAGCAGACCAACCCATGAATTAATACTATATACAATATGTTAGTTAATACTATACTCTATTTAAACTAATACTATACTCTATTTGAACCAATATTGTACTGTATTATTAAAAAATTGAATTAGATACATGTAATTGGTACGTACACAGTATTTGCCTAATACGAGTAATAATTAAAAGTGCATGAATGAAAAAATATATAGGCTTGCATGAATGATTAATACTTACTGACTGTGGCTGATTTGAAGGTGGTGGAGCCGCCGCCGACGCTTCTATTTCCGGTAATAATGGTCCTCCCAATGCCATCACCCAACAACATAATATTCTTCAAATGCTTCCCAATCTCCACATACTCCATATACGTCCCTTCCTTCACATATATCACATACCTCCCACTTCCCGACCGACTTCCATCCGCCGCCGCCACAGCCGCACTCACCGTCGTAAAGTTACTCGAACCATCTTGCGCCACCACCACATTCGCCCGAGGTCGAGGAGCCGCCGTGTGCAGCCACTTCTTCCGATCACCGGTTCTCAACCAACCCGGGAACTCTTCTAATTCTTTATAATAATAATCATGACTTGCCCCCTCCTTGTTTAAGGCTAGGGCATTACTAAGCAATAAACTCACATTCTTATTGTTAGATAATATCATAGACAACACAAAATCGGTTATGCCAAAATCCTCAAACCCTGATTTGCACGTGTCGAGATTCGTTAGAGCCGCGCTTAGCCAAGTTTGTGCATCCGCAGGTGAACACTTGGGATCAATCGTGCTATTGATTAGACGAATGGTTTCGTCGTACAGCTCGATGCAGTCGGACCACGCCGCCTTTTCGCGCTTGTTACGACATATTGGCCCGAGAGAGTATATGTAACTTCGGGCTTTTGTGGAATGGTGGAGGGCTAATGATTTTGTTTGATCACCTTGAGAATAGGCAGGGGAAACGAGGAGGAAAAATAACACAAGAAGAAGGGCTAAGGTTATTGTCGACATTTTTTTTTTTTTATCTAAGCTTTCTTTTTGTGTGTGTGTGGTGTTTTTTTTAGGTCAAGGGTATAACTTATATAGGGCATGCAGGCCGGTCCTAAAAATATCTGGGCCTCAATCGAACTTTAAAAAAAGGCCTCGTTCTTTTATATTTTTGGCTGATTTTGTGTGAAATATTGTATCTTACCCCAATTAACTTTGTTACAAAGGAATGAAGTAAGAATGGAATATTCTATGATTGGTAAGTTTTATTGTATGGAATGATTATTTCCAAAAATTTAAGAATATTGATTCCTTCCCTACCCCAGTTTTATTTATGGAAATGTTATTTAAGGGTATTTTAACTAATTTATATTCATTAATTTTTTAACTTTACATAATTATTCACAATCCTAATTATTTTAATGATTTACTTTACTTGTGTAGTTGGTTTACCTATTAATTGAAATTATTTAACAACGATTAATTATAATTTGAAGCTAAAAAATAACTTTATAATAAAATATTAAATAATTTACAAAAAACAATATTTTAAAAAAATTGAAGCTAAAAAAATAACTTTATAATAAATATAGTTTTTAATTAATTTATATGTTTTTAAAAATAATATATGTTGGAGAATAATTTTTTTCATTTAAGATAAATTTTAAGAATTCTTTACATTTTATTATAGCATAACAATTATGAAATTAGAATCAAATAAGAAATATCTTTTTCATTCTTTCTCAATATCAATCATAAGAATTACTATTCTTGGCCCATATTATTTAGTTAATCCCGTATCTATAGTTAACCTAAAAGCCCATGTCTAATAACCCATCCTCCACATTAATCATTATACACAATACATACAACACGCACGCACGCACACACATAATATGGGCCAATCTTTCATAAATTTCACATCACATTTGATCTATAAATACTCTTTCTTCAAAAGAATTGCTAAAGATCACAGATACACAATTTATATTTATATTTATTAATTTTAATTATTTTAACTAATTTATATTTATTAATTTTTTAAGTTTACATAATTATTTTCAACTCTAATTATTTTAATAATTTACTTGTTATTAAAAAAATTGTAATTGATTTACTTATTAATTGAAATTATTTAACAACTACTAATTACGTTTTTTCAAAATCAATTAACTTCATTCAAACAAAAATCCCCGTTCATAATATTTTGTATTATAACCATTTGAAATTATTACACTTTGTTAAATTTTAGTTTACCTTCTTCTTGGCAAACCGATAATTGATGAAATTAAGAAGTGGTCAAGAAATTAAAAGTATATTTGCATGTCTCGAGATTTGTTAGAAATTAAGTTTGTGCATCGGCGGATGAACATTTGCAAGTTTTTGCTTAGTCAATTGGGATCAATCGTGCTATTGATTCGACTAATCCCGGACCCAGAATCGGATCGATAGGGAGGGGGCCCAAAAATAAAAAAAATGACTAATTTTATATTTAGTGACAAAGTGGAATAGTTCAAGTGGTTAGAGCACCACTATCTAGGCCTTAGATCCTTGGTTCGAGTCAGAGTCATAGCCGGGGAGGGGAAAAAAGGGATAAGTATTTAATGTAATTCCAAAAAAAAAAATTATATTTAGTAATTTTTTCGTTCCACAATTGTTTGTACACTTGTCATAGTCGCCCGTTCCACAATTTGCATATAAATATCCAAAAAAATGGAACTTCTCCATAAATTTAACCTTTATAATATTCACATATTTACACATAATATTACTTTTACACTCAATTCAACTAATTTATTTATTTTATTTATAAAATTATTACTCAACACTCCACTTATTACATTTTTTTTATATAGTTTGTGTATCTATTTTGATGTATAAACATTTTTGGAACAGAGGAAGTATATAATTATTTCAATTAATAATAATATTAAAATTTATAATAAGTATCACGTACAATATCAATAAAAATATATTCTTTATATTGAAAACAATACAATAAGTAAAACTTAAATTTAAAAGTAACTAAAATTTTATTGAATTGGTTGCAGGTACGCATAACATAATAGAAAATGGAGGGGGCCGGAGTGAGGGGGCCAAGGCCCCTCCTATGGTTCACTTTCGTCCGCCCCTGAGTAACGAATCGTATCCTCGTACAGCTCGATGCAGTCGGACCACGGTGCCTTTTCGCGCTTGTTACGGTCAAGGGCTAATCGAGACGTGGTTACTTTAAAGAAACCGTGGGTTCCTTTAATATATTTCGTGTTGTGAGTGGTCAAGTAGTACTCACATAATTTCGGGGTTGGGGTTTTGCTACACCATAATTTTATTGTAGCTTGAGAATAGCCCGAAATAGCAGGGCAAAGGAGGAAGAAGGCCACGACAAGAAGGGCTAGGGTTATTGTCTTTGACATTTTTTTTTTTTTTTTCTCTAAACTTTCGTTGTGTGTGTGTGTGGTGTTTTTTTTTTTGTAGGCCAAGGGTATAACTTATATAGGGCATGCAGGCTGGTACTAGGAATATCTGGGCCTCAATCGAACTTTAAAAAAATGCCTCGTTCTTTTATATTTTTGGTTGATCTTGTGTGAAATATTGCATTTTACCCCAATTAACTTAGGTACGAAGGAATGAAGTAGGAATGGAATATTCTATGATTGGTAAGTTTTATTGTATGGAATGATTATTTCAAAAAATTTAATAATATGGATTCCTTTCCTTGATAAAATGTTATTTAAGGATATTTTTTATTATTTTAACTAATTTATATTCATTAATTTTTTAAGTTTACATAATTATTCTCAACCCTAATTATTTTAATGATTTACTTTACTTGTGTAGTTGGTTTACCTATTAATTGAAATTATTTAACAATGACTAAATTATAATTTGAAGCTAAAAAATAACATTATAATAAAATATTAAATAATTTACATAGAAGAATATGAAAAAAAAAATAAAACTACGTAAGAATTTTAAGTTTTGCGAAATTATTAAAAATTTACATAGTTTTTAATTAATTTATATGTTTTTAAAAATAATATATGTTCGAGAATAATTTTGTCATTTAAGATAAATTTTAAGAATTCCTTACATTTTATTGTAGCATACCAATTATAAGTTTAGAATCACATCAGAATTCCATACATTTTATTGTGCAGTTTTTTTGGAGGATAATTTAGTGCTAGAGAATTTTGAATGGAATCACCATTGTTAATGGTGTACGTGTTTCTTATGTTTTTTTTATTTTGCAATGAGTTTTGGCCAATTTTATTTCTCTTTCTTGTATATCCACTTTCTATGAGTTTTTCCCAATATTAGAGATGCTAATAAAACAATAAATTCGTTACCTATATAGTTTTATAAAATTAATGCAACATACTATATATTTTTTTCTAATATAATTAATGATAAAATAAACCGGAACTCGTCTCGTCTCGGATCAGCTTAGTTGGTGGAGACGGGCCTGCTCTCTTTTGTCCCTTTCTGATCATATTCTATTAATTAATAGCATTTCATCATACCAATAATGTGTTAAAGTTAAAACCTATTTAATTTAAAAGTACATCATAATAAATACTTAAGTTCATTTAATTTAATTAAACATCAAAATAAATACTTAAGTCCATTTAATTTAATAAATTGATTGCATATTTTTATTTAGTTCGAATATTCTTCAATTTAGGACAATTACCTAAACAATAGCTATAACTTTATTCACATAAATAATCTTTATCTTAAATAACTTATTTTCTAAAACCATACTCCACTTATAAACTCGATTTAAATAAAATTTAATCAGAATCTCTTAATTGTGGTAGAATTTAAGAATCTCTAATTTTTCTATTGAGTATTTAATTTTCAAAAGGTATATTTATTTAACTTGGTAAAACGGTATTTAAAAAAAGATTTAAATATCTTGAATATCTTCCCAAAGTTAAGTCACACCTCTTAATTATAGTAGAATATAAAATGGAAGAATCTCTAATTTTCCAATTTATTCATATAATTTACATTTTAAAAAAGTAGTATTTAAATTTCAGAAGGTATATAAATAAATATACTTATTTAACTTGGTAAAACGGTATTTCAAAAAAAGAAAAAAACTTGGTAAAATGGGGTTTGCATTATTATAAACTAGATGAGATTTCGCAGGGGAATTTTGTAAGAATTAATTTTTAAGATTTTATTCAAGATAATATAAGTGAGTCGGTGACACATCATACACTAAACTATTTACTTATTTGACGCATTATAAATCGCCACATCATCAAAACTTACGATAAATTGACACATAAGTAACGTAAATTTTCTATCAAAATTTACGACAAATTGACACATAAACAACATAAATTTTCTATTAGGTGATATTTTTAAAACACGAAGTGAAACAAATTTAATTATGAACTATAGTTTTTAATATCAAAAGTAAACCTAGCCTTAATCTTACTTTATAAGTGGATGTAAAATAATCTCATATTAGAGATAATAGGGATTAGTTACATTCATATATTTTTGTAGATAAGATTTTATCATATCTTGTAAATTCAAATATTCAAAATCCCTAAATCTCTGTAACACAGTTGTAATCTCAATTATATAATATCAGATTACTCACTCACCAATTCCCGGTGAAACAAATCCCTTTCTCACATGGTATCAGAGCTAAAACACCTAAACCCTTAAAATATTATTTTCTCTACATGTATTCTGCCGCCTCCGTCACAGCCAAATGAATTGATTATTTCTGCTGCTTCTCATTTTTATCTTCCATTCACATATATTCTACCGCCACCGACCCAATTAAATCAATTACAGACTTTGCTTTCTACTGTCTTTTTATCAATTCCACAAAGCGACCTGGTCACCGTCGCTCATTTCTCCCATATCGCGACCTCGTCCCCGTCGTGATCTACCTTTCCATTCCACATGGGCCACATGGCTACCCCTCCATCTATTGATACACTTCCGATTACTGCCCTCATCCATCTCGTGATAGTCAAGTTCTCCTCCTCCAACTATTTACTCTGGAAAAAGCAAGTCGCTGCTATGCTCCAAAGCCACGACTTGTTTGATTTCGTCGACGGAACAAATGCCCCACCTGCTAAGTCTGTTACTACCGGTGACACAACTACCCCCAACTCAGACTACGTTAAGTGGTGTTCTAAGGATCAGCGCATCCTTTCTATTATCCTCTCCTCTCTCACGGAGGAGCTTTCTATTATCCTCTCCTCTCTCACGGAGGAGTCATTGGCGGAGGTTATTGACTGTACTACGTCTCGCGAAGCATGGCTGCCTCTTGAGGAGTCTTTTGCTCACTCGTCCCAGTCTCGGGCGAATCAATTACGTGAAGAGTTGCTGAGTTTACGTAAGGGATCATCGTCTGTTGCCGAGTATGGTCGTAAGTTCAAAAATTTGTGTGATCAATTGGCAGCCATTGGTCGCTCGGTTGACAAGTCCGACAAGTCGCATTGGTTTCTCCGCGGCTTGGGTTCTACAATTATGGGCTTCTCTGACACCCGTATGGCACTATCTCCGATGCCGTCATTCGGTGATCTCCTTCATCAAGCACAACAGTTTGAGATCCTCCATCAATCTATGGCCGAATCTGTTCCACCCCCTGCTGCCTTCGTTGCTTCAATTTTTTTACAAATTAAAACAACAAGTATACGTGACGACGAAAACGACAAGCACGACAACGTAAACTTAGGTTTGAAAAAAAAAATCAAAACGATGAGTACCTTTTAAACATCATTCAGGCCATTTTTTTTAATTATTATAATTTTGAGATGAAAATTTTAAAATTTAATAAAAACATATTTCATTTTTAAAATAATCATAAGCTAGCAATTAAATTGACAAAGTGGGATAGGTCAAGTGGTTAGAGCACCACTACCTAGGCCTTAGGTCCTGGGTTCGAGTCAGCAATTAAACCTGCTTTAACTCAAGAATGATCAGTTCCATCAAGCCCAAATTAAACCTGCTTTAAAGAAGAATATACTGTCGCACACTTCGCACTACAACCTCCAAAATCACTGAGACTCGAACTCAAGAATGATCAGTTCCATCAAGCCCAACAAAAACCACCATGGGTGGGACAAGATACCCGTAAACTCACAATAATAGAAGAAAGTAAAAAACAACAAGATCTAAAAAGAGGAACAAACAAAAATACCATGCAATAAAGTAAAAGCACAAAATAAAATCGGACCAACAGATGACTCACTCAATAGGCCACCGTGACTCCATCGGGGAGGATCTACCCGTTGATCCCAACTACAATTCTTAAAAAATCAATAACACCGCTTGTACATTGATGAAAAAATTAAACAAAATTTAAATTTTAAAATCTATTAAATACATACCATATATTAAAGAAAATTAATAAATTAATAATCTAAAAGAAAAATTATATGACACAAGTCAGAATATCTCCCCAAAGTCAAGTTAGAATCTCTTTATTTTTTATTTTAGGATGAAAATCTCTTAGTTATGCTAGAATATAAAATCTGCCATTGAATAATCTCTAATTTTTCAATTCATTCATATAATTTACATATTGTATACGAGTATTTAATTTTATATAAATATGCTTATTTAACTTGGTAAAACGGTATTTCAAAAAAAAAAAATTAAATTAATTTAAAAATATGTATTTATAATTTATGTTATTATATATATTTTTTTTAAATACATTCAATTTATAAGTTATTTAAAAATATTATTTATCATTTACAAAATACATCATTTATGCCCATTTTTCAATTATTAACTTAGGAAGAAATCAAATAAATTAATTAAGTCAATTATGTTCCTTTTTATTCTCATCATATAATTATATAATATGTGATTTTCAAATAAATAAATAAGTAAGAAAATTTAGTAATACTAGTTATATTTTTCTTTGTAATACTCCCCTCCGTCCCACAAAAATAGCTACATTTGACTTTACACACATATTAAGAAAAATCAATAAATGTAGTCAAGTTAACTGGTGTGCTGTCGCCGGCACCCAAAAATAATTACCTTAAATACCCACTATGTAGTAGGGAAGTAAGGGTCGATCCCACAGAGAACAGTGGAATTTAATTAAATAGTTCGTGTTGTGAAAGCAGTTAAAAAGGGGGGAGTTTGATTGGTTGCCTAAAAACTGATAAGAAGCAAGAAATAATAAACTGCAATATTGAAATAACGGAGATTCAAATAATGTGAATGATCTAGCCCTCGGATAGCTTCCCCTCAATTAATTATACCAATTTAATCAACGACCCTAGTAATCTCAATCTAATCTCAAATCTTATCCCTAAGCTAGTGGTACGACCAAACTAACTCGAATTGTTTCTTACGTTTAATTAATCAGCAGGTACGACCCCCAATTAATCTATTCCTACGAATAACCCTAAAACATGTATCTAAGATTCAACTCGAGGAACGCATTCAAGAATAAAAACAATAGGATAAACTAGACCATAAATACGAGATGCTCGTTTTATGCAACCTAGATGCTATTACTCCCTAAGGTGTTCTGCCTTAGTTGCTACCATTCCCACAATATTATAACAATTACGGATTATAGTTTATTGAATAGCTAGAATTGAATTATGAATAAAATTGGGTGATCAAGCCTATTAAACTCCTAATTCAAACATGCATAGCATCTACTCAAGTAATAACAAAATTGAGATATAAATCAAAATAAATCAGGAGTCTTATAATTAAAAAGACATAATTGTCACAAGGTTTCACATCCTTAGGCTAGAATAAAGGAAATTAGCTACGCATAATAAACGAGATAGCAAAAGTAAATAGGGAATTCATGTTTTTCCAATTCTCTCAAAACTAAGAATATCCAGCTAAGAATTAAAAATAATTAAATCTGATGTAAAAACCATGTAAATCCAGCGCTGCAGATTCTCCCCCCCCCCTCCAATCTGGCCCCAATTCGCGTGTATCCTCTGGTCCCCGATATCTGCGCTACTTTTTCTTTTTTTCAACAATAGGGAATAGGGATGGGGTATATACCCCTCCAGCTTTGTTAGATACACTCCCCCGATACAACTACTCCCCTCAAAACACATCTGCGATAGATGCACTCCCCCCAAATTACCTATTATACCCTTTATCCTAAAATTCAGTGTGATAAATGCACACCCCCCATAAAACCCTAATTTCCTCATTTCTTCTCCAATCCTCCTTTCCCCCTCATAATTCCCTCCTTCCCCTTCGTTTCTCCAAGCCACCGCCGCCCCAAGCCACCTCTTCCGGCGCCGCCCGCTTCAGCCCCGCCCGCTCCAGCGTCGCCGCCCTGAAGAAACAGGTAGGTAGGTTTTTTTTTTTTTTTTTATTTCTGCAAGCGGCGCCGCCGCCGCCCCTCTCGCCTAGCGGCGCCGCCGCCTCCTCCCCACCGCCCACTTCACCCCCTCCCTCTCGCTGTCGAACTCCCCCTCCCCTCCTCCTCTCGCTGTCGCACTCCCCCTCCCCCTCCCTCCCCCATTTTTTCGATTTTTTTTTCTGCAACTAATTAGCGGCGCGGCGGCGCCGCCCCCTCCCCAAGCGTTGCCGCCTCCGTCCCCTCCCCCAGCGTCGCCGCTTCCGCCCCTTCTCTCGGCCTCCACCGCCGTGAAAGTTGAAACCCTCCCCCAAATCCCCCAAATCGCAGGTTTGTTTTTTTGTTTTTTTTTTATTTTCGACTATTTTGGGTCGCCTGAAAACCCTCTCGTCGACAATAGTTCGTCGATGAGAGTGTTTCTGGCCGACCCAAAATGAACGAAAATTTCAGTTTTCTTAAAAAAAAAAAAAAAACATTCGAAACACATAGTCGACCGGAGTACTTTTGGTCGACAAACCAGAGTTGATCGGATTACTTTTGGTCGACAAACCAGTGTCGACCGGAGTGTTTTTGGTCGACTCTGGTTTGTCGACCAAAATAAAGTTTACTTTTTTATTTTCAAAGTCTTATTTTTAAAATTTCTAAATTTATTTTGTGGCCGCCGGAGGTGCGCCGGCGGCCGTCGTTTGTTGGGCGGCGGCGACCGTCGTTTGTTGGGCGGCGGCGGCCGTTTGTGGGTAGGGTTAGGATTAGTGATAGAATTAGGATTAGTTTAAATTTAAATTGAAGGGGAGTGTATCTTGTGTATTTTAATAAAGGGTAAAACAGGTATTTTTGTTGGGAATAAAATGAGCTACGTTTTGATTAAATACCAAAAACCCCCTGAGACATGCCTAATTTATAAATGAATATGTTCTAGAAATGTTAGAACATATAGCATAAGGCTAGATGAGAAGCTGAAATGTTAGGCAGCTCTTAGACAATTAGATGCACAATTTGAGGGGGAACCTATGCTTTAAAGATAATCAAGATCAAGTCCCCTCAAGGCTCAAATTCTGGAACAATCACTTAAGAGCAAGGACACTCTATGAAATCTAAGATACTCTGATCAGGAGAGTTGTCCAGAGAAGATGTTCTTATGCAAGAACAAGATTGTAAAGCTCAAAAGGACAAGTCCAATGAAGATTCTCTGTTCAGGAGAGTTGTCTAGAGAAAATATTCATAAAGCTCTGATCAGGAGGGTTGTCCAAAGAAGCTAGCCATATGCAAGAACAAACCTACCTAGCTCAAAAGGACAAGACTACTCAAAGGTTTTGGTCAGGAGAGTTGTCCAGATAAGCCAACTCTAAAGTATAAAGTGCTCTGATGCAAAAAGACCAATCATGCTGATCAGAAGAGTTGTCCAGAGGAGTTGTCTCAGCTAAATTGATCAAGATGAAATGCTCTGAAAGCCTGAGGTCAACTATGCTGAAGAGATTGAGACAATCACTCCCTAAAGGTCTTCAAAGAAATAAGCTAAGACCATCCTTAAGAGAAATAGAGGGAATGAGCCAAGTCATCTGAAGAAGAGCAAGCCAACCATGCTGAAAAGCAAAACTGCTGATAGTGATAAGGAGAGTTGTCCAGATGATAAGGAATGTTGTCCTATCATTGGATCAACCTTCAGAAGCCATGTCCAAGTCCTAACAAGAAGTCAAACATTGGGAAAAGTGCTGCAGAATGAAGACAAAACTGTTACAGCCGTTTATTACCCAAATGAGGACATGTCACTATCAAGAATCTGTCTTCCAGTTTGAAGAACTCAAGGAAGACATTTATAGCAATTTGGGGCTGCCTCTCCAACGGGCAAATCCTCCATTTTGTCTATAAATACAGAAGTGTGAAGACCATTTGAAAGCATCCAACTGACCTCAACATAATCCAACCTAGCTCAAAGTTCTTACAAGCTAGAGTGCTTTCAAAGCTTTCAAAGACTATCTTAGTCTTCAAACACTTCTTCTAAGCTGAACCAAATTGTATATCCATACACAAGCTTAGAGAGATATCCTATCCTTATACACTGATCTTCATTGTAAAGGATATCTCATTAGTTGGAACCTTACTTCAACCCTTACACCTTTCAAGAGTGAAAGTGAGAAGGTTGTAGTAGTAGAAGTGGTAGGAGCTGACTGTTGAGAGAAGAACAGTTCAGTTCTGAGTTGAGAAGAGGGTACTAGGACTCTAGACATCCTAGGGATCAATTCACCAAGGAGTGGTGTTCTTGATCAAGTGCACCTTGGCACTATAAAACAAGTTAATTCCAAGAGTGAAGGAATTATCCTGTTAAATCAGGGAAAGTGGATGTAGGAGCTTGAGTCTCTGAACCACTATAAACTCTTGTGTTGATTTACTTTACAAGTACTTACATTCACTCAACACTGCACACAAAACTGATCTTTCAAAGATACATATTCGAAGACTGTGAAAAACTGTTTTGGACAACTTCCCTGAAGCTTAACTGGACTGTGTTACATTGACTAAGTGATTTCAGAAATTAAAGGAGTCTAAACTTAAAGGGCCAACCACTATTCCGCACATATAACTTCCCTAGATAGTTATTCAACTAAGTACTCAATAGTACTTAGTAGATTGATTATCTTAGAAGAGTTAATCATCTTCAGCAGAGTTGTCCAAGACAACCTTGCTGAGTTCTGGTTTGATCTAGTTGAAAAGAATTTGCATACAAGTGTATTCCCCCCCCCATACACTTGTTATCTACTCCTTTCAGGACCAACAAGTGGTATCAGAGCAGGGGTTCAAAGACCACTGCTTCTGAAAATCCATCTTGATTTTCAAAACTCACATATTTGGTGTGGTCACTGAACTGATCTCTATCTGAAATCCATTACTTGTTGATTGATTGATTCTTATTGAGATATGGCTAACAACAATGCTGTCCCTCCACCTGCTGTTCAAGGTTTGGACAATATGGCCACAAATCCAGTCAACCACATTTCTCATCACAAACTGCCCATGTTTTCAATAGACAATTATGAATTCTGGAAAATTAGAATGAGGGCTCATCTTGCATCTCTTCATACTGACATGTTAAGAGTAATCACAAGAGGACCTTTTGTGTTTACTCAAACTAACCCCAGGGTAACAGATGCACAAAAAGCAGATGTAAGGGAACTGATTCCCAAGGATGAGGATGATTTCACTGCTGATGAAAAGAGAAAAGATAACCTGAAGTATCTTGCCATGAATACTCTTTATCAAACAATTCCAGATGCAATCATGGGAAGAGTCTACCACTGCACAACAGCCAAAGAAATTTGGGACACCCTTGCTGAAATGTGTGAGGGTACTGAAAAGATCAAGGAGAATAAGCTCCAAGTTGCTGTGCAGAAATTTGAACAGTTTACAATGGAGTCTGAAGAGTCCATTGATAAATTTGCTGGTAGATTCACTGATGTGATGAATGAAATCAACTCATTGGGCAAGGTCTACACCAAGAGAGAGGTTGGATTAAAAATTTTGAGGAGTCTCACTCAAAAGTGGGATGTCTATGCTGTGATGATGCAGAATACCAAAGATCTCTCCACTATGCCCATGCAACAAATATTCTCAGAACTTAAAGCCTATGAGTTTGACCTCAATAGAAGAAAGCCTGTTGAGGAATCTTCAAATCCTACCAAGGGAGTGGCATTCAAAGCCAAAGTTGCTGAACCAGAAATGCAACCCACTCCCAGATCATCAAAGTCAGTCTCTAAGACTGAAATGAAGGAAGAACTAGCCTTGATGGCTAGAAGGTTTGACAAGCTCAACACAAGGTTTGGTAGATACAAGAAATTCTACCAAGACAACAAATTCAGGAGAAGATACAATTCCCCTGAAGATCAGGCTGAGGACAAAAAGCCTGAAGAGAAAAGATCAGAGGACAAGTCCTCTGATAGGAGAAGATCCAGTAGAGCTGAACCCTCATCATCTAAGAGAAGAGATGAATCCAAGAAGGATGATGATGAAGATCTGTGTTACAACTGCAAAAAGAAAGGGCACTTCCAATATGACTGCCCTGAACTAAGCTCTAAAGAAAGAAGAGAAAGACAAGCAAAAAGAGACAGAAAATTCACCAATAGAAAAGCCATGATGGCTGGTGAAGAATCTGATAGTGCTGAAAGTTTCAACTCTTCTGATGGATTGTTCTCCAACAGTGATGATGATGATGATGTCTGCAACATGGCTCTTGAGGATGATGAGGTATCCTCTACTTCTAGTTCACCATCATTTATCTCACAAAACACTAGTGAGGTTAACCTGAAACTTTCCTTGGGAAAGTTGATGGAAGATTTCACTAGATTACAAGAATTTCATGACAATTGTGTGAGAGAAAATGAAAGATTAGCTACTGAACTCACCAAGAACTCTGAGGTAGCTGTTGATGTCAAGTCTACTGAGTTGTATCAACAAGTCTTGAGAAAGCTTGAGGAAGCAAATCTCAGGATAGTTGACCAACAAAAGGAGATTGATGATCAACTTCTCTCTCAGAAAAGAAAAGAATTTGAACTTAAAATTCTAAATGCCAAATTTGAAAATCTCTCACATGAGTATGATATTCTTAAATCAAGTGAAGAGAGCCTGAAATTAAAGATGTCTGCTTTGAACAAATCCTCTAGAGCAATAGAGGAAATTCAAAGTTATCAAAGACCTATGGCTCAAAGAAGTGGATTGGGTTTTTAATCCATTTGAACCTTCACCTTATCTTAGTGTTGCATCCACAAGTAACACTAAGAGAATCTTTGTTAAGTCAGTGGCACAACAAGCTGAAAATGAAGTAATTCAGCCACTGAACAAAGGAAAGGGCAAATTGAATGAAATGCCTACTCAAGTGATTCAGGAAAATAGGCCAAAACTTAAGGAAATGGCCAAAGCTCCTGAACACAAGAGGAATATTGGTCAGCAGAGTAGACCCAATGGAAGGGCAACCCTCCTGAACAATGTTCAGAGGAATTATCCAAGGTATAATCAGCCTAGGCCAACTCATCTGAGAAAGCCTCAGCTGAATAGACCTAAGGAAAACCATCATTTAAGGCAGAATAAAATGAGACAACCAAAACCCTTCATGCCAAAGGGTAATGGTCATAAGAAAACCTTTCCTCAAAGATTTCCTCAAGCTGCACAAAGAACTCATAAGTTCAGGAAAGTGGTCAACTCCTCTGAAACTTACAGAGTTAACACATTCACACATACTTTCCCAAAGGCATTTAAGGGAAAGACAGTGTATGTTGATGCACTAGGAAATCAACTTAGCCACCTTGAATCAATCAGGGTTATTAGGCAAGTTTGGATTCCCAAAGGTACAGCTAACCTCTCAGGACCCAAAACTCAAAGGGTACCTAAACCTATCTAATTGCAGGTACCAATGGGCCACAAGAAGAGGAGCATGAACAAAAAGACAGCATGGTACCTTGACAGTGGATGCTCAAGGCACATGACTGGAAACAAGGAACTCCTCTCTGATTTTATTGAAAAAGAAGGCCCAAATGTCACCTTTGGAGACAGCTCACAAGCAACAACAAAAGGTTATGGTACTTTGATGATTGGTAACATCAAAGTAACCAATGTATCTTATGTAGCTGGTCTCAAATATAACCTCCTGAGTATCAGTCAATTCTGTGATAAAGATTTTAATGTTGAGTTCTCAAGTGCAAAGTGTCTAATTAAAGATAAAACTCAACAAACTCTATTGACTGGAACTAGGAAGGGAAATGTGTATTTTGCAGACTGGGACAAGTCTACTGATGCTGCATGTTTCATTGCTAAAAGTTCTAGTGAACAAAGTTGGTTATGGCATAAGAGGCTAAATCACCTGAACTTCAAATCTATGAATAAACTTGCTAGAAATGCATTAGTTAAAGGACTACCTAATGAGGTTTTCATTAAAGAACATGTGTGTAAACCATGTCAAGAAGGAAAACAGATTAAAGCCTCATTCAAAGGAAAACCAGTCATTTCCACTGAAAGGGTACTTGAACTTCTACATATGGATCTATTTGGACCAATTACCCCTTCAAGCATAAATGGTAGAAAATACACATTAGTGGTAGTAGATGACTTCTCTAGGTTCACATGGGTAGTATTTCTCCTTAATAAGAAGGAAACACAAGTCAAACTGCCTGAACTTCTAAAGAGGTTGTCAAATGAGAAAAGCCTTAGCATTATCAAGATAAGATCTGATAAAGGCACTGAGTTCATTAACTCATACATCAATGAGTACTGCACATCAAATGGAATAGCTCATGAAACCTCAGCAGCTAGAACTCCCCAACAAAATGGAGTTGCAGAAAGAAGGAATAGAACTTTAAAAGAAGCTACTAGAACTTTAATTGCTGACTCAAATTTACCTAAGAGGTTTTGGGCTGAAGCTATAAACATTGCATGCCATACTCAAAATAGATGTTTGATCACTAAGGGGCAAGGCAAAACCCCCTATGAACTCTGGAAAGGGAGAATGCCTAAAGTGTCATATTTTCATATATTTGGGTGTAAATGTTTCATTCACAATAATGGGAAAGAACAGTTGAAAGCTTTTGATAGCAAAGCTGATGAGGGAGTATTTCTTGGATACTCTCAAATCAGTAGAGCTTTCAGAGTCTACAACAAGAAATCCCTTATAGTGGAAGAAACACCTCATGTTGTGTTTGATGAATCTATCTTTGAGATCAGGAATGATCATTTGGAACCTGAAGAAATCACACAGAGGACAACCAGATTAAGCCTAAAAGACAAAGACACTGAATTCATAGAAGTTGTCCAAATCAACCCACCTGAACATACAACATTGGACAACCATCCTGAAGGCAACCTTCCTGAGACAAATCCCACTGATGGAAATGATGAACTGAATGATCCAATCCCAGTTCACATCCAGGTAACAACTACCAATGAAGAAGCAGTTCCTGCTGAGGTAGTTAATGGGTCAAATAATCAAGGGGGAACTCAAAATGTTGAAAATACCAATGTCCCTGACATTGAGGACAACACCCCTGATTATGATCCTGAATTAGATCCTGCATTAAATTATCCTGAATTTTATGATCAAAATGACACAACTTCAGTAGAGGACAACTCTACTGAAGAGATCAGAAAAAGAAGGACTTGGTTGTCTGACCATCCTACTGACCTGATACTTGGTGATCCAAGTATAGGAGTCAGAACCAGAAAGTTTCATGGTGAAAGTGCTATGTTCTGTTGTTTCTTGTCAGAACAGGAACCAAAAGATATTGAGGAAGCACTTCAAGATGCCAATTGGATCACAGCCATGCAGGAAGAACTGAACCAATTCACCAGAAATGAAGTATGGGAGCTGGTGGATAGACCCTCACATCAAGATGTGTTGGGATATAAATTCACCCTAAGCCCCATTTGATGTTAGAATAGTTTTGATGGCCAAAACACTTAGAGTTTATAAATGTAATAGGATCAGCTGACTTGTATAGAACAGCTTAGACTAGTCTTGTGTGATCAACTGTATTGATAGCAGCTGATCAGCACAGTCATGGCTTACATGCCTATCCTCAAGATAAGAAGAGTAGAAGACATGAAGACTAGAAGATCCTTGAAGACCAGATATGTTAAGGTGCTTGTATACCTACTTATCTGATGGAGTCCCAGATTAAAGATGGCCTAAAGCATTACAAAGAATTTCCAGATCAGAAGAGTAGTACTCGTCTGATACCAGAAGACAGAAGACCTAAGGCCAGAAGAGCAGTCAGAAGACTAGTAGTACAGATCAGAAGACTATGTGCTCTTTCAGGACTCGGCTGATTCCCAAGTCATCTTGCAATTCAAACGAAGACCTACCCTATTTAGAAGATTGACATGATCCCAGGATTGAAGCAATCAAGCGGCTGGAATCAAGGAATCAAGCTATTATGGGAAGATTGCTCAAACGGCTAGTCAACTCCAACGGCTAGTTGCACTCAATCTCCATTATAAATACAAGAGGTTGAATACAGAAACAAGAAGAGAGAATTCACAAGCTAAGCAAGCCATCAAGCAAAAAGTCACACTGTTCTAAGAATTCTCAAAGAGCCTGAAATCCATTAGATTATCCATAGCTCTTAAGTACTTCTTATCCAACCCTTAAGAACCTGAAACTTGTTCATACTGTATATCAATTGTTTTAGGCATAGTGGTTAAGCAAATTATAAGCTTGAACCATTAGTTGGATACATCTCAAAAACCCCAAACCCTCACCAAAAGGTTTAAGTTTTTGAAACCCCCCAAAGTGCAAGTGCTTACAATCACTTGTGGAGACCGCAGCTGTTAGGACGGCTCAGATCTCAAAGTCCTAACCTTGGGACTATAAAGGACAAGACCCTTGTAATTTGTGGAAATTAAAGGGATTAAACATCACGTTAGGACGTGAGAGTGGACGTAGGATCGTATATCCGAACCACTATAAATCCGGTGTTATTTACTTTCTGCACTTTACATTTCTGCTTTTACATTCATTATTATATAGTGCATACTGTGATTTCAACACTCTTCAAAAAGAGCCATAACATTCAAACCAGCATCAGCTGAGTAATTTCACAAAGTAAAACAAGTTACAAGAACGAGTCTAAACCAGGGCCACCATATTTCCGCATATAACTTCTTCAGTCAGATCACTATAGTCATCTGGACCAGCAGACTTGCAGTCCAGTTGACATAGCAATCAGAAGAGGTTCCCAACTCTGTTTGAAAAAGTTTTAAAGTCTATTCACCCCTCCCCTCTAGACTTTAATCCCATTCACTACTCGTTCAGGGACCAACAAGTGGTATCAGAGCAGTGGTTCTAACGGACTACTGTCTCTAGATTATCAGAAGACTTGAGGGAGTCTTTCTGTAGTCCTCTTGAACAGATCTTTTTGAAAACTTGTTTTTGAAAACTCATACAGCATGAGTGCTAATATGCGTAAGTTGCCTAAGTTTTCAGTGGAAGATTATGATTACTGGAAGATCAGGATGAGGAAGAATCTCACATCAGTCCACTACAAGATGTGGTCTGTAATCACAGAAGGCCCGATCACCATCATGACAGTCAACACTGCAAATGGTGATCCAGAAGTTCCAGTTGGAGAACTGGTTCCCAAGCCCATGAAGGATCTCACACCAGAAGAGATGAAGCAATCAAACCTTGATAGCATTGCTCAAGATTACATAATGCAAACTCTTCCAAATGAGTACATTGCAAAGGTAATCCATTGTGAGTCAGCCAGAGAGATGTGGGAGGCATTGGCACTTCTCTGTGAAGGAACTGAGCTGATCAAAGAGTCCAAGTTGTCTACAGCAGTCAAGAAGTTCGAACACTTCAAGATGCAACCAGAAGAGTCTATTGATCAGTTAGACAACAGATTTACCAAGATCATCAATGAGATAGAATCTCTGGGCAAGAAATACACAAATAGAGAGAAAAATCTAAAGATCTTAGATTCTCTAACCAAGAAATGGAGACTCAAGAAGACCATCATCAAAGATACTCAAGATATCAAGAAGTGGTCTGCCCAAACTCTATTTCAGAACCTGAAAGCCCATGAATATGATCTTGAAAGAGAAGAGAACTCAGGAAGTGATGAGCCAACTGCAACCCCATCTACCTCCAAGACTGTAGCCTTCAAGGCAGCCAATACAAAAGCTGCAAACACCTCATCTGGCAAGACCTCTCTGAAAACAGAAGACTGTGAAGGATCAGACATGAGCCTAAAAGAGCAAATGGCACTTATGATCAAGAGATTTGAAAGGATGAACACCCTCAACAGTAAATATAGAAAATTCTATAGAAACTACAAAGATAGAAGAGCAAGTTCACCCTTCAGAGGTTCCAGAGAAAGAACACCAGAAAGGCATCCTAGAAAGGATGTGGAGTCATCTGACAGCCGAGGATCTAGAAGAAGAGATGCCACTCCTCCAAGGAGAGGCAACTCAAATCAGAAACCTGGATCTTGCTTCAACTGTGGCAAACCAGGACACTATGTCTATGAATGTCCTGAGCTGGATTTGGATGACAAGAAAGAAAGAAGGCCAAGAAGAACCTCAGACAAAAAGGCAATGGTGACTGAAGAATCTGAATATCAAAGTGATGAACTTCCTACATCACCAGACGATCAAATCTTTTCAGATGATTCAGACGATCTAGCTATGATGGCCATAGGAGAAAATGAGGTAAACTCTTATACTACTACTTTCCATTCACCTATTTTCTCACAAACAAATGACATAAACTCATCTGAAGGCGAATCAGAAGACACCTATTATCAATCTTTAAGAAAGGTAAAAGGTGATCTGGATATTGCCACTAGAGCCTTTATAGAAGTGGAAGAGGAGAATAAGGACTTAAGGAAAGAAATTGCTAGGTTGAAAAAGGTAAAGTTTGATAACACCCCTGAGTTAGTCACCATGAATGAAAGGTTGACCAAAGAAGTGGAACTTCTTAAAGAAGAAAATACCACAACAACTCAGTTGTATGAGGGGATGTTAGAAACTCAAGCCTTAGAAACCAAAGAATTTTGTATACTTCAGTCTAAGTTCGATGATCTCTTCCAAACACATAAGCTCTTAGAAAAGGAGAAGGAATGCCTAGATCGAAAAATATCAGAATTCAATAAAGCTTCGACTACTATTGAAAGTATCTCTGAGTATTATAGATCAAGTGGCAATAAGATGGGTTTAGGTTATGAACTTAATCCATCAACATCCTCTCCAGCTGGGGGTAGTACACCTAACCAGTGCACTACTCAGACACATGAACAGGGTGAGTGTTCTAAACACAATGAACTCAATATGAACCAAAAGGCATCTGTACCAGCTAAAGCTAACTATCCCAAAACCAAGAATGGTAGAGGACAAGCTAACCCCAAGCCTGTACAGAGGAACAGCAAACAGCCTAGACCATCTCGTCTGAGACAGTCTCAGCTGTATGCTGCTCCAGCCAAGAAGAAGAAATCTTCTTCAAACAAATCTGTTCTCTTTGCACCCCCTATCTCTTATGATATTGTGAGAACAGAAGAGTATGGTCCATATAATCGTGTGCATCGACCAGCTAATGCACCCAGGCCGAATGTAACTAGTCAAAAGATCATGTATGTACACTCCTATAAAGGGAAACCATTTGACTACTACTTAGCTGACACCAAGAACAAATCAGATCAGTCCAAGGTGCTGACTGGTAAGATTTGGTTCTGTGATGCCCGAGGGAAACAACTCAAATGTTCAAGGTTGTTTAAACGACCAATGTATATGTGGGTTCCCAAGGGTAGTACTAACACCCAAGGACCCAAAACAAAATGGGTACCTAAAACTTAACTTTTCTTGCAGGAAAGGAAGGACATATACAAAAGAGGAGGTCTAGCAGGAGAAACTTGGTACATAGATAGTGGATGCTCAACTCACATGACAGGAACCAAAACCCTGCTGACCAACTACATAGAGAAGAAAGGTCCAAAAGTTTTCTTTGGTGATAACGCGCACGGTAACACAAAAGGATATGGCACCCTTAAAAATGGTGACATTGAGGTACATGATGTATCATATGTAGAAGGTCTTAAGTTTAATCTATTATCTGTTTCTCACTTTTGTGACACTGGTTATTCAGTTAAATTCTCTAAAGATGAATGTCTCATAAGTGATAAAAGAATAAAACAAAACCTTCTAACAGGATCTAGAAAGGGAAGTATGTATCTTGCAAATTGGAACAGCTGTCCTAAGGATACATGCCTGCTTGTGAAGAGCCCTAAAGATGTCAGCTGGCTATGGCACAAACGTCTTAGCCATCTGAACTTTAAGACTATGAACAAGTTAGCAAGGGAATCCTTAGTTGATGGTCTGCCTAATGAACTCTACTGTAAAGATCAGGTTTGTGATGCATGTCAACAAGGAAAACAAACAAAGGTCTCCTTCAAGACCAAGAAGACAGCATCAACAAGCAGAGCTCTTGAATTGCTTCACATGGATCTCTTTGGACCAATCACTCCAACCACTCTAACAGGAAGGAAGTACACTCTTATTGTTGTAGATGATTATTCCAAGTTTACTTGGGTTATCTTCCTATACAAGAAGAGTGAAACACAGCAGAAGCTACCTGAATTATTGAAGAGGATCCAAGTAGAGAAAGGAGAACCAATCGTGAAAATTAGAAGTGACAAAGGCACTGAATTCATTAACTCTTATATAATTGCCTATTGTACTTCTAATGGTATTCAGCACGAGACAAGTGCAGCAAGAACACCACAACAGAATGGTGTAGCTGAAAGAAGAGTCAGAACACTCAAAGAAGCTGCCAGAACACTCCTTGCTGAATTCTCTACTCCTAAGAAGCTATGGGCAGAAGCCATCAACACAGCTTGTCACACTCAAAACAGGTCAGGTATTCATAAAATACATGAGAAAACCCCATATGAACTGTGGAAAGGAAGAAAACCTAGAGTATCTTACTTTCATATATTTGGTTGTAAGTGTTTCATTCACAACAATGGGAAGAGTAAGTTGAATGCTTTTGATGCCAAAGCAGATGAGGGGATATTCTTAGGATACTCCTCAACTAGCAAAGCATTTAGAGTACTCAACAAACGAACCCTTCTTGTGGAAGAAACACCTCATGTTGTTTTTGATGAATCTTGTGAAAAGAATGCAGTAGAAACAACCTCAGCTACAGAACAGATGAAGAAACTAGTGATCAAGAAGAGGTCTGATGAATTTATTGAAGTCAATGAACCATTCCCTGAAGAACCAGAGGAAGATAAGCCTCATAGACCTGTCACTAGATCTCAAACTCAAGCAAGGCAAGCTGACCAGAATCAAGATGCATCAATTCCAAATGCCAGGGGGAATGATCTCTTTGACACTCAAGATACAGAAGATGATCGAACTAATCAAGTCAACCCTCCTGATGACACTAGATCAAATGAGGATCCAAACTCATCCAATACAGATACTCCAGTGAGGCATACATGGAGGAACAACCATCCATCAAACCTCATCTTAGGAGGAGCAGAATCAGGTGTCAAGACCAGAAGACAACTGAATCAGAATTCTCAATCATCTATGTTCTGCTGGTGTGCTTTCCTGTCCAACATTGAACCAGCTGACATAGAAGAAGCAATGACAGATAGCAATTGGATCACTGCTATGCAAGAAGAACTAAACCAATTCGAAAGAAATGAAGTCTGGGAATTGTTAGATCGTCCTGAAAACCACAATGTAGTAGGAACAAAGTGGGTATTCAAGAACAAGAAGGACGAAAATGATGTGATAACTAGAAATAAGGCAAGACTAGTTGCAAAAGGATACTCACAATCTGAAGGGATTGACTATGATGAAACTTTTGCACCAGTAGCCAGATTAGAAGCCATTCAACTATTTCTAGCTTATGCATCTTATATGGGCTTCAAGGTATATCAAATGGATGTCAAGAGTGCTTTTCTAAATGGTATTCGGATAGAAGAAGTATATGTAGAGCAGCCTCCAGGATTTGAAAAAGGTGATCAAGTATATCGACTGAAGAAGGCTCTCTATGGTCTAAAACAAGCCCCTAGAGCTTGGTATGACACATTGTCACAATTCCTACTTGACAATGGATATACAAAAGGCAAAGTTGATAGAACTCTCTTCAGAATACAAGAAGGAGAAGACATTTTAATGGTACAAATATATGTAGATGACATCATATTTGGATCACCCAATCAAGAAATGTGCAAAAAGTTCTCTGAACTTATGCAAGGAAAATTCGAAATGAGCATGATGGGTGAGATGAATTATTTCCTAGGACTTCAAGTCAAGCAGAGTCCAGAAGGGATCTTCATCAACCAGTCCAAGTATACCAAGAGTCTGCTAGAAAGATTCAAAGCTCTACAAAGCAAGACTGCAAGGATTCCAATGATGACATCTTTCAAAATGGAACCAGATGAGTCTGGACAGGCAGTTGATCAAGCTGAATATAGAGCACTGATTGGATCTTTACTATATCTTACAGTCAGCAGACCAGACATAACATTTGCTGTAGGAGTATGTGCTAGGTTTCAAGCAAACCCAAAGCAAAGTCATCTAGAAGCAGCAAGGAAGATTCTCAAGTACCTAAAAGGATCAGTCAACCTAGGTCTATGGTACTCTGCTGATGACAATCTAGAATTGAGTGGCTATTCTGACTCAGACTTTGGAGGATGCAGAATTGATAGGAAGTCCACATCAGGAACCTGTCAATTTCTAGGAAACAAGCTGATATCATGGTTCTCTAAGAAGCAAACCTCAGTAGCAACCTCCACCACTGAAGCAGAATACATGGCAGCTGGTAGTTGTTGTAGTCAGCTGCTCTGGCTAGTTCAACAACTCAAGGATTACAATGTAGAGGCAAGAGAAGTCCCTATTTATTGTGATAGCAGCAGCGCCATTGCCATCACTCAAAATCCAGTCCTCCACACAAGGTGCAAGCATGTCGACATTAGACACCACTTCATAAGAGATCACCTTGAAAAGAAGGACATCAAGATGGAGAAAATTCACACAGATATCCAAAGAGCAGACATCTTGACTAAGCCCCTAGCTGAAGACAGGTTCAAGACCTTATGTTACAGCTTAGGACTCCTGGACCCAAGCACATGAAGAAAACAGCTGAAAACCTCAGCTGACCCAAGTGCAGCAGACTAGGAGAATCAGATGAGGTGAATAGACATCCTCATCTTCAGGTATGGAGACAGTTGAAAGAAGAGATGGAATGGAGACCATTCTTCAACCAAAATCTTGGGTAAAGGAGATGAAGATTTGTCCAGAAGATGAAGATGATGCAGATCCATGGCTTACTCAACATGAGTATGTTCATGAAAGCTAAAGGAAGAAGAGACGTTCTTGTTGAAAGCTAAAGGAGGAAGAGATGCAGAGGACAAAGTAGCAAACAAGCAGAGCTTCTTCTCCAGAAGGAAGTTCTACATGGAGAGCTTGTTATCAAAAGCTACTGTGTCTAAACAGAACATGAAGGCTGAGTCCATGGCCCTCTCTTCAACTCCATTGAAGCACCCCTCAACCTTCCTTCCCCTTCTAGAGAAGTGAAGAAATTCAACAAGAGCACATTAGATGCTACATCCCATCTGATGATGAGGAACATCCGATGGTGAGGAACATTTAAATCAGTGGGACTACGTCTAGACTAGCTCCACTTGATTTGAAGAAGGAGCTGAAAGATTCATCAAACCAGGTTGGATCATCACTCACAATAAAGCTGGAAGGATCCATCCAGGTTGGATCATGAGAGCAAACACAGTTTCCTCTACTCAGCTGATCAGAAGACCAACTCAGCTGACCAGAAGACTTTTCAAAGACAATCAGCAGACATCTTGAAGAACTCAGAAGACTTCACTCTGCTGATCAAATCACACAAATTTAGAGTATAATGACTAGTCTTGATCATGTAATTCATTCTAGATTTATTCCTGAATGTAATTAAACAAATTGGCTTATATAAGGAATGCAATTTTCTTATAGAAAACGGCCTTGATGATCAATTCTTACCATAAATTAGTCTCAACGGCTATTTTTGGTAATGATGTCATTAATACTCAAGTATCACATCGCCAGCAAATCAACAATTGCCAAATGGCATAACCAGCCGGCAAATTTAAGAAATCAAAGAAAGAAATCTTGGGCTCTACTCCAAATTCAAACGCAAATCTGACCGTTAGATCAAATTCTGTGGAGTATATATATATTCACATCCCTAATCCCTGCCACTCTTATTACTCAATTACTCACATTACTCTCTCTCGTTCTACAAATCTCTTTCAAGCCTTCAAACCCTAACACTCAGACTCTACTATGGCAATCATTGAAATTTACGACGAGAAGACCAAGAATACTGGCACCTTGGATGCGGCAAAGTGGTCCAAGGAAGGGAAGATTTTTACGGAGAATGCTCTGTTTTTCAAAGGCAAACACACAGATGAGAACAAGGAGATACTGCTTCGGTGCGTCAATCTTAAACTCAGGGACTTTTTGGAAGCAGCTCCGACTAATGTCTATGAACAAGACGTTCTGACATTCTATGCAAACGCTATGATGAAGGGTTCTCATGTTGAAAGTGTCATGAACGGACACAAAGTCAAAGTTACAAGGGAAATTCTTCAGGAATTGTTTGGCCTTTCAAGGGGGAAAATAAATATCTCCAACTACATCATGAATAAAGAAAAAGAGTATATGGAGATGTTTACTGGTGGACGAATCAAGGCTACTGATGCAACTGGACTAAAGAAATCCCAACTTGAACCAAAATTCCAAACCTTGTTGGATATTGCAGGGAAGATGTTACTTGGTAACACATTCAGCCATGATGCTGTTACTACTTTAAAGGTTCGAGTAATGGCTGCAATCTGGGATCAGATCGATGGAGACTGGCAAGGACTATTCTTAGAAAGAATTACTCTTGAGGCAAAGAAAGTCACTTTGGACTTACAATCAAAGGTATGGAAGGTAGCAGCCACAGTCAGCTTTGTCAACAAGCTGAGCATCATCCTTCCAGATATTCTCCCAAAGAAGTACAAGATGGGACCTCATAAGACCTTTCACATCTCCAAATATTATTTGAGAAAGGAAGCTCTTGCTGAGGCAGAAAGGTTAAAAGAAGAGAAGAGGAAGCTGTTGGCTGAGAAGGCAGCACAAGAGTCTGATCATGACTCTGCTGAAGAAGAGGAGCCAACCAAAGAAGAGGCTCAGAAGAAGGTTGCTGAGGATGATGATGAGGATGACAATCAGACCTTAGCACAAAGACGATATCTAATCAGATCTGGGCTCATCTCCCCATCTGATTCAGATGCTACTCCCACTGCCTCTCCCTTGAAGAAGGCAGGTACCTCTAAACCCTCTCCCTCTTTTACACCTTCTAAATTGTCAAAGGGTCAGAAGAGAAAGAAGAATAATTCTTCTTCAAACAAAAAGTCCAAGAAATCGAGGCTTCCTACTCCCATGTTAATAGCCCCGATTGCATCCTTCAACCCTTCTGATGACTCCACCTCATCTGACCACTCAAACACTGATATCCAAATCCCTGCTGATACTCACACAGCAGAGGAACAAGCTCCACCTACCTCAACCTCAGAAACCCTATTGCCTAACCCTGCTGATGTTCAAGATCCACGTGTTCAAACTTCTACTGATCTTCATGAAGGCACCATACCAGACCAGCAGACCCAAACCCCTGCTGATGAACAGACGACTAAAGATCAAGAACATATCACTTCCCAAATCCCTGCTGATACTCACACAGCAGAGGAAACTACCCCACATACTCAAACTCCTACCATCATTATTGCTTCTGTTCCAGAAGACATGGCACCAGCAGACCTTGCTCAAGCTGGTACCTCTCAACCTCAATCCAGAATGGTACACTATCCTATGTGCACAAGGGAGAAGATACTGAGGATGAAGATAGCAAATCTGCTCAAGACTACTATTCCTGGTATTGATGAGGAATAAGTTCAGTTCGAACAAATTCTCAGAATCTGCACCTGGATTGAACTCAGGAGAGATGATGTGGATGACCTTATTGAAGTCATGGAAGGAATGGGAGGAAAAGCTAGTTTCCTCGACTGGGAAATGGAGCAAAAAGAAGTTGCTCAAGTCACATCTTTTACTCAACTGCTACCTGAGGAAGCCTTTACAGCAGTATGCCACAGAATTCTAGGTATTCAATCTATCCCAGAAGACATATCAGGTCATCAGGCAGCTGGCACAGCAAAAGTGATTGACTCAGCTGCGTCAGTTCCTGCAGAAGACTCAGCTGAACCAGCTGAGAGAACCGAGATTGAAAGAGAAGTAATCACTATTCCTGATCACTTCATGCCTAAGGATACTCTACCTCACTTCATTGACAAAGGAGACACCATCATGTCTCACCTGGTTACGGCCACTACCACATTTCTCAATGAAGAGTACCTTTCAGCTGAAGAAAGAGGCAAAGCCCTAACAGTCCATCCAAAGCCTCAAGGTACAGCCTCAACTTCTACTCCAACAGCTGACTATACGGCAGACATATGCTCACAGGTCAAGACTGCTATAGACCTACACTTTGAAAAGGGTTTAGGCCTACAGCTTGGAAGATATGTTGAACAGGCAGTCAAGGAGCAGAGAACTCGTCTTCAAAACCAGATCATTGACATTGAGGACAAGTTTGGAGAATCTCTTCACGATCAGATAAGTGAGTATCTGACCAGCATTCTGAAGATGGCAGGTGAACATTCCACCAGGTTTGCTGATCTCTACACCAATGAGGTCAACCGCATGGAACACACCTACAAGCAAAGAATTGAAGATGCTGAAGCAAGAGCTACTGAAGGTCGAGCTCTTCTCCATTCAGCTACAGCAGAGAATGAAAAACTTCAGATTCAGCTGCAGGAGACAGCAACAAAACTGGAGGCAATTACAGCTAAACTAGAAGCTGCCTCCTCCTCCAACTCTCATGCTCAGATTCTAGAACATAGCATCACACATCTGACTCATATTGGCAAAGTCAACGCCATGGCTCTTCAACAAACTCTTAGGGTGGAGATTCTGAATGCCAAAGAAGTTCGATCTCGTCTGTACCTTGCCTTCCGCATCTGAAGACAGAAGACCTGATGAAGACCACTTTCAAAGTCTTAAGAAACTATTACTTGTAATCTGTAAAAGTTATATATATTCAAGTTTAGTTCTCTTTGCTTTCAAGACAAACTCTCATTGTCTTCATCAGATACTTCAGTTTTTATGAAGTTTATAAACTCCTATCTTACCTTAGTAAGAGCATTTATCATAGATATAGTTTTGGCTTCATCAAAAAGGGGGAAATTGTTGGGATATAAATTCACCCTAAGCCCCATTTGATGTTAGAATAGTTTTGATGGCCAAAACACTTAGAGTTTATAAATGTAATAGGATCAGCTGACTTGTATAGAACAGCTTAGACTAGTCTTGTGTGATCAACTGTATTGATAGCAGCTGATCAGCACAGTCATGGCTTACATGCCTATCCTCAAGATAAGAAGAGTAGAAGACATGAAGACTAGAAGATCCTTGAAGACCAGATATGTTAAGGTGCTTGTATACCTACTTATCTGATGGAGTCCCAGATTAAAGATGGCCTAAAGCATTACAAAGAATTTCCAGATCAGAAGAGTAGTACTCGTCTGATACCAGAAGACAGAAGACCTAAGGCCAGAAGAGCAGTCAGAAGACTAGTAGTACAGATCAGAAGACTATGTGCTCTTTCAGGACTCGGCTGATTCCCAAGTCATCTTGCAATTCAAACGAAGACCTACCCTATTTAGAAGATTGACATGATCCCAGGATTGAAGCAATCAAGCGGCTGGAATCAAGGAATCAAGCTATTATGGGAAGATTGCTCAAACGGCTAGTCAACTCCAACGGCTAGTTGCACTCAATCTCCATTATAAATACAAGAGGTTGAATACAGAAACAAGAAGAGAGAATTCACAAGCTAAGCAAGCCATCAAGCAAAAAGTCACACTGTTCTAAGAATTCTCAAAGAGCCTGAAATCCATTAGATTATCCATAGCTCTTAAGTACTTCTTATCCAACCCTTAAGAACCTGAAACTTGTTCATACTGTATATCAATTGTTTTAGGCATAGTGGTTAAGCAAATTATAAGCTTGAACCATTAGTTGGATACATCTCAAAAACCCCAAACCCTCACCAAAAGGTTTAAGTTTTTGAAACCCCCCAAAGTGCAAGTGCTTACAATCACTTGTGGAGACCGCAGCTGTTAGGACGGCTCAGATCTCAAAGTCCTAACCTTGGGACTATAAAGGACAAGACCCTTGTAATTTGTGGAAATTAAAGGGATTAAACATCACGTTAGGACGTGAGAGTGGACGTAGGATCGTATATCCGAACCACTATAAATCCGGTGTTATTTACTTTCTGCACTTTACATTTCTGCTTTTACATTCATTATTATATAGTGCATACTGTGATTTCAACACTCTTCAAAAAGAGCCATAACATTCAAACCAGCATCAGCTGAGTAATTTCACAAAGTAAAACAAGTTACAAGAACGAGTCTAAACCAGGGCCACCATATTTCCGCATATAACTTCTTCAGTCAGATCACTATAGTCATCTGGACCAGCAGACTTGCAGTCCAGTTGACATAGCAATCAGAAGAGGTTCCCAACTCTGTTTGAAAAAGTTTTAAAGTCTATTCACCCCTCCCCTCTAGACTTTAATCCCATTCACTACTCGTTCAGGGACCAACAAGATGTTATTGGAACAAAGTGGGTGTTCAAGAACAAGAAAAATGAAAATGATGTGATTGTCAGAAACAAAGCAAGACTAGTGGCAAAAGGATATTGCCAACATGAAGGCATTGACTATGATGAGACATTTGCACCTGTGGCAAGGCTAGAAGCAATAAGGCTCTTTTTGGCCTATGCAGCCCACAAGAGATTCAAAGTATACCAAATGGATGTCAAGAGTGCCTTTCTGAATGGAGTCTTGAAAGAAGAAGTCTATGTGGAGCAACCACCAGGTTTTGAAGTTGGAAACCAAGTTTACAGACTCAAGAAAGCTCTATATGGACTCAAACAAGCCCCTAGGGCTTGGTATGATACACTGTCACAATTCCTCTTGGATCATGGATTCACCAAGGGAACTGTGGACAGAACTCTCTTCAGAATCTCTGAAGGAGAGGACATCTTGCTTGTCCAAATTTATGTAGATGACATAATTTTTGGATCCCCTAATGAGAAGCTGTGTGAAAAATTCTCCAAGCTCATGCAAAGCAAGTTTGAGATGTCCATGATGGGGTTGATGAACTTCTTTTTGGGTCTACAAGTCAAGCAATCTAAAGAAGGAATCTTCATCAACCAAGCTAAGTACACAAGAGAAATGATCAAAAAGTTTGGGTGTACAACTAGCAAGCCAGTAAGGATCCCAATGAACACAAATTGGAAGATGGATCCTGATGAGAGTGGCATTCCAACCAACTCTACTGAGTATAGAGGAATCATTGGATCACTCCTCTATCTCACTGCCAGCAGACCTGACATCACCTTTGCAGTAGGTGTTTGTGCAAGATTTCAAGCAAATCCTAAGAAAAGCCACCTTGAGGCTGCAAAGAGGATTTTAAGGTACCTCAAAGGCACTGAGAATCTAGGCCTTTGGTACCCTGCTGATGACAATATTGAGCTAACTGGCTACTCAGATGCTGATTATGGAGGATGTAGGATTGACAGAAAGTCCACTTCAGGGACTTGTCAATTCTTGGGCAACAAGCTTATTTCATGGCTTTCCAAGAAGCAGAACACAGTGGCCACTTCCACCACTGAAGCTGAATATGTTGCTGCTGGAAGTTGTTGTGCTCAAATCCTATGGTTGAGACAACAACTAAAAGACTACAAAGTCAACTCTACTGAAGTGCCAATTTTCTGTGATAACAATAGTGCCATTGCTATATCACAAAATCCTGTCTTGCACACAAGATGCAAACATGTGGACATCAAGCACCACTTCATTAGAGATCATGTGGAGAAGAAGGATATCAAGCTAGTGAAAATTCACACTGATCATCAAAAAGCTGATATTCTAACCAAGCCACTTGCAGAGGCAAGATTTCTGGAGCTATCAGCAGAGTTGGGATTACTTGATCCAGGGAAGTTGGACAAATAAGTCCAAAGAAGCTCATTGATTAAGGGGGAAACAAACTCAAACTTCAGCAGACTTGGTCAAGTCTACTGAAATTCAGAAACATGACCTTACTTCTTCAGGACACTTGTCCATGTAGGGTCAGATAAGTTGTCCTGGCTATCAAACAAATTCCTAGGTTTGATAAGCACCTATTTTTGGTGATCAATACCTATTTCGAAATCTGTCCCATTGAAATACAGTTTTCACCTTTCTGGGATTTAATTTGTCTCCCACCCAAAAGGTCACTTTCCATGCATTAAATGCCAAGATTTAACTCTTGTTTGCATTAAACTTTTTGGGACATGATCTATCTCAAAAAATCCCCAGCCTTAAACAAACATTAAAAACCACCCACGTTTTGAATAAAACAGTTATTTCACTGTTACATTGGTTTTTGACCATTGGATCAAAAATGGACAACTCCCCTGAAATCAATCCTAGCCGTCCATTTTGGATTTCCATTTTTGTTCACCTTTGAATTGTCTCAAGACCTTACCAACTCATTGACAAACATTCTTTTTAGAATATTCACAAGTCTTAAGATACCCACAAACACTTCTTCCCCAAGTATTCGAAACCCTAACTCAAAATTCTTCAAACTCTCTCATTCTTCATCAAACTTCTCTCTGTAAATTTCAATGGCCCCCAAGGTTAGACCTGAAATGCTTGTTGATTTCTCCAACAAAGATCTAGACCTAGATTTTGGCTATCTAAGCAACAAGAACAATCTTCACTTTGAGCCAATTATCTCTTTTGAAAGTGAAGATCCTGAGATTACTCCAACCCTGAGATGGTTGAGAAGGGCTGGTCTCCAAAAGTTCTTGGAAGAAAGACCAAGCTCTTGCTTGGAAAGCTATATGGCAGAATTCTTTGCCTTCCTCAAGTGGAGAGGCAAGCCTGAAGATGGTGAAGTATCAACCAGGCTATCCTACACAGCTGAAGGAGAGGAAGAGGAGAGATTCCATAGAGTTAGATTCTCCTCAGAGGATCTGGAAGGAGCCTTTGGATTGCCTTATGAGGGAAGGAATCCAGAAGTCTATGGTACTGGACATGAAGAACAAATAGCCCAAGAATGGCTATTAGTTCCAGGCCCTCTCTCCTCAACTCAAAACAAGAAAACTCTCAAGCCAGAGTTTCTCAATCTGTTTGAGGTAGTTGCTAAAAGTCTCTTAAGCAACACTGGAAGCTTAGAGCAAGTCAGCCATCCAAGGATCAGAATCATGGCTGCCATTATTGATGCCAGTGATAAGGGCATCAAGTTTGATTGGAGGACCTTCATCATGTCTGAGATGATGAAGGAGAAGGCTAAATTTAAGGTGAAAGCCCACAACAAGGTGGTGCTAGAAGGGAAAATCAAGTATTGCACCAGGGCAAGCTTGTTGATTGAGAGGTTTTCCCACTATTCCCAGATGCAGACCTTTGCAAAGCCCCTCCCAGCCCAAAAGATCCTGTTCAGAAAGCTCAGTAAGAAAACTGAGAAAAGAAGGATGCTACTGGCCAAGCCTGCTGAAGAACAGGAGGAAGAGAAGCCTAAGATGAAAAAGAGAACAAAGGCCAGGGCTGTAAAGACAAGAAAAATGTCTCAGAGAATCTCAGAAGAGAATTCAGATGCTTCAGCTGAGATTGAAGAAGTTGCTAGAGAAGGTGTACAAGTGCCATCTGATCATTCAGAAGAACTCAGGCAACAGTACAATGAGACTAGACAAAAGTCTAAGGGTGATAAGAGAATCAGGGAAGTTGTCCCTGAGAAGGAAGGAAGTGGAAGTAGCAGGGCCAGCAAGAGAAGGGCCAAACCTACTGAAAAGGTGTTGGAGCTGCAAGAAGAGAGGTCTCTTCAATTGGCTCTAAGGGAGAGCAGAGCTGAAAGCAGGGCCAAATCCATGTCAAGGACCAATTCATCTGGTTCTGGAACTCCAGAATCCAAAGTCCCTGAAGGTCAACCCATAGAGGCCAACCTCCCTGAAATTCAGTATCTTGAGCCCAACTCCCCTGAAACCCATGTTACCCCTTCCAACCAACCCATTACCCCTGTAAATCTCACTAAGAGATATTCTCCTGAAGGGAATGAGCAAAGAAGTGGCATAGATGTGCTTGCTGATTTAGCAGTAGATGAGACAAGACTCCTGTCTCCCCTTGACTCATCCATGCTCAACTATTCAAAGTTCTTAGAGCATGCACTTCATGAGCCAACCCCCCTGAGTAAAGCCCCTTCAGATTCATTGCTCTCTAAAGCAACTGAAGATCCTTCTACTGTACCAAACCCATCTGAAGCCAAGATCCCTGAACTTAATCTACCTGAAGCCACATTAGGAGAACCCAGAGCCAACTCCCCTATAACCCAAAGTCCCCATTCAAGTGGAGATGAGGAGGAGTATACTTTTGAAAGTATGCTCAGAGGAGGAGCCAAGGCTACTGTGGACAGTTTGTATCCACAACTTGCTGAATTTCCAAGAATTCAGAAGGCCTTTCATGATTTGAGGATGCTTGTTGATGTAAAAGATAAATCTATGATGGAGATATCACAAGTCATCCAAGATAAAGGTGCAAACTGGTGGCAAATAGAGGAGAACAGATTGCTACACTTTGCTGGAGTTTCAAAGACAAGATTCCTCATTGATGAGGAGATTTTTGCAAAGTTGGTAGCCAATAAGATTGAAGAGGAGAAAGAAAGAAAAGCCAAGGGAATCAAACACCCTGACAGTGGCTCTAATGATGATAATTCCCCTGATGATCCCTCAATCCCTTCAAATCCCAACCCTCCTGAAACCCCTCAAGCCAACCTCCCTGAACCCTTTCAACCCAAGTCTTCTGTAGCAGATAGACTTTCCAATCCTCCCAAAACCTATCATAGGAAAGGCTCTGTAACTTCAGAGGTGTTGACCAAGGGTGGTAACACAACCAAAGACACATCTGCCAATGAAGGTTCTTCTGAACCCAAGGCACAGCCTAAAGATGTTGAGGTTCCTGTACTAGAGGCTAGTTTGATTAAGGCCTATTCAGTGTCAGAAGAGTTGGACATTGATCAGCCCTTAATCATTCAGGATGACTCAGTGGCTGCTGATATAAGCACTGTGATCTCCCCACAACTGCCATCTTTGAACCTTGTTGAAGGTGGAGATGCTGCAGGTTTAGGAGAAGGAGTTGAAAAGGAGAGAATAGTTGAAAAATCAGAGGGAGTTGTGGATGACAGAGAGGTAGTCATCACTAAGATAGTGAGTGTACCAACATATGAGGGTGGAATAAGTGAGGAAGGACAGGTTATTCTTGAAGTCAAATCTGAACTTCAGGAATCCCTTGATGAAAGGAGGCCTGATTCCTTGAGTGAGATCATTATTACAGAAGGGAGAAAAGAAAAAGTTGAAAATGAGAAGAAGACTGCTGATGTATCAGAGTCTTATGTAAAAGAAATTGAGGGTGATGAGTGCTTATTTCCTAACTTGTTTGATTTATCTGATGTTGCAGGTACTTCTCTTGACCAAATTTTTGCAGAAGAGTTCCTCACAGATGCACCTATCCAAGTTGATACAGGCTCAGCTCAAGCCTTACTTGGCATGCAATCAGAGAAGTTGGACTCCTTGGCTCATCAAGTCCAATCTGCTCATGCTGAAACTTCAGGAGCATTGAATGAGCAAGGAAGGACTCTAGCATCTGTAGAAATGAGGCTCACTGGCTCTGAAGATGTTGTGCTACCAACTCTTGAGGCAAGAATCAGTGGTGTGGAATCTGGTCTTCAAACCATCTACACTGAAGTTCAAAATGCCAAGTCTACCATGGAAGCCATCTCAGAGGAGGTCAAGAAAGAACAGAAGCTGCTGAGAGATAATCACAATGCTAATGTCAAAGCTCTCAGGCTCACTGTCAAGCAAGCTCTTGGAAAGAAGACAGCACTACAAAAGAGAAGAGCTGAAGAGCAAAGGCTAGCTATAGTCAAAGCAGCCTCAGAAAAATTTTCCCAAGAAGTGTTGGCCAACATTGCTGAAGGTGCAGTGGCCAACCTCACTGAGCTCTTAAAAGCCCAACTGGATGCATCTCTGAAAACAGCCATGGAAGAGGTTGTCCAACAAAAGATGAAGCCTGTTCTAGCCTTCCTTAGCTTGAGCAGTGATAGGATGCAAAATATACATGATGAGAATGTATATTTGTTGGAGGAGATGAAGTCCCTGAACCAGGCCCAATCCCTAATGGCCACAACAATGAGTGACCTAAAGCCCCAGTGCTTTGATGCTGCCAAAAAGGGGGAAAGGGAAAGAGCAAGAGCAAAAGGTGCCTTGGTGATTGGGAGTCCAGTGAAAGGGAAAGACAAAGTCCCTGAAGGAAAGGGAAAAGAGCCAGAAATGCTGAACTTGGAAGATTTGGATGAAGAGGAGCAGTTAGCATTGGCATTGAAGAACTCAATGGCCTCAGCTCAAGAAGAAAGGGCAAGGAAACAGCAAAGACCAGGTGGTGAAGTATCTGGTCTGGACAAGGTAGCTGAAGGTGTCCAAACTAGAGGAAAGATCAAGAAAGCCCAAGGAAAGAAGAGGCAAGTTGAGACATTCACTGACTTTCCTAGCAGCCTTGATCTTCCACCAGAATTCAGAATTGATGAGGATGAGCCTACATCAAAGAAAGCCAAAACTGCTGAAGATCCCAAAGCTGCTGAAAAGGACAAATCTTCTGAATCTGGCAAAACTGCTGAAGGTACCAAGTCCTCTGAAGACATTGAAGACTTATTTGCTGAAGGATTTGGATCTGAACCTAAGAAGAAGACAACAGTCCTAGCTCTTGATCCATCAAAACTGTTTCATGAAGGGTATGGCAAAGACCCTGAAACACAACAGAAACTGGCCATGATGAGGGCCCAAGAGAAAATGGATCTGATGGAAGAAGCCAACAGAGCAAGAGATGAAAGGAGAGCAAACTTTCAAAAACCAAGAAGGAGAAGAGCAACTTACAGCAAGATGAAGCCTCAGCTTCTAATCCCAATGGACACCAAATATCCACACTTGGATAAATGGGTGCCAATTCAACTAAATGACACATGGGAAGAAGCCAAAAGGGAGTTTGTCTATGACTATTATGTCATTGACAGATGGAATGGAGGAGATGCAAACTCTGCCTTCACTGAGTTCATGCTAGAATACTACAGAGAATTGTATCAACAACTACTTGCAGCTGCTGACATTGCAAGATTTGAACTCACAGCTCCCAAGCCAATCATATACATGCCTCCAAAGCTTGAAGGATGGATTGACCAAGCAAGAATTCTGAGGGAATTTACTGAGATCCTTAAGCTGAACAAGATGGTTCTTGGACCTAAGGGAACCAACCAAGAAGCCATGGCACTAAAAAGAAGAGTGTGGGCACAGTATGGAATGCTGCCACCTCCTGAGGATGATCTTTGAAATGGCTAAGTCTTCTGACCTTTCTTAATTGATCAACTATGCTGAAATATGGTCAAGATTGCTGATATGGTGTGATAATCTGGTTGCTCTGACCTATTATGGATTGCTCTGATACAAGATTGGTGCTCTGATACAAGTTTATGCTCTGATATGCTTAGTATTGTTAGAATATAATGCTCTATTGTATTTAGTGTTGATGATTCATGCTCTGATATATATTAAATTCAACTATCAACATGCCTGTAATGATCTCTTATATGAATGATAGTTGAACTACTTTTGAATCAAGATACACTTATACAAAAATCTCTCTATGCCTATCCTTGAAACCTACTTGCAACAAAAACAGTGAATACACTAACACATTGTCTTTTCAGGAACATTGATCTTAGTCATGTCTTCTGAAGATATATGTAATAGGTGTATACAAGTCACTTTTGCTTAGATTATGTAGGTTTTGGCATCATCAAAAAGGGGGAAATTGTTGGGAATAAAATGAGCTACGTTTTGATTAAATACCAAAAACCCCCTGAGACATGCCTAATTTATAAATGAATATGTTCTAGAAATGTTAGAACATATAGCATAAGGCTAGATGAGAAGCTGAAATGTTAGGCAGCTCTTAGACAATTAGATGCACAATTTGAGGGGGAACCTATGCTTTAAAGATAATCAAGATCAAGTCCCCTCAAGGCTCAAATTCTGGAACAATCACTTAAGAGCAAGGACACTCTATGAAATCTAAGATACTCTGATCAGGAGAGTTGTCCAGAGAAGATGTTCTTATGCAAGAACAAGATTGTAAAGCTCAAAAGGACAAGTCCAATGAAGATTCTCTGTTCAGGAGAGTTGTCTAGAGAAAATATTCATAAAGCTCTGATCAGGAGGGTTGTCCAAAGAAGCTAGCCATATGCAAGAACAAACCTACCTAGCTCAAAAGGACAAGACTACTCAAAGGTTTTGGTCAGGAGAGTTGTCCAGATAAGCCAACTCTAAAGTATAAAGTGCTCTGATGCAAAAAGACCAATCATGCTGATCAGAAGAGTTGTCCAGAGGAGTTGTCTCAGCTAAATTGATCAAGATGAAATGCTCTGAAAGCCTGAGGTCAACTATGCTGAAGAGATTGAGACAATCACTCCCTAAAGGTCTTCAAAGAAATAAGCTAAGACCATCCTTAAGAGAAATAGAGGGAATGAGCCAAGTCATCTGAAGAAGAGCAAGCCAACCATGCTGAAAAGCAAAACTGCTGATAGTGATAAGGAGAGTTGTCCAGATGATAAGGAATGTTGTCCTATCATTGGATCAACCTTCAGAAGCCATGTCCAAGTCCTAACAAGAAGTCAAACATTGGGAAAAGTGCTGCAGAATGAAGACAAAACTGTTACAGCCGTTTATTACCCAAATGAGGACATGTCACTATCAAGAATCTGTCTTCCAGTTTGAAGAACTCAAGGAAGACATTTATAGCAATTTGGGGCTGCCTCTCCAACGGGCAAATCCTCCATTTTGTCTATAAATACAGAAGTGTGAAGACCATTTGAAAGCATCCAACTGACCTCAACATAATCCAACCTAGCTCAAAGTTCTTACAAGCTAGAGTGCTTTCAAAGCTTTCAAAGACTATCTTAGTCTTCAAACACTTCTTCTAAGCTGAACCAAATTGTATATCCATACACAAGCTTAGAGAGATATCCTATCCTTATACACTGATCTTCATTGTAAAGGATATCTCATTAGTTGGAACCTTACTTCAACCCTTACACCTTTCAAGAGTGAAAGTGAGAAGGTTGTAGTAGTAGAAGTGGTAGGAGCTGACTGTTGAGAGAAGAACAGTTCAGTTCTGAGTTGAGAAGAGGGTACTAGGACTCTATACATCCTAGGGATCAATTCACCAAGGAGTGGTGTTCTTGATCAAGTGCACCTTGGCACTATAAAACAAGTTAATTCCAAGAGTGAAGGAATTATCCTGTTAAATCAGGGAAAGTGGATGTAGGAGCTTGAGTCTCTGAACCACTATAAACTCTTGTGTTGATTTACTTTACAAGTACTTACATTCACTCAACACTGCACACAAAACTGATCTTTCAAAGATACATATTCGAAGACTGTGAAAAACTGTTTTGGACAACTTCCCTGAAGCTTAACTGGACTGTGTTACATTGACTAAGTGATTTCAGAAATTAAAGGAGTCTAAACTTAAAGGGCCAACCACTATTCCGCACATATAACTCCCCTAGATAGTTATTCAACTAAGTACTCAATAGTACTTAGTAGATTGATTATCTTAGAAGAGTTAATCATCTTCAGCAGAGTTGTCCAAGACAACCTTGCTGAGTTCTGGTTTGATCTAGTTGAAAAGAATTTGCATACAAGTGTATTCCCCCCCCCCCCCCCATACACTTGTTATCTACTCCTTTCAGGACCAACAAGTGGTATCAGAGCAGGGGTTCAAAGACCACTGCTTCTGAAAATCCATCTTGATTTTCAAAACTCACATATTTGGTGTGGTCACTGAACTGATCTCTATCTGAAATCCATTACTTGTTGATTGATTGATTCTTATTGAGATATGGCTAACAACAATAGCTATAGAGGGTCGAAGTAAATGGCAGAGTTGTGTTAGGAAGCCAAGAATTTGCATCTATAAAACGGGCGGGAGTGAAGTTTGCTGCTTCAGCCGCGCGTGTAATCACGCGGTATCCCTTCCATTTGACCCGGTTCGCAGTAAACGACCCGTTACCCGTATTCAAATACTCCCCATAATACAAAGTATCCAGCGCAAAGTCCCCGGTCCAAGGCATCCAACCGGCCGGGTCAATTAAACCGTCCAGGTAACTCCTCATGAAAACCGTGCGCGAATACTTCCTCCACGGCCTACCCAAATACGCCCTCACGGATCCCAGACCCGGAGCAGCTGTGACCCGGCAGTTGTGGATAGAGATTCCTGTTTCCTGATCCGGTTTAGACCGACCCTGTGCGGTTATGGTGTTGATCTTGTTGGGCGGGTCCCGAAGGTATATGTTGCAATTTTGGAAAACGACTGCTGCGTTTCCGAATATGAAGTCTACTGTGCCGTATATGTCACACTCTCTGTAGAATTGCCTATTTCTATGCACGTATAACGTATCTTGGTACCCCTCGAAACTGCATTCGTACAAAACGGATTTATCCGACTCGGATCGAAGGGCCACCGCCTGGCCCTGTCCGGCACCCGCGGTGTTCCTGAATGTCATGCCCCGTCCAATGAACCCGTCTCCAACCACAACTGCACGCAATATTTATTTCAACAATAATTTAATTAACAAACAAAAAACTTATTTTATATACTTTGTCGACATTCCAATAATATTCATTCACTTTTTTTTTTTTTTTTTTTGTAAATTGTGGTCTATATGATGTTGTGAAAAACGGTGTACAAGTTACATGCGGAATTAATACTATATAATATGTGAGTTAATACTATATACTGTATTTGAACTAATATTATACATGTAATTAAGTGGTACAAACAACTATTTGCCTATGAAAAAATATGAATGAATACTTACTGACTGTGGCTGATTTGAAGGTGGTGGAGCCGCCGCCGACGCTTCTATTTCCGGTAATAATGGTCTTCCCAATGCCATCACCCAACAACATAATATTCTTCAAATGCTTCCCAATCTCCACATACTCCATATACGTCCCTTCCTTCACATATATCACATACCTCCCACGTCCCGACCGACTTCCAGCCGCCTCCGCCACAGCCGCACTCACCGTCGTAAAGTTACCCGAACCATCTTGCGCCACCACCACATTCGCCCGAGGTCGAGGAGCCGCCGTGTGCAGCCACTTCTTCCGATCACCGGTTCTCAACCAACCCGGGAACTCTTCTAATTCTTTATAATAATAATCATGACTTGCCCCCTCCTTGTTTAAGGCTAAGGCATTACTAAGCAATAAACTCACATTCTTATTGTTAGATAATATCATAGGCAACACATAATCGGTTATGCCAAAATCCTCAAACCCTGATTTGCACGTGTCGAGATTCGTTAGAGCCGCGCTTAGCCAAGTTTGTGCATCCGCGGGTGAACACTTGGGATCAATCGTGCTATTGATTAGACGAATGGTTTCGTCGTACAGCTCGATGCAGTCGGACCACGCCGCCTTTTCGCGCTTGTTACGACATATTGGCCCGAGAGAGTATATGTAACTTCGGGCTTTTGTGGAATGGTGGAGGGCTAATGATTTTGTTTGATCACCTTGAGAATAGGCAGGGGAAACGAGGAGGAAAAATAACACAAGAAGAAGGGCTAAGGTTATTGTCGACATTTTTTTTTTATCTCTAAGCTTTCTTTTTGTGTGTGTGTGGTGTTTTTTTTAGGTCAAGGGTATAACTTATATAGGGCATGCAGGCCGGTCCTAAAAATATCTGGGCCTCAATCGAACTTTAAAAAAAGCCTCGTTCTTTTATATTTTTGGCTGATTTTGTGTGAAATATTGTATCTTACCCCAATTAACTTTGTTACAAAGGAATGAAGTAAGAATGGAATATTCTATGATTGGTAAGTTTTATTGTATGGAATGATTATTTCCAAAAATTTAAGAATATTGATTCCTTCTCTACCCCAGTTTTATTTATGGAAATGTTATTTAAGGGTATTTTAACTAATTTATATTCATTAATTTTTTAACTTTACATAATTATTCACAATCCTAATTATTTTAATGATTTACTTTACTTGTGTAGTTGGTTTACCTATTAATTGAAATTATTTAACAACGATTAATTATAATTTGAAGCTAAAAAATAACTTTATAATAAAATATTAAATAATTTACAAAAAACAATATTTTAAAAAAATTGAAGCTAAAAAAATAACTTTATAATAAATATAGTTTTTAATTAATTTATATGTTTTTAAAAATAATATATGTTGGAGAATAATTTTTTTCATTTAAGATAAATTTTAAGAATTCTTTACATTTTATTATAGCATAACAATTATGAAATTAGAATCAAATAAGAAATATCTTTTTCATTCTTTCTCAATATCAATCATAAGAATTACTATTCTTGGCCCATATTATTTAGTTAATCCCGTATCTATAGTTAACCTAAAAGCCCATGTCTAATAACCCATCCTCCACATTAATCATTATACACAATACATACAACACGCACGCACGCACACACATAATATGGGCCAATCTTTCATAAATTTCACATCACATTTGATCTATAAATACTCTTTCTTCAAAAGAATTGCTAAAGATCACAGATACACAATTTATATTTATATTTATTAATTTTAATTATTTTAACTAATTTATATTTATTAATTTTTTAAGTTTACATAATTATCTTCAACTCTAATTATTTTAATAATTTACTTGTTATTAAAAAAATTGTAATTGATTTACTTATTAATTGAAATTATTTAACAACTACTAATTACGTTTTTTCAAAATCAATTAACTTCATTCAAACAAAAATCCCCGTTCATAATATTTTGTATTATAACCATTTGAAATTATTACACTTTGTTAAATTTTAGTTTACCTTCTTCTTGGCAAACCGATAATTGATGAAATTAAGAAGTGGTCAAGAAATTAAAAGTATATTTGCATGTCTCGAGATTTGTTAGAAATTAAGTTTGTGCATCGGCGGATGAACATTTGCAAGTTTTTGCTTAGTCAATTGGGATCAATCGTGCTATTGATTCGACTAATCCCGGACCCAGAATCGGATCGATAGGGAGGGGGCCCAAAAATAAAAAAAATGACTAATTTTATATTTAGTGACAAAGTGGAATAGTTCAAGTGGTTAGAGCACCACTATCTAGGCCTTAGATCCTTGGTTCGAGTCAGAGTCATAGCCGGGGAGGGGAAAAAAGGGATAAGTATTTAATGTAATTCCAAAAAAAAAAAATTATATTTAGTAATTTTTTCGTTCCACAATTGTTTGTACACTTGTCATAGTCGCCCGTTCCACAATTTGCATATATATATCCAAAAAAATGGAACTTCTCCATAAATTTAACCTTTATAATATTCACATATTTACACATAATATTACTTTTACACTCAATTCAACTAATTTATTTATTTTATTTATAAAATTATTACTCAACACTCCACTTATTACATTTTTTTTATATAGTTTGTGTATCTATTTTGATGTATAAACATTTTTGGAACAGAGGAAGTATATAATTATTTCAATTAATAATAATATTAAAATTTATAATAAGTATCACGTACAATATCAATAAAAATATATTCTTTATATTGAAAACAATACAATAAGTAAAACTTAAATTTAAAAGTAACTAAAATTTTATTGAATTGGTTGCAGGTACGCATAACATAATAGAAAATGGAGGGGGCCGGAGTGAGGGGGCCAAGGCCCCTCCTATGGTTCACTTTCGTCCGCCCCTGAGTAACGAATCGTATCCTCGTACAGCTCGATGCAGTCGGACCACGGTGCCTTTTCGCGCTTGTTACGGTCAAGGGCTAATCGAGACGTGGTTACTTTAAAGAAACCGTGGGTTCCTTTAATGTATTTCGTGTTGTGAGTGGTCAAGTAGTACTCACATAATTCCGGGGTTGGGGTTTTGCTACACCATAATTTTATTGTAGCTTGAGAATAGCCCGAAATAGCAGGGCAAATGAGGAAGAAGGCCACGACAAGAAGGGCTAGGGTTATTGTCTTTGACATTTTTTTTTTTTTTATCTCTAAACTTTCGTTGTGTGTGTGTGTGGTGTTTTTTTTTTGTAGGCCAAGGGTATAACTTATATAGGGCATGCAGGCTGGTACTAGGAATATCTGGGCCTCAATCGAACTTTAAAAAAATGCCTCGTTCTTTTATATTTTTGGTTGATCTTGTGTGAAATATTGCATTTTACCTACGAAGGAATGAAGTAGGAATGGAATATTCTATGATTGGTAAGTTTTATTGTATGGAATGATTATTTCAAAAAATTTAATAATATGGATTCCTTTCCTTGATAAAATGTTATTTAAGGATATTTTTTATTATTTTAACTAATTTATATTCATTAATTTTTTAAGTTTACATAATTATTCTCAACCCTAATTATTTTAATGATTTACTTTAGTTGTGTAGTTGGTTTACCTATTAATTGAAATTATTTAACAATGACTAAATTATAATTTGAAGCTAAAAAATAACATTATAATAAAATATTAAATAATTTACATAGAAGAATATGTAAAAAAAAAAAAAACTACGTAAGAATTTTAAGTTTTGCGAAATTATTAAAAATTTACATAGTTTTTAAGTTCTCCGGTCAACAATTGATGATGTGATTACACTTTATAAAAATAAAAATATAAAATTTTATAAAAATAAAATAAAATTATATGCGTCCCCCCCTTCTCAAACTAAATCAAGTTTTCTTCTACCATTCTCAAACTAAATCAATAAAAATTACACTTTGTAGAAATAAAAATAAAACTCTCGGCATCTTCGCTTCTTCTTTGCTTCTCAAACTCAACGTTCTTGTTATGCGCGTCTCTCTCACTTCTCAAATTCAAACTCAGTCAATCAAGTTCTTCCCTTTAAATCCTAAAAATCAAAATCATAATGATAGAACATTTTTGTTGCAATAATCATTAGTGTTAAACACATTAATTCCTAGAATATTTTCCTCTCTCATAAAACATATAAATTGTAATCCTCGAACTAGTTGAACAAAATAATAAAAAACCACCAACAAGGTTATGTTCAGCATACACCCAAATACAATAATTAATTGAGGTCCACCGAAAAAAATTATAGTTCTCGAACTAGTCGAAAAAAACAACAAAATTATTAAATAATTTAAGAATTCCTGCGTGATTTTTTTTTTTTTTTTTTTTTGCTTTTGTATGATTTTTTTTAGAAGATAATAACTTGATTTAGTTTGAGAATGGTAGAAGAAAAACTTTGAGAAGCAGAGGAGACGGATGAAATTTTATTTTTAGTTTTATAAAATTTTATATATAAAAAAAATATGTGTAATATGACGTGGCGAGCTCCGGCAAGCCCCATCATCAATTGTTGACCGGAGAAAAAAAATGTGTATCTAATTGCAACATGATGAAAGGTTGGGGTTTTAAAAAAAAATCATAAAGGTCGTGATTAAATTGATATTGAGATTAAAGGGGGTGTATTTATTTAAAATTAACCCTTTATTTAATATTACATTTATAAAGAGTGGTATTTAAATTTCAGAATGTATATATATAAATATACTTATTTAATTTGATAAAACGGTATTTCAAAAAAAGAAATATTTTTGGTAAAATGGGATTTGAATTATTATAAACTAGATGAGATTTCGCAGTGGAATTTTGTAAGAATTAGTTTTTAAGATTTTATTCAACATAATATAAGTGAGTCGGTGACACATTATACACTAAATGATTTACTTATTTGACAAATTATAAATATCCACATCATCAAAACATACGATAAATTGACACATAAGTAACATAAATTTTCTATTAAAACTTACGACAAATTGACACATAAGCAACATAAATTTTCTATTAGGTGATGTTTACATTGGACTTTGAGTGATTTTGAAAATCGATTTTTGAAATTATGTGTGTTTGAAACCCTTACGAATAGTAATATATGTGTGTTTCTTTTGAGTTTTGAAATAATAGAAAATTTTAAATTTATGTCAAATTAATGTGTAAGATTGAATAAAATTGTATTATTATATTATTGTTGTGTGAGATTATAATAATTTATTAATTGTGTAATGATTGAATGTATTATATCAATAATAATACGAACTATTCATGTATTCAAATAGATTCAGTTACATCATATATAAATACTACATGAATTTTTGTCATATCAAAATCTTGGCACCATGTATACACTAGTCCAATTGCTAATATTTTACACAAATGTACTAAAACAAAAAAACACGTTTTGTATCTAATAATACTTGTAAGAAATAATTAACATAATTTATAGAGGTAATTTAACACAATCAACTCTAGCCTTTTTCTTTCTTTTAATTGCTTAAAATATTTCAATATATATTTCAATTAATTGATTTGATTCGAGTTTACAAAGTCAGAGTGGTGATTAATTATAAGATGTAGTATAAATTAACGAGTCTTTAAGTAATGTTTTATTTTATTTTTGTATTGAATGAATTATTTTGTTGCTTAATTTATTTAAATGTTATCCAACCGCCACCATGTCATCCACTACGAATCTGTCGATCACAAAAAGGCTTACTTCTCGTTTTGTGTCGGAACCCCTTTATCTATGTGCAAAACCCTTGAAACTCCATTCAAAATTTACTTAAGAACAATGGGATCTAGTAAAGTAGTTATCTGTTTATTTGATACAAATTACGTTGGAACAATCCTATTCATATGGTTGTAGGCAGTGACGGACCCAGAAATTTTCAGTAGGGGGCCCAATTAATATTACTATAAAATAATTCGTACTCATTATTTTCATCAAAATTTCACATGATAAAATTATCAATACATCCCATTTTATCAAATTAAATTGATCGAATAAGTTGACTTTTACTATGTTTTGGTAGAAGTTAATACTTCCTCCGTCCCGTGATAACTTGCACATTTTGATCGATTCACTTTTAAAAACGTAAATTTAGTGGTGTGGAGTCAAATAAGAACGTGTGTTTTGAGTGATTTCATAAGGTGTAAGGAGGATTTAGTAGGATGTAAAATAGATTTAGTGAAATGTAGGGTAAAATTTAGACTCAAAATGAGTGACGATTTTAAAAATAAAATGATGTTCGGATATATATTAATTTTGTGGATTATTTTTATCTCAAAAGTGTGCAAATAATTATGAAACAGAGTATTAATTTTAATGGGTGTAAAATTACTAAAATACCCTTGGTAAATTTATAAAATTAGTGGGGGGCCCACTGCCCCCTCTGGGCATTGTGTAGGTCCATCACTGGTTGTAGGTTTTGGGTTTGATTGTAGAACTCTTGATTTTAAGGTTATCTTGATTTTGTATGATTCACATGAATTTAAGTCGAAAGCTTTGATTTATCGAGGTAAAACTAGTTCTTGGGATAGAATTGATGTAGAAGTTCCTTGTTATATGCGTATTATTTGGTCTAGTAATGTGTTTGTTAATAATGTTGTGCATTGGTTGGCATTTACATGGGAAAAAATGAGTGATGATTTTCAACCTAATCGTATCATGGGGTTTGATGTAGTCGAGGAGGCATTTAAATCAATGGAATTACCGCGAAATATATGAAAAGTGTGAGAATTCACGAGCAGCGGAGTTATAATTTACGAGCAGCGGAGCTGTCTTTTCATAAATTTTTTCCCTCAAAAAAGTATGTTAACTATTCCCTCATAAACCAAACATATATTGTCTTTTATTTAAGGGGAGGTATTGTAATTTTTTATATTGAATTATATTATAAATAAAATTTGAATACTCTATTTTATTTATATATATATATATTAAATTATTTGATTCTAAATTTTATGGAAAATTTTGTATAATATTTTAAAATAATACAGACATGAAACAATAGGGATCTAATTGAGAAAGTGAATATATTTATATTGGGTCTAAAATTATAGAAGAAAAAAAGTTACAGTCCTCTTTTTGCCATAAATATGTTTGGCTCGAAAAATGGGTCTCAATCAGTCCGAAATTGGATTGATTGAGCTAATTTGGTCTGAAATTGTGGAAAAAAAAAATACGAACCTAATTTTGTCAGTCCATAAAGTTGCGGTCCTCTTTTTACAAACACCCCTGAGTTGCGGTCCTGAAAAAATAATTTTTCCATGCTTGATCGAAAACGAAAGACGTACACATGAATTCTGGAGGAAGATAACGATGCTGATGATAATGTTCCTGCTGCCCCATCCCATCATATACAGAGTATTATTTTGGCAGATATTTACATAGAGAAATGCAACCTAATGTTAAAAATATTTAATTTTGGCAGATATTATTTAGTCACATTTAAATACATGAGTCGTTGTATTATGTGATAACGATGTAACTGAATCCATTTAAATACATGATTAGTATAAGTGAATCTACCTCCGTTCAATTTTATTATGCCCACTTCTTCGGGCACGGATTTTAATAAATATTGATTAGTTTATTCATAAAGTAGATAAGTTGAGGGTATGATAGGGTATTGTGGGGTCCATTTGCAAATAAATGATTGTTTATGAATAAAGTGAAGGGCAAAGTGGATAAATAAGTGATTGTAAAAGGGTGGAGATAAAGTAGTATGAATAATATTATTTCCAAAAAGGGTATGAGCATAATAAAATTGAACAACCAAAAAAGGAAAGTGAAAATAATAAAATTGAACGGAGGGAGTAATATATAGATGAGAAGCCTTCTCTTTACATTAAGGAAAACAAGAATCAGCAACAGTTGTATAAGACAATACTACTAATTTGAATAAACACACGAAATGCATAGGAATGTCTGAGAATAATCATAATCTTTTGAGGTGCAGAGGGAGTAGTATCTTCAAACAGATTCTCTGATCCCCGGAAGTTGGTCTCCGCTATCAAGCAACGCCAAGGTTGGAACGTAATCATCTGCATAGAAAGATAAGGGCGAACCACCAGCTTCAATAAACGACAAACCATCGTTCTCCTCTGTATCCATAATAAACAGCAGTTTCCCATTACTTGGTGCAACTAAAACATCATAATCATTTATCATCCTTATGGGAAAGAAAACTTGCTCTAGTGAAAGCACAGTGTGCTTTGTCCACGATTCTACATTACCATAATCCCTCATAAACCAAATATCCCATAACTTATCTGGATTACAATAATGACTAACAAACAAGGCCAGTGATTTCCCATAAAACAAATGAGATAACCTTATTTCCTTAGTATATCGACCAAGATTTCGCGGTAATTCCATTGATTTAAATTCCTCCTCGACTACATCAAATCCCATTATACGATTAGGCTGCAAATCATTACTCTTATTTTCCCATGTAAATGCCAACCAATGCACAACATTATTAAGAAACACACTACTAGACCATTCCCTACTAGACCATTCAATATCCATATAACAAGGAACTTCGGCATCAATTATATCCCAAGAGCTAGCTTTATCTCGATAAATCAAAGCTTTCGACTTAAATTCACGTGAATCATACAAAATCAAGATAACCTTAAAATCTAAAGTTCTACAATCAAATCCAAAACCTACCCCTATATGAATAGGATTGCTACTGATACCCACACAATATAATTCTCTTTTCAGAAAAGGAAGGACCTTAAACTTTCCTATTAGTGGATTCCATAGAATCAAAGTTCCAAGGATTGTAAAATAATTTGTATCAAATAAACAGATAACTCCTTTACTAGACCCCACAAATCTTAGGTAACCGTACATACTTTTGAATGGGGTTTCAAGGGTTTTGCACAGAGATAAAGGGGTTCCGACACGAAACGAGAAGTAAACCTTTTTGCAATCGACGGATTCGTATTGGATGACGTGGTGGCGGTCGGCGGCGGATGCGGTGGAAGTGACGGCGGCGGAGAGATGGAGTTTGAGAAAGTAGGGGTGGGAAATTACGGCTTTGAAGTGTTTACAAACACGGCGGAGTTTTACGAGGGATTTTACGGGGAGTTTTTTGAGAATTTGGATGAACACTTCGAAGGGGAGTTTGGTGAGAAAATCATGTTTCCCCATTGATGAATTCTCCATATTTTTTTATAGATTGAGATTATTTTACATCCACTTATATACTAATAGAAAATTTATGTTGCTTATGTGTCAATTTATAGTAAATTTTGATGACTTTCTTATATTACCTTTAATAAAATCTTAAAAAGGAATATAATTGTCTCAAATAATTTAATAATGGAATGTATTTAAAAAAATAGTAATAACATAAATTATAAATACATATTTTAAAATTAATTTAAGTATTTTTTCCTTTTGTACCGTTTTACCAAGTTAAATAAGCATATTTATATACTTCTGAAAATTAAATACTCATACAATATGTAAATTATATGAATGATTTGGAAAATTAGAGATTTTTCAATGGCTCATTTTATATTCTACCATAATTAAGAGATTCTGATCCTTAAAAAAAAAGATTCTGACTTGACTTTGAAAAGATATTCAAAATATTTGTAAATCTTTTATCCTTAAAAAAAATAAAGATTCTGACTTACTTTGGGAAGATGTTCAAGATATTTGACTAAATCTTTTATTTAATACATAAGTACGGATATGTTTTTTTGAGTATTAATTTATTGAATATCTATCTTTTTTCTTTAATATATATGGTATGTGAAATTGAAAGGAACGAGCCGATAGTTGAGTGCGAAAACGGTTACAGATATTAATTTTTGGTATAATTTTTTAGATAAATTGTAGTAAATGCAAATACAAACAAAACGACACAGTTTCAATGAAGGCATACAATTAAAAATAAACCAAAACACGTCTTCTTTGGTAGAGATTTTAAGATGTAAAATGCGTTTAATATTTTCATCAATGTACAACAATACAACACAAGAGGTACACCACTATATCAAAGGAAAATTAAAAGGTAAAATTTGTAAGCCTACCTGCCTGTGTGTACAAAACTAACACTGTAGTTCATAGTCTAAAGCAGAACAAAAAAATGTCTATGAAAAACAGTCCTTTATTTGGGCGATAAGCTTCGCAGCGCAACACTCTTTTGCTTCATCGATGCTCGACTTTGGATCACTCATTCCATGCAGACGTTCACCATTAATCTTCACAATCACTTCCCCCTCGAATTTACCTGCCAATTATTATCATTATTTCGACTAATCTCAGACATGCACTACAAGAAAAGATGTAGTAGTAATCTTACCATCATATGGTGTTACGACGTATCTGGGAAGACCCAAGTTATTGCTGATACAAATTAATTCCAGGTCCTGAAAAGTTAAGGACGTTTATTTATTGACAAAGAAGAATAACAAGAAAGAAATTATCAGAAAATAAATAAAACTAACTTGACATGAAGATTTCCCAGGGAGAACTAATTTGTATTTCGTTTGACATCGATCTTCAATAGGCCGATGAACCTTCTTAGCCTGAACTTGGACTTCATTCAGCAACAAATCATAGTTCCCATCTACGATATTTCTCAAACATCGACTAGCTAAATCCATTTCACCACCTAAAAAGTACAATATCATAATTCATACCAAATTTTCATTTCATTTATTATACTTATATGCAATTTCAATATGCACTGGGCCAGGGAAGAGAACATACCACGATTTATTCGGTCAATAACACCTTCGTAAACAGCTCCATCTTCTAGCATACTGTGGCCACGAGATACCTGTCAAAAACATGTAAAATTATGGCATTTATTAAAAGTTAATATATTGTTACCAAACGTAGTTAAAGTTTATCACACATTACCACTTCCTGAACTTTCCTACGGAGAAGTGCTACTACATCCTTCTCAGTGGTTGAAAGAATTCCTTTTTCAACTCCAGTATTTCGTAATGCTTCATGCTTAGATGGTGGATTTTCTTCTGCAGCAATCCCACTTTGATTGCGTGGGGGGGTAATCGCACCACCATTTTCTGCAGTCCTGTCTAATCTATCGTTTATCGCCTCAGATTCTGCTACTGGATTCTCTTTTGCAGCAATCCCATCTTCTGCAGTCTTCCTCTCGTTTATTGCCTCAGAGTCTGCTAGTGAATCATTTTTTGGAGCAATCCCTTTTCGCTTGCGTGGGATAATAATATCACCTTTTTCTGCAGTCTTCCTCTCGCCTTTGTCTAGACTATCGTTTATTGCCTCAGAATTTGCGACAGGATTCTCTTTTGCAGCAATCCCATTTTCTGCAGTCTTCCTCTCGTTTATTGCCTCAGATTCTACAAGTGAACACTTTTTTGCAGCAACGCATTTTCGCCTGTGTGGGGTAATCGTATCACCTTTTTCTGCAGTCGTCCTCTCACCTTTGTCTAGACTATTGTTTATTGCCTCAGAATTTGCTACTGGATTCTCTTTTGCAGCAATCCCATTTTCTGCAGTCTTCCTATCGTTTCTGCCTAGACTATCATTTATTGCCTCGGATTCAGCTAGTGGATCCTCTTCTGCAGCAATCCCATTTTGCTTGCAGGAAATATTTGCATCACCGTTGTCTGTAGATACCTTCTCTTCTCTGCTTAGTCTATCCTTTGGTTTCGAAGGCCCCGGTGTCTCCACCTAGAAAAATGCATTTAACTCACAAATAAATGGAATAGCCAAATGTTTCACCATTGAAATATGCAAATTCTCATGCAATATGCAAAAACCACATGAACTTAAGATGATGTAAAAGATTAAACTCCAGAGAGCACTCATCACGCGAACCAAAAGGATTACTGAAAAAAAGAAGAAGAAGAATACAACAAACTCATCTTTTAAAGGAAAATCACAAGTTCTAAGGAGCAAAACACACTTCCTTATCCCCATTTTCATAGTAAAAAGGCATGTTAACATGTAAAGTGAAATGACATATATCTGCAGAAATAAGATTCATCTCACTAGCAAGTTGGCATATTCTTCTGGACCATGCAAATCATGCTGAGGAGAGATAGCACTCTTTCTCCTCGTACGACGTGCTGGTGTTGGACTCACACTCTTTATTTCCTTGGCCTTCAAGGAACTCCTAGTACGGCTACTCACATCTGTTCTTTGTATAGGAGAATCTTCTCCAACCCTAGTCCGAGGCCGCCCTCTTGTAGGATCAGACAGATAATCCCTCTTGTCTATTTCACGAACTTTATCTGATTTCGCAAAGCTTATTATTTCGCTTCCTTTTTTACTGCGTCCTGGATTATCGAGGAGGAGGTCACGTATGTCGAAGAAAACATCTTCAGCATTCCCATGTTGTTCATTTGCACTCTGAACAACATTCACATGACTATCAATCCTGCCAGCAGAGGAATGCTTCCTTTTATTTTGGGAGTTGATTTCAACTTGATCCAACTCTTTGCTTCTAGGAGTCTCTTTTTCATCGTTTTTCTTGGTGAGTTGAACATTGTCGCCATTTAAAAATGGGGAACTTGTTTCTTTCCTGCAAAAATTAATAAATTCTCAGACAATGCACCATAAATACTAGTGAATGATCATAAATCCATACAAATGAGGCATACCGATATACGTGGAAAGTAGTACATAGTTAGGAACTACATTGAAATTTTTATTTTCAAAAGAACTATAAAGATGCAAAACTTCCGCAGAGATCTTTCCGTTAGAAATCATACCTTGAAGATTCTGTGGTGATTTGAGCATCGTCGCCATTTATAAATGGGGAGTTTGTTTCTTCCCTGCAACATTTAATAAATTCTCAGACACCAGAAAGTAGTTGTCAATGATCATAAATCCATACAAATGAGGCACACACATTTCAGACGGAAAGTAGTACCCGGTGAGGAACTACATTAAAAATTCATTTCCCAAAGGTTCAAAAGAACTATGAAGATTGAAAACTTCTGCATAGATCTTTCCGTTAGAAAGCATACCTTCTTGAAAGCCAGCTGGAGATGAACTCCACATAAGGGAGCAGATGAAAAAACTCGACACATTTGGTAGTGGTCCAACTAATACCATCCTTTTCCACCAACGGGTACTGCAAGCTGTTAAATGCAGAAATACTTATTGACGGAAACACAAGTAATCTAACTTATCTGATGAAATGCTAATTCAATATTGGGATTTGTAAATAAAAACAAAGTCCAGCTAAATATTTGAAGCTACTTGCTTCATTAAAGTTCTATAAAGAGGGACAAATTCAATGCCGGGTGAAGATTTTCTAAGGCAGAAATTTTCCTGGGAAAGATCGTTCAGAAGTGGCATTGGCCGTTACACGTCCCATTTAAGGATCGTTTTTTTTAGGAGAAGCGCCACGTGCTAGGGGCTTTGTCATAAAAGAAGATCAGCAACTGAAATTCTAAAATTGCTGAAGTAGTTAATTGAATCTATTAAGCAGTTTCCCAGCCAAAAATTCATACAAAATAATGCCACTATTACAACAAGAACCATATCAAGTAAGAAAATTAGTGAACGGGACTGACCTCTCAACAATTTCTTTCAGAGAAATACAGTGTCTTAAGTCGAACGAATGAGAGTATTTCATCATATAAAATTGAGCAGCCGACTTTTCTTTACTCATTGAATGCACAACATCAGCCTTCAAAACCACAAGATCTGAACTGGAAATTTCTGCTCCAATACAACATAATACCACATAATTCAATGTCAGATAAATAAATTTAAGTAACATTCATAAGGTATGAAAATTGCAAGTGACTCTCCAAATCAAGTTATCCATGGATTATGATAGGATGTATGTATCAAATATAAAAGAAAACAAGTTGAAAGCTTCATATAATTATGTTGAGGCTTACTTGTGGCATCCTTCACAGCTTCATATGCTATCTGCAGAAGCTTACTATCGTAATCCAACGTCTGCTTATTATCGGTTTTCCTCCTTTTGCATGTGTTCTGCGCTGCTAGTACGTCTAAACTGATGCTAGACTCATTGATCTCTCTTTCGACAAGACACCAGACACCTTCAGTGACCGTGCCAAAATCAAGAAAGCAGTTCTCTCCCTTTGAGTCAATGAGAAGGACAACAACCTTCGATATTGGAAGTCCTTCTGTGACTGGAACAGCATTAGATGCATCCAACGACTTCGCTACGTTGCATGCATCATAAACTGCTTTCTCAGTAATCGAAAGCTGGTTGCAAGGATCATTCAACTCTTCCACCGTTTCCCTTTCTGTTATAAACTTCAAGAACACCGCCAGAGATGGTCTCAACAACTGAGCCATCCGGCAGAAGGGAGCAGGACTCAAAAAAGGAATATCCAATTCCCGCCTCCGATGACAGTAATTGTACAGAATAACAACCGCATGCATCTAATGAAAAAAAAAATCATCAGAACAGTCAAAAATTGGCTACATTGCGTAATTATGAACAATAAATGCCTAAAGATAATTCCCCTTCCCTTAAGAATTGAAAAACACCACTTAAACATTACATAAAATCAATGAATTAAATAGACAGATCCGCCAAATCCCCAATTTCTTGTTTAAAGATCTCTTACCCTTTCAGTACTTATTTAGTCACGGATTCAGCAGAATTTCAGTATAAAATAACACACATATACAAATAATCACCTGTTTTGCAACAGACTTCTGAGACTCGTCAGAAGGAGGAAGATCCTTAAACATGCGCCTTGGCAATCTCGGATCGACCAATTTCTCCATCAATGCATTAACGACAACATTTTCCTGGCCTGCCTCCAGATTCTTCACAGATGCCATTGAAGCACCTTTCAAGCTCTGAAAATCAAAAACAGGAAGAAAAACAGGGTAAATAAAATCGAGAAATCCGTAAATGCTTACACACAAACACAGCTCATGCATGAACGATTAAACACAAACTGATGATAGTAATTGTAGAGAATAACAACGGCATGCATTTAGTGAAAGAAAGAAATCAGAACAGTCGAAAATTGGCTACATTGCTTAATTATTAACAATAAATGCCTAAAGATAATTCCCCTTCCCTTAAGAATTGAAAAACACCACTTAAACATTACATAAAATCAAGGAATTAAAGAGCAGATCCGCCAAATCCCCAATTTCTTCTTATTTAAAGATCTCTTACCCTTTCAGTAGTGATTTAGTCACGGATTCAGCAGAATTTCAGTATAAAATAACACAAACATACAAACAATCACCTGTTTAGCAACAGATTTCTGAGACTCGTCGGAAGGAGGAAGATCCTTAAAGATGACCCTTGGAAATCTCGGATCGACTAATTTCTCCATCAATGCCTTGACCACAACATTCCCCTGACCTACCTCCGAATTCTTCACAGACTCCATTGAAGCTCCGTCCAAGCTCTGAAAATCAAAAACAGGAAGAAAAACAAAATCGAGAAATCCTTAAACCCTTGCACTCAAACACAACTCATGCATGATCGATTAAACACAAACCGATCGGCAATAAAAACTCAAAGATCTCCACAAGAAACAGAAAAATCAACTAAAATGTAGAGAAATTTATTCACCGGCGATGAGTAACCGCACGAAAGTGACGATCGGAGTAACCGCTGCGGATTTCTAACTAGAAAACAAAAATGGACGCCAAAGAAAAATCTAGTGCAATTTATGAGAGCTGAGGTGACTGACTAATATAAGCCGAAAAGGCGCGGAAGAAATATTATGTTGTGAATGCATATTCGAATTTACAGGCCTATTTGTGGAAAATAAAAGAAAAAGTTAAAAAAGGGTATAATTGTAAATTGACAACAGAAAATCACTTCTCCCAGATTTTCACTTTTTTTCCAAAACTTTGTTTAGATTCCTATTTATTACTTCTACCGCCCTTGTAAACTTTACATTTTGTTATTTTGAAAGTTTGGATAAAAGTTTTTTTTTTTTTCTGATAAGTTGTGATTCTATATTTATTAACAATTATCCATATTTTTATACAAAATTATATCCATTGTCACTTCTCATTTCTCTTTCCACTTTTTACTTTTCTTATATATTTTTACATTTTTCACCAATAATTTTATGTAATCCAAAACGTAAAATTTAAATGGGGACGGGTGGAGTATTGTTGTTTCTCCATTTGAATTATGAATTGATGATAATTATCATCTCTATTTGATCGTTTCAATCGAACTTCTTTTTGTCTTTCAGTGATGACTGACTTTAACTCGATCAATTGTTGTTCCTCGTGTATTCTAGTACGGGATGACTTCAATCTTTTAAATTTATTTTTATTTGTTTTAAAATAAATGGTTTTATAGTATCAAATAGTGCTAGCAATGAGTCCTCATGTCTTCACTGTTGATTAACTTGTATCGACTCATTAATTTATTGATTGAATTTAATTGTTTGGATTTAACTAACATTCAATAAACGGTTTGAGATCAACAATTGCGATGTGAAATCAATTGTTAACTAGAAATTGTCAAAATCTGATTATTGTTAACATATATATTAAAAAATTAAAGACCATATGATCCCAATTAAAACGTGAAGGACAAGAATAGCCACTTCGGTTAAAAAAATATCCATTTTTATTAAAAAGATGTCTACATTCACTTTTAAGACATAAATACCCTCAAAAGGTCGATGCTGAGTCTCCCCCCACCTATCCAAGTCATAAATTAGGCCACCCACACCTCACTTTTTAAAATTAACTCTCCACCTAAAAAAAATTAAATTACATTGTCTCTTTCAATTCAAAGTAAACATTTATCCATTTTTATTAAAAAGATGTCTACATCCACCTTTTAGACATAAATACCCTTAAAAGGTCGATGGTGGGTCTCCCCCCACCCCCACAACGGGCTACCACCAAGGCACCAACCACCTATCAAAGTCATAAATTAGGTTATTCACACATTTCACTTTTTAAAATTAACTCTCCACCTAAAAAAAATTAAATCACGTTGTCTCTTTCAATTCAAAGTAAATAGTTATACTCTGTTACAACATTAAATGTTTTTACTTTACTCATTCAATTTTTTTTATTGATTTGATTGTTATTTTATAGTGTCACAATGTTTGTTTTAGAAATTAGAGTATGAATGAGATGAAATTTTTTAGGACTTAGAATGGAATGGTTTAACCCACATTATTCACCATGTTTAAAAACCATCATAATTAATTATTAAATCTATGTAACCAAGTTATGCAACACAATTATAGTTAAACAATTTAATATCATAATAACACTACTAATAAATATTACTCCTAGTAGAATCTAACTATACATAATAATGATTCATAAGAAAAGTTATCTTAACTTGGATGAGTATAAGTGCATTTAATTTAATTTAAAGAGATAAATAATTTATTGCCCCAATAAAGTACATTAAGACCACATCTGTTCAATTTTTAAAAGTTAAAAAAATATTTACTCTGTAAAATGCTTTAATGATTTATTTAAACCTACAAAAATATTTAAAATAATTAAATGCATGAAAAGGTACTTTAGAGCAGACAAATACCATTAATGCCCTTTCCCACCATATTATGGAATGTAGTGAAAAAAAAAGAGGAAAGTATGGCCTTTTCTAATTAAAGAAAAACACACCATCCTCTAGGACTCCCTTCACCAATTCTTAGAAAAATATTTACCAATATTTTATTTTTTTTACTACTTCCATTTTTCTTGCTTAAAAAAGGTGATTAAATAATTCATTCGTTTTGCGATAACTTACATAGTTTGACCGATACATTTTTTTAAGAAAATGAGATTTATTGATTGATAATGTAAGATAAACGAGAAATATTTTGGATGGTTTGATGAGATGTAAAGTGTATTTTGTGAGGTATAAAGTGAAATGTATGAAAAAAAATGAGTGACAATTTTAAAAATAAAATGATGTTGCGGGGTTATTAATTTTGTGGGGTATTTTCATAATAAAAGGTACAAACATAAATGTAAAATTTATTAACATTATATGTAAATAAGAGTGAAGTGTAGTGATATGAATTTAGAAAGATATTTATTAAAAAAATATTATAGACGACATACCAAAATGACAAAATTAAAAACTTAACACTTGGAAAATGAATATATATTAGTCATAGCAAATAAAATAACTCAAAAAAAAAGGAAATCGGCTCAAGAACGACGTCGTATTTGCTGTTCAATTCTCTTGCCTTCGTCATTTTTCGTCATCCAAAATCTTTCAATCTCTTTAGCTGTTCTCCCTGGGATTCTTCCAGCTATCAATTCCCACCTATGGAACAAATAATTAATAAAATTATTTTCACAATAAATATTAAAGGTGAATATATTATTTTATCTTTTAAATTGTACCCATTTTAATTTTAATCATATGAGTCTATTGACTTTGAAATAAAGACCGAACATTTATGACCTTCATTATCTCTTTCCAAGTTGTTAACACTATCAAAATCAAGATAATTACCTAACATATCATCGTCTATATTTACAAAATTGTGTTTTACTCATTTTATCGATAAATATATGTTACTCCCTCCATTTTTGAATAAGTGTCACTTTAACATTTTTCAACAAATTAAGATATTAAATTGTGGTCAATATTACCCTTCATTAATGATAAATAATTTTGATATTAAATTTTTGTTTAATAAAGAATGTGGTCAAGAATGTATGTGGTATTCATATGTACAATATTTATGATTTTTCTATGATTTATGCTACTACATTAATTGAAATTGAAGGCAAATTATTTTATAAGGGTAAAATTGTCAAAATTGAAGAAAAAAACATAGAATGACACTTATTATAAAAATAATTAAAATGGCAAAGTGACACTTATTTAAAAGTGGAGGGAGTATTTTTTTACTGAATTAAAGACTGGACATTTATAACCTTCATTGTATCTATCCGAGTCTTTAACACTATCAAAATCATGATAACCAACATATATCATCATTCTCAGACTGAACATGTTACCTTTGTTTACTACTACCTCCGTCCCTGAAAAATTTGCAGTGCTTTTTTGACACGAAATTTAAGGAAAAAGTATAATGGTTACTGGTTAGAGTGTTGAGGGACAATTTTGTAAATTTAATACTAAAGTAGTTGGATTGAGGGTATGGTGAACGCCAAAAGTAATGACATTAATTTTATTTTAAAAGTATGTAAACTTTTGAGGGACAAACTAAAAAGAAAGTACGGAATATGTATTTACACGAGGAACAAAATATAAATAATTCTTACTTGTCTCCCACAAGCTTGTGCATTTTACATATGATGTCTTCTTCTTGCTCACTCATGTTTGTGAATTCACATTCAACACTGCTTGTCTCTGCACCAGACATCACAAGAAGAGAGAGAGAGGAATAGAGATATAGATATAGAGAGAGAGAGTGGTACTAACTTATATTTATAGAAAAACTTTGTGACATAAATTTATATACAAATAACAAAATAGATTTGGTGGGATTGGAGAAGAAGGGGGGTTGATGGGCCTACCAAACATATGAAATGGGACTTATTTGACTGATTGTTGCACTTGCACACCCTCTTGAATCACCAGTCTAGTACTAACAAACAGCTTGATACCTTATAATTTGGTAAGTGCGCAGATATCGAAAATCGATAGTCGGACAGATTTTAATCGTCTAGCTCTTAGCTGATTTCTGTAACCATAGAATTAAATTATTCTTCGTTTTTTTTAAGTTACATTCTACCTTACTCAAAATTACAAAAGAAACACACCATCATTATTTATTGGAATTTCTCAGTCCAGATTTTTTTTATCCGAATGTCCCCAACCTGCGTAATCTCAAAACAAACATGACCTTAATGAAAATGTAAAATTTTGAAATACAGAAAGGTGACTTTTGCCACATAAGTAGTTTTTTTTTTTTTTTGACACAGGAGATTGTCTACTCCCTTCATTTTTGAATAAGTGTCATTTTAACATTTTTCAACAAATTAAGATATTAAATTGTGGTCAATATTACCCTTCATTAATGATAAATAGTTTTGATATTAAATTTTTGTTTAGTAAAGAATGTGGTCAAGAATGTATGTGATATTCATATATACAATATTTATGATTTTTCCATGATTTATGCTATTATATTAATTGAAATTGAAGGCAAATTAATTATAAGGGTAAAATTGTCAAAATTAAAGAAAAAAACATAGAATGACACTTATTATAAAAATAAATAAAAAGGCAAAGTGACACTTATTTAAAAGTGGAGGGAGTACATGTGAAATTGATGAATTCATTTTTTATTTTTTAAAATCTTTATAGGTTGATCGAGGATACAGTGTTAAAACGTCAATTATTAGATGACTAGGAATTGGATAATAATTTAACGATTAGTCACACCAGTTATTTGGAAACCCAACTAAATTTATTTTGAAATAAATTAATAACAAGAATGATGTACTTAACAGTTGACACACAAAAAAAAAAAAAAAAACTGTCCTTGTAAATTGTAACTAAGGACCCACAATTATCTCTTGTGACTTATTGTCAAAATAGACATTAATCCTATCCTCTTTCTGACAATTAGGGTCGAAAATGACACGAAAAATATAAGTCAGTGTTTAATTTTATCGTGTTTATGTCGACTTGTAAAATATGATAATACATTAACCCATTAATTACATGTTAGGGGTGCTAAGAGTTATTTTGGACATGAAATTATTGTATTTGTATAGTGTTCACATTTTTTCTTACTGTGTCATTATCGTGTCACTTTCGTATCAACACGACAGATGACATCACAATGTGAGAGGTCTAGTACCAATCAAGTGTGGTTACTAATCGAATGAAGACACACACGCACGAATGTTTTATCATGCATGCAATCATACAAGTATTGTTTATATCAATCAATATCTACTACTCTGTATTTCTTATCCACATAATTAATTATTCAAAATTGACAATTTTACATTTACGTCTGATAACTGCAAGCACATTTTCCATAATAACGTGACATCATCATATAGTCAAATTAATTACTCTTGTAATTTTTTTTTTAATGAAAGATAATGGAGTATAAAATATTTTCTCAGTTATCAAATAAAAATAAAGTGATTATTTCTATAAAAGGAAATGCATATATGTTTAATGAACACATATATAAAGGAGGTGAATATACTTTTGGTGAACGAAGGAAGTACCCTTTATATAAATAGTGAATTTTGTGTGCTGATGTGTCGTTTTATGGTAAATTTAGATGATGTGTCGTTTTCTCATAAATTTAGATGATGTGTGATGATCTTAAAGAGTTGGACTATTTAAAGTCGTTAATGACATGTAATAATTTTATTGGTTAAAGAATATATGTGACATAATATATTATGTGTTAGTTTAAAATGTATATTTGACTAACATTAATTAAGATGACAAAGTGGGATAGCTCAAGTGGTTAGAGCACCACTACCTAGGCCTTAGGTCCTGGGTTCGAGTCATGGGTAGGGAAAATGGGATGGGTATTTAACTTGTAATCAAAAAAAAAAACTAACATTAATTAAGATTTTTTTTTTAATATTACTTAAACTATTTATTTTTTAAGGTTATTTTCATTATTTTTTAAGGTTATTTTCATTATTTTGGTATCATAAAAATTAGCAGTTGTTTTTGTTCTACGTTTTAAATTTTATTTTTTAAAAATATTTAAATATAGAATATATTCAAGTGAGTTTTTCCATTTTTTATAAGCTTACGGTGGAACCTTCAAATTAACCAAATTAACCTTCAAATTTGTTGCAAATAGTGTTTACTACTTGGTTATACGAGTGCAAATTAAAACGGATAAATTAATAACTCAATTACATTGACGAGCTGGAAAGCGAGCTCTGCTCGATTTTCATAAACGAGTCTAACGAGTCTAATGGAATAACAAGAAAAACCTTAAATATCGTCTAACAAGTTGAGCTCAAACCAAACCAACTGTATATTAAATTACACGAATATACACTTCGTACCAATACATCTCATGATTTCTCTTTGAAGAAACTACAAATTAACATCCTTACAATTACTAGAGATACAAAATTAACTTATTAATTCAGATTTATTTGTGCCTACAAAAAGTGATGGAACAGAATATGATACTCCAATATTCATACATTAAGCTCTTGGAGATGCAAAAGTATATATGATTTGCAGGTTGTTAAGGCTGCGATGGCATGGGCGACGACGGAGGCTTGTAGTCGGGATACTGCAATAATCGACCAACATAAGAACGAACGAACGAATCAAATTATCGCTTCTCGACGATGAAAAGGACAAGAAACGAAAGAACTCACGTTAGGATACGGTGAAAGTGGGGTTGAGAGTTGAGGGAGACGTTCCTCTTCGACTTGTGGTGGAACATCGGTGATAGGGTCCGATTTTAGGACACTACTCTGTGTGGGGGCAGGGGTAGATTTGTCATTAATGACAGGCAACGGTAGGAGAGCCTTTCCGATTTGCTAAAAGAGTCGAAGGGGATTCGTGTGAGGTCGATGCGATCAGATGAATGAATATATAAACGCAAACTCGTTACCTGAACATCTTCAACAAGCTCATTTGGAGCGACTTTGGTGTTTAAGAGTTCTTCGATTTCTTGCAACGTCTGCTTTCTATCCTGCAAACCAAAATGCACGTTTTACACGAAGATAGAACGACAACTTTCACAACGAGACAGAAACGAAACGAACCTCTGCAAACAAGAGTTTCTTGCTGGCAAATTGCAAAAGAGCAGCTGAACCTAATATTTGGAGAATTGTTTCCACTTCTGCAAAAGCCAATAATCCAAGACCAGCAGCTGCTGCTGCAACGCCAAGAGCAACGGGCACAGCATCGGACCCTTCCTGCAAAACAGGGGTATTTTCGTAATTTTGCCACAAAAATCGACAGCAACGCAATACAAGGTGAAATGCTTACCCCAAAAGCATCCGCCAGACTCTTCTTCGGAAGTGCCCAAGGAAGTCCGCTATTCTGCATTTGAAACAGTTAAAACAAACTCGAGAAACGAAAAGGAAAACGAGCAAAGGTGTGAACTAACTATCCATCCTTCTGATCCTTCTGCGCCGTCTTTAATTGCATAAGCAGCTTTGAAGCCATTCGACGTAACCAGCTCTGCTACAGCTTTGGAGTTTCCGTCAAATCTGGCTTCAATGCAATTCAGAAAAATATAAGACTTGAATTCATAACATTATGCGCTATATTATTGATGAATAACACTCGTGTACACCAGTTGTACAGTGCAACTAACTGATCCCAACTAACACTTTTATATGAAAACGAACTAATACTAACAAACTAATTCCATTTAACAATACACTTGAGTTGCGTTGCATACACGTTTTTGTCATTATTAATATATATACGAGACTCCCGTCAAATAAGGAAAGAATCATATCGATTCTACCTACTTAACATAGAAAAAACTAAACTAGGAGACATAATAATGATAGAATCATAACATATTCCTAAACAATCTACAACAAGAACAACACTCAGAAAATCCAAATGCTACCATCATCATACTAGTATACAAGTGATGTTGCACGAAATCCCCACGTGGTTTATTAAACGAAACGAATTCCCCTTTTTACAGAAACGAGTTAACTATCCTACTTATTTCCTCCATTTCTCGTACTTTTTTCCAACCAAACTATACCATGAAAGACATAACGTTAAGCAGAGAAAATATATAAAATCGTTAGCTCATTTCCGAAAACACGAAGATCAAGACAACAATCAAACAAGTTCTTGAAACCAACAATCAAAATGTCATAGAAATATCTTGAAAACCTTACTTATCCAATATGAACAATATGGTTTTCTCTGGTTCCTTAAACAATGAACACAGTTTCTTCAAGAAACCATCATACTATACAAGTGATTCTTAACCTAAAAACGATGTTGCAAAAAATCCCCTTCTGGTTTGAAAATGCTACGCGAAATCCCACGTGGTTTATTAAACGAAACAAATTCCCCTTTTGTCATAAACGAGTTAACGATCTTACCTATTTCCTCCATTTCTCCTATCTTTTTTCAACTAGACTATACCATGAAAGACACAACGTTAAACAGAGAAAATATACAAAATCGTTAGCTCGTTTCCGAAAACACGAAGATCAAGACAAAAATCAAACAAGTTCTTGAAACCAACAATCAAAATGCCATAGAAATATCATGAAAGCCTTACTTATCCAATATGAACAATGTGGTTTTCTCTGGTTCCTTAAACATCAAACACAGTTTTTTCAAGAAACCATCATACTATACAAGTGATTCTTAACCTAAAAATGATGTTGCACAAAATCCCCTTCTGGTTTAAAAATGCTACGCGAAATCCCACGTGGTTTATTAAACGAAACGAATTCCCCTTTTTTCAGAAACGAGTTAACGATCTTACTTATTTCCTCCATTTCTCGTACCTTTTTCCAACCAAACTATACCATGAAAGACATAACGTTAAACAGAGAAAATATACAAAATCGTTAGCTCGTTTCCGAAAACACGAAGATCAAGACAACAATCAAACAAGTTCTTGAGACCAACAATCAAAATGCCATAGAAATATCTTGAAAATCTTACTTATCCAATATGAACAATGTGGTTTTCTCTGGTTCCTTAAACATCAAACACAGTTTTTTCAAGAAACCATCATACTATACAAGTGATTCTTAACCTAAAAACGATGTTGCACAAAATCCCCTTCTGGTTTGAAAATGTTACGCAAAATCCCACGTGGTTTATTAAACGAAACGAATTCCCCTTTTTTCATAAACGAGTTAACGATCTTACCTATTTCCTCCATTTCTCCTATCTTTTTTCAACTATACTATACCATGAAAGACACAACGTTAAACAGAGAAAATATATAAAAATCGTTAGCTCATTTCAAAAACATGAAGATCGAGACAACAATCAAACAAGTTCTTGATACCAACAATCAAAATGTCATAGAAATATCTTGAAAACCTTACTTATCCAATATGAACAATGTGGTTTTCTCTGGTTCCTTAAACATCAAACACAGTTTTTTCAAGAAACCATCATACTATACAAGTGATTCTTAACCTAAAGACGATGTTGCACAAAATCCCCTTCTGGTTTGAAAATGTTACGCGAAATCCCACGTGGTTTATTATACGAAACGAATTCCCCTTTTTTCAGAAACGAGTTAACGATCTTACTTATTTCCTCCATTTCTCGTATCTTTTTCAACCAGACTATACCATGAACGACATAACGTTAAAACACAGAAAATATACAAAATCGTTAGCTCATTTCCGAAAACATGAAGATCAAGACAAAAATCAAACAAGTTCTTGAGACCAACAATCAAAATGCCATAGAAATATCTTGAAAACCTTACTTATCCAATATGAACAATGTGGTTTTCTCTGGTTCCTTAAACATCAAACACAGTTTTTTCAAGAAACCATCATACTATACAAGTAATTCTTAACCTAAAGACGATGTTGCACAAAATCCCCTTCTGGTTTGAAAATGTTACGCAAAATCCCACGTGGTTCATTAAACGAAACGAATTCCCCTTTTTTCAGAACCGAGTTAACGATCTTACCTATTTCCTCCATTTCTCGTATCTTTTTTCAACCAGACTATACCATGAAAGACATAACGTTAAACAGAGAAAATATACAAAATCGTTAGCTCGTTTCCGAAAACACGAAGATCAAGACAACAATCAAACAAGTTCTTGAGACCAACAATCAAAATGCCATACAAATATCTTGAAAATCTTACTTATCCAATATGAACAATGTGGTTTTCTCAGGTTCCTTAATCTTCAAACTCAACTTTTTCAAGAAACCCTGTTTGTCTTCCTCACTATACACAACAGCCACAGCCTTCTTCTTCAAGCCCCTAATATCAGGCGTGCCAGCTGTCTTAATCTCCACCGTTGATCTAATATCAACCAATTGAGCATTCGGATCACCCCCCAATTTCTCAAAAACCCCCTTCGCATTCTCCACTCCCCAGGGCTTCAACCTGCTTAAAACCACAGCAAGAACCAGCGGCGCCACCAACGCCGCCGCTGCACCGCCGACGATTGTGGGGTTTTCAGCTGCGAAACCGACGGCATTGTCGAAAACTCCACCGGCGTCGAAATCTAGCTCGAGGGCTTCTTCAACTGTTAGGGCTTTGGCTAATTCGGAGCTGAAAAACGAAGATAAAATCACTAAACCTCCATGGAGGATTCTTGGCGCGGAAACGGTGAAATTGGGAAAAGATTGGTTTTTTAATGGAGAAACGGCGGCCGGCGGCGATGGTTTGTTGGGGTTTGATGATTTAGCAACGACTGAAAGTGGTTTCACTCCAACTGCATTAAGGGCCTCCATTTTGTAAAGCGAAAATTACTTTTTTCTTTTTCAACTTTTTTTGTGAAGAAGGTGGGTGAGTTATCTCTGTGTGAATTGTGATGAAGTGCAAGAATCACAGGGGATGATCCTTGATGATTGTGTGGCTGAGAAACAATCAAGGAATATTCTAGTTCTTTATGATTTTTTACTAAAATTCTACTATTCATCTATGCATGGATTTTTAAATCTAGTCAACGGTTAAGATTACTCCACTCTACTCGAACAAAAATTGAAATTGACTTAAATTTAATTAGTCTGAGTTTTGAGATATTCAAGTATCTATCGAGTTCGAATTTATGAATATTCAGACTCGAAAAACTCACAAGCTTAATTAATTTTGTACAATATTTATTGTTTTACTTTGTTGCAAAAGTCGACGTCTAGGTCCGACTAGGTGCTAGTCCCCGATCTACTGCTTGTCTAGCGATTTTCGATTAGACTTTTTTTTTTAATTAGACTTTTCAGAGTTGAAGTTCGGTTTGAGCGATCGAGCACATTTTTTCAAGTGAATCGACGCTCTGAGCAAAACACGTGACTTTGCCATGATGTATAACTTTTTTTTTTTGTAAAATTCTATCGGGTAAAAACTACATTTTTTTTTAGACATCATTTTTGCAAGTTTTAATTTCTTCAAGGATTCCTTTGCAATATTTTGCTTTTGTTGGTTAGAATTTCGTGTGTTTATTGTTTGAGAATTATAAAATAAATTAATTAAAAATAAAATTCTGAGTAGTCGACTAGGCGTCGGCTAGGCGCTAGACAGTGCTAATCCACCTGATTACTGATTTTCGATTTCTATAACTTGTTATTTTATCACTAATTATATAGTACTAATTTATATTTATATAATGATAATCTAGTAAATCTCCAGTTTATTATACAATTAATTATATTAAAAAAAACTTTTAAAATTTATTTGGGAATATTTGTCAAATGAGGAGTTGGGTGCATTTTCTGAAAAGTAGAGGGGCGTATTAGCAAAATTATCCAATCCACCAATCTATTTCCGGAAGAAGAAGATAAAATATCTTCAATGAGGGTTTTTGGCGATAAACCCTAATTTGAGTACAGGTCAGTGATTCCTTGAACTCAATCTTTTTCCTCGAAATAATTATCGGCACATCAATTTCGTATCCAATTATCATTAATATATTATGTCAATTCTGATATATTTTTGATGTGATTTTATTCAAGAACACCAAATCGAAAATGGAAGCCAATTTCTTGATTTCATCGTATAAAGCTTCACCATCAGCTTGTGCTCTTCCATTTTCCCTCTCGTACAACTCATCGCTGCTTCAAAAGCCGAAATCTTGTTTAAACGCCTCATTTTTGGGTCAAAGGTTAGTTCTTAGAGGAAATAATGAATTTCATACGAAACTGAGGACCCGTTTTCCTGTTATAATAGCTGGTGTTGTGAAGAGGAGGAAGGAGCTTCCCTTTGATAATGTTATTCAAAGGGATAAGAAGCTTAAATTGGTTATGAAAATTAGGAAGATTTTGATGAGCCAACCTGATAGAGTAATGTCGCTTCGTGAATTGGGTAAGTATAGGAGGGCTTTGGGGCTAGATAAAAGTAAGAGGTTTATTGCTTTATTGAGGAAATTTCCAGCTGTGTTTGAGGTTGTGGAAGAAGGGGTTTATTCACTGAAATTCAAGTTAACCCCTGAGGCTGAGAGGCTGCACCTTGAGGAGATGAAAGTTAGGAATGAAATGGAGGATTTGTTGGTCATTAAGCTGAGGAAGTTGTTGATGATGTCGATTGATAAGCGAATTCTTTTGGAGAAAATTTCTCATTTGAGGACTGATTTAGGGCTTCCTTTGGAATTCCGGGATACTATTTGCAGACGGTACCCGCAGTATTTCAAGGTTGTTGCAACGGGGCGAGGGCCAGCGCTGGAGTTGACTCATTGGGATGCTGAGCTGGCAGTTACTGCAGCAGAGCTCGCGGAGGAGGAGAATAGGGTGCGGGAGATTGAAGAGAGGGATTTGATTATTGATAGAGCTCCGAGGTTCAATAGAGTTAAACTGCCGAGAGGACTTAATCTTTCGAAAGGGGAGATGAGAAGGGTTTGTCAGTTTAGAGATATGCCTTTCATTTCACCTTATTCTGATTGTACGGATTTGAGGGCTGGTACCGCGGAGAAAGAAAAGCATGCTTGTGCAGTTGTTCATGAGATGTTGAGCCTCACTCTTGAGAAGAGAACCCTCGTTGACCATTTGACTCATTTTCGAGAGGAGTTTAGATTCTCACAACAGCTTAGGGGCATGTTGATAAGGCATCCGGATATGTTCTACATATCATTGAAGGGGGATAGAGACTCGGTTTTCCTTAGAGAAGCATATCGCGATTCTCAATTGATAGAAAAAGACAAGATGCTGCTTATCAAGGAGAGGCTTCGTGCACTCGTGAATGTTCCTAGATTTCCTAGGCGAAATGCTGCAAAGACAGAGTCGGACGAAGCGCAAGGAACCAAACCAGAAGGTGAATCTGGTGGAGATGATGAAGATGATGAAGATGAGTGGTCTGATATTGATAATTTGGGAAGTGATAACAACAAAGATTCTGATGACGATTGGAGCGATGACGACGATGATGATATACCTCCAGATTTCAGCAATGGAGAATTTGATACATTGCCAAGTTTGGAACTGAGCAAATCAACTGAGCAAGTGAATGGTGCAAGAAAGAGTGACGGGGAGGATCCTGCTCTTGTCTTGCCAGATGGCCGAACAAGAGAACGCTGGTAGGGGTATACAAGTAATTTTGGAGATCAAGAGCTCCATCCCCAGAGGTTACATTGAACCATAGCCTTCTAATATTCGGTATTAGGGACACATTATTGATTAAGAGCAATTATTACTCAATATATCTTAATTATGTACCTCTATTTGACTTTTTAGGGGTGTGGTGCAACTTTGGAATCAATACACAGTTACTCTTTGTTTTAATGTTGTGAGATTAATGAGATATATTATGCAGATTTTTTATCCATATGAAAATGCATCAGTGGGGGTTCTTCCTCTATGTGGTTTTGTTCTCAAATTGCGAAACGTGCTCTGTTTAATAATATGCATTCTAAAGTGAATGTCCACCTTAATATTCTCCACATATTATAATGGGACCAAAGTTGCCTCTTACTGCAGAGATATGGTTAAACACTTTTCTTAAAAGAATATGAAATTGTATTGTTAGTGGAATCCCATTGATCTTGAAGATATGGATGCGATAATTGCCTTTGTTAACGTCCGAAAGGGCAAACTACCATCCCGATGGATGATGACAGGGAAATTTCTGAAAGATACATGTTAAACTCTGACAGCTATCTAACAAACATATATTCCTCTGGATAAATCGATCAGATTGTGCAAGTTTGGTGCTCTCTAGATATATTCTTTCCCCCAGTAATTTTCATATTATGTTTTAACTTGATTATGCTTCTTATCATGTACCTCTATCAAGGTGGATGGGAGATTTATCATATAATAATAAACCATTAGTTCTGCTTTGCCTCCATTTGCTCTGTTGCTTAACTTTATGTGCTTTATTTTCAAAAGTAGACAGTAACATCCATTCAAAAAACAGATTTTAAATGTTTCTCTGATTGTATGTATGTACATCTAGCACCAATAATTCACATCCATCTTTACCAAAAGTGATATCTATGTGTTAGTAAATTCGAAGAGTGGGGCCTCGGAATTTACTGATATATATAAATTACAGTGATTGCCTTTTCTTAATACCCCATGTTTTTTTTCCTGTTTGCTCCTTTTTTGTACGGGAAATCTTCCAGTGATGAACTATTGAGCAAGCCTTTTCTTTTGACAATATGCATATGTTCTTCTGTTAGAAAGGAGATAGATATGTGAACTGTTCTTCAATATATGTTTCTCCGCGTCACTGATTTTATACAATCTCTTTAGAAATACTGTAAATCTTTTTTCTTGGTGAAAGTGCGGGGACCTCAAGATTTCTTAAAAAGTAAGGATTCCATGCAATAAAAATCATTTACTACTTTGTTTTTTGCTGACACTAACAGTGTTGATTTTGTTGCTTCTAGGTGAGTCTACTGCCTTAATGGAAGTGGGATTTATGCAGACAAGGCATTCCACGTCGTGTTAGTCGACAGATAATAGAATTTACCAACAAAAACACGGTATGTGTCTCTAAATTAGATGGGATTTACAATATTCGTCGTACTTTAATGTGCCACCTAATTTTCTTCCCAATTATTTAACATATCAGTAACTTTCAGCAAAAGTTTGACACACGGCACCACTAACGTTTCTTAAAGATATATGCTTCTTGAAAATTCCCAAATCGTAGGATGCCATATTTACATGCATGCCTCAATCACAAGAAGATGAACATGATCATGTGGTAGAATGGTATCAAATGGTAGTAATAATTGAGATTGTCAAAGATGCCTGAGCTCAGATGCTTTATTCTTGGTTTAAGTGGGCTGACTTCTGTGTTTGAGGACCATATCTTTTCTTCTTAGATTAGGAACAATATCATGAATCAAACGAATCTGGTTTTGGCCATTTAGATCTAGTGCCATAGATATGTAGGTCCCACCAAACTTTTTCACGTGTTTTTCTCTCGTTTTTTGCTTATAAATAGATTTCCAACTTCGTTGCAAATGTTCAAACCACAAGAGAAACAAACATTTCAAAGCATGGATTGCTAATCTCCCTCAAAGGCTTCTGGGCTGCTTCATACTTAGCATCATCGATAACAACGATGATACTGAAACACGGCCCGGAGGTCTTTGGGGAGAACTAACAAAACGTGTCATTGCTCGAAGAATACACTAATATTTCACCATGGGAGCTTTTGTTCTCTCTTCCTCAAAGGTTTCTGGGCAGCATACTTATATTGTGCGGTCGTCAAGAGCCTTTAGGGTGGAGAGAACAAAATCTTTTCATGGTTCTTCCGTGGCTTCTTTGTTCAAGTTGCATACCTCTACTTTGTGTTCAAGTCTATTTTCTTTAAGATACATACTTTAGTTTATGCTTTAAACCTAGTATACTTTGCAAGATTTGCTGATTCATTTCCATATTCTTCAGCAGAAGCATGCACATACCAATCCCTCGGGAAAAAAAAAGAGGCGATTCGTTCAGTCCGTTTGCTCGAATGTCTACTCCAAATGTGTGCTCGTTTTTCGGGTTTGAAACCAGGAGAAACGGGCAAAGGTGTGAACTAACTATCCATCCTTCTGATCCGTCTTTAATTGCATAAGCAGCTTTGAAGCCATTAGACGTTACCAGCTCTGCTACAGCTTTGGAGTTTCCATCAAATCTGGCTTCAATGCAATTCAGAAATATAAAGACTTGAATTCAGAACAGACTTTACTGTAATAAGCAATGTGAAGGGATTAAATAAGTTTCCCGTTACTCTAAGAAAATAAATTAAATAATATATATAAAGCGAAGCATAAGAATAAAAAATTGATATTTGATAAACGAGTATGTAAAGCTTATAGATGGATGTACTAAAATGGCAAAATAAAAAGTTTATAAGCGGATGGAGGAAGTAATTTATAACTATAATTGAGTCAATTATACAATTAATTATATTTTTAAAAAATTGAATTTATTTTGGAGTATTTCTCAAACGTAAAATATGGCTTAGTCAGAATTGATTTTTTTTTTTTAAATGTGATTCTACGGGGTATTTTCAATCTTTAATCAGATTCGGAATATAAAAAATCTAGATGTGGGTTTTGATATCATTATCTAATTAAAATTATTAGATGGGTTAAATGTTAAATATTGGATAATTAAACGTGACGTAGTTAATCTACTCGCGGAGTGAGAAAATAATTAATTAAGTTCGGCGAGTTACACAAATTTAATGAAAAATTTGATTGGGAAAAAGGTGTCACTTTGTTCCACATTGAAAGTTTACAAAAGTATGAAAGACTTTTTAAACATTGAAGTGTTAAGTAGAGTTCAATTATGATAAATGGGTACACACTCCCAAATACCACACGCGTTGCCCGCCAGACTTGGCCCGGCTCCGGATTTGACAATTGGTCTTCTTTGTGGCCTACCTATCTTTTTTTAGAACCAAAAACTCCGAAAGCCCAGAAGATAGAGACGGTACGAATTTCTCCATTATCTGACCCACAATTTTTTCAACCTTTGAGTGAGGGGTTGCCTTAGACACATATTGTTTAGTTAATCTAAAGTCCATGTTTCGGATTTGGCGAGTGATCTTTGTGGTCCAACTATATTTTTTTAGAACTCAAAACTCTGAAAGCTCACAAGCTAGAGACTGCACATTTTTTAGAATAAAGAACTCTGAAAGCCCAGAAGCTAGAGACCGTCCACTATCTAACCCACGATTTTTGGGTTTGTCTATAAATATCAGGCCCATATTGTTTAGTTAACCTAAAATATGTGTGTTTATAGGTAACCTACAATCTGACCCACGATTTTCGAGTTTACCTATAAATATCAGGCCCATATTGTATAATTAACCTAAAACTCATGCATTTATAGTTAACCTAAAGCGTAATCTATATATACTCATTCTCATATCTCTTACATCCATCTCACCACCAGCACCTTGGGGGCGTATTTGAGTACAGGTCAGTGATTCCTAACTCAATATAATTATCATTACTATATTATTATTTGAATTCTGATATATTTTTTATGTGATTTTATTGAAGAAGAGGAAATCGATAATGGCAGCCAAATTCATGATTTCATCATCATCATCGTATAAAGCTTCACCTTCACCATCATTTTCCCTCTCGTATAACTCCTCCTCATTGCTGCTTCAAAAGCCCAAATACGCCTCATTTTTGTGTCAAAATACAAAATTGAGGACCAATTTTCCTGCTGTTATGATGAAGACGAGGAATGAGCTTCTTCTTCCCTTTGGTAATGTGATTCAAAGGGGGGATAAGAAATTGGTTTGTACTCTATATTCACATAGAGTACCCAAGGAGAGAGTAAAATAAATAATGATTTTTTAAATAAAATGTATGTCTGTTTTTTTTTTTTTAAGTAGTAACATTAATAAAATCAATTATTTAATTTATAATTAATATTGTAATAGTCAAACTTTCTATTTTTTTATGAACTCAAAATAATTTTTATACATGAAAAAGAATCACACAATAATGATGGCATATATAAAAATTACATTTAATAAATATATAACCTTTTGAAATATTCAAAATTTATATAAAGACATAATTACACATAGCATTCTAAATTGATTTAAGATTGATATTATTATATTCGATAGGCTCGAATAAGCTTGAAAAAAATGCATTATATTCGAACTTGAGAAAAAAATGCATTATATTCGAACTTGATTCGATTAATAAACAAATTAAACTTAAATACTCTAAAATTCAGAGCAACTCAATTCGGTTAGCTCTGTATATTTTGCCATTGAATCAACTTGCAATTTATAAGCATTTCCCAATACAGTAAATAAATATATAATCATTGTTTGGACAAGTTTAAGGTACTGCAGCTTCAAGTGATGTATATCTTCAACGTGGATAACCTTATCCACGCAGAAAATCTTTATTACAAAGACATTATTTATCCCATATAATTTGGCTCTCACCCTTTCATTATTTAATTAAGTTAGTTGCAAATAAAACCCAAAATTGTAGCCTAAAATGGGAGCCATCGCCCCTCTCTACCATTTTAACTTCAACCCACGAAGAAATTTCATTACAAAATTAAGCAACCTTAATGTTGCAGAGAGTTCATACTCTTCGAACATATTTTTGGATAAAAATCCAGTCAATTCTGTGAAAGCAGAACATGCCCAGATCATAAAAATGATGAAAGGGAGAGATTCAGACATAAAGGTACAATCTTTGATTACATCGTACCTGAAGTTTGGAGATTTCGAATCTGCAGCAATGGTGTTCTTTCTGGGTTTTGAACAAAACTACTTGTACTGGAATTCATTCCTGGAGAATTTCAGGGATTTTGGTGGGGACCCACATGAAATTCTTGAAGTTTTTGTTGAACTTCACAACATGGGAGTGACTTTTGGGAGTGAGACTCTGGCTATGATTCTTAAACTTTGTGGGAAAATAAAGGATTCGTCGTGGTTGGGTTTGGAAATTCATGTCTGTTTGATCAAAAGAGGGTTTGATTTGGATGTGTATGTGAAATCTGCATTGATGAACTACTATGGGAGCTTTCGGGATTTGGATTCATCGAATAAGGCGTTCGACGAAAGTTGTTCAGAATCGAATGATAGGTCTTTTTTAAGGAATGAAGCTGTTTTGGTGGCTTTGAGGAATGAGAATTGGTTGCAGGCTCTAAATGTTTTCAGAGAAATGCAGGTTTCATGTAAGAGGGTTAAAAATGCTTTGGCTGTTTCTAGGGTTCTACAAGCATGTGGGAAATTAGGAGCTCTAGATGAGGGAAAGCAGATACATAGCTACGTCGTAAGAAATGCAATGGAATCCAGTTTATCCATATGCAATTCACTAATCTACATGTACTCAAGAAATGGCAGTTTTAAACAGGCAAAAGCAGTGTTTGATCTAATGGAAAATCGAAACCTGTCTACGTGGAACTCGATCATCTCAGGTTATGCGGGAAATGGTTTTCTCGAAAATGCATGGGAGTTGTTGCATGAAATGGAAACTCATGATCTGAAACCAGATATAGTGACTTGGAATAGCCTTCTATCAGGCCACCTTCATCAGAAATTGTACCAAGAAGTACTAACAATTTTGCAGAGTATGCAGAATGCAGGTCTAAAGCCAAATTCAAGATCGATTACGACTGTTCTTCAAGCTGTCAGTGAATTATTTTGCCTGAATGTAGGAAAGGTAATTCATTGCTATGTTGTAAGAAACATGCTTGATTCTGATCCATATATAACTACTTCATTGCTAGACATGTATGTGAAGAATAATGACTTATATAGTGCTCAAGCTGTTTTTGATGGTATGGAGGAAAGAAATATATTTGCTTGGAACTCAATGGTTTCTGGATATTCATTCAAGGGCAATTTTGTGAAAGCAGTAAGTCTCATGAATCAAATGGAGAGAGAGGGAATTAAACCTGATTTAGTGACGTATAACAGCATGGTTTCTGGGTATTCGATGAAGGGACGAAACGATGAAGCCCTTCACATGATTAGGCAAATGAAAAATTCGGGCCTGACTCCCAGTGTTGTCACATGGACTGCTCTCATATCAGGCAGCTGTCAGAATGGATTTTATGAAAACGCCCTCGATTATTGCTACCAAATGCAAGAAAGTGGCATAAAGCCAAACTCAGCTACTGTTGCAAGCTTACTTAGAGCTTGTTCAGCCTCGTCTCTGTTGAAAAACGGAAAAGAGGCACACTGTGTTAGCGTAAGAAACAGTTATGCTGAAGATGCATTCGTATGCACAGCGCTTATAGATATGTATTTTAAGTGTGGTGATTTAGAGAGTGCTTACATTGTTTTTCAGAAGGCAGATAACAAAACATTAGCTTCTTGGAATTCTATGATGATGGGATTTTCCACATACGGCCATGGGAAGGAGGCAGTTTCTCTGTTTCACCGAATGCAAGAAGAGAAACTCGTTCCAGATGCCATAACCATGACAGCTGTCCTCTCAGGGTGCAAGCATTCTGGTTTGATCGATGAGGGGTGGAAATTCTTCGATACAATGGAGACAGATTACGGGATAACTCCATCCATTCAACACTATTCTTGCATGGTTGATCTTCTCGGAAAAGCTGGATATCTCGACGAAGCATGGGATCTCATTATGCAAATGCCAATCAAGCCTGATTCGTCGGTCTGGGGTGCTTTTCTTGGATCGTGCAGAATCCATGGAAACGTCAAGCTGGGGGAGATTGCTGCAAAACAACTTTTCAAGTTAGAACCACAAAATCCAGCTAACTATGTCATCTTGATGAATATATATGCAACTTCAAAGAGATGGGATGATGTAGATAAGATCAAAGATTTGATGGATGACAGATCGGTGAAATTAGGACGCGTTTGGAGCTGGATAGAAGTCAACAAGACAGTCAATGTCTTTTCTGCAATGGGGAAGCCCCATCCAGAAGATGGACATGTGTTTTTTGAGCTATATCATCTGGTGTCTGAAATCAAGAGCATGGGATATGTACCAGATACTAAATGTGTGCATCAGAATGTAGACGAGGCGGAGAAGGAGAAGACACTCTTTTCTCATACTGAAAAAAGAGCAATTACATATGGTCTGATCAAGACAGAAACCAACACCCCAATTCGGGTGATTAAGAATACAACAATTTGTGCAGACTGTCATACATTTGCTAAATACACTTCCTTGGCAAGAAAGAGGCAGATCATCCTCAAAGATGGAATTCGATTTCACCATTTTGTAGAAGGCAAGTGTTCCTGCAGAGAGTTCTTGTGATATAGCCTGTAATGCATTTCGCACAGACATTAATCAGACATTTGTACCTATCAAATGAAGCTTTTGCAGCACCTGTTGACACACTTATGCAAATATCCTGTAGATATAACACTCATTGTAAGAACTATATGTATGCATTTTTCGATCTACAGAGCTATAGCTTCGTTGAACATCGAGAAACTCATTACAATTTACAATTAAATTTGTATGGCATTCTTTTTAGTATACTGTACATAGCAAGAGACAGATATTAAAGCAATTATATTGGAATTTGGAAGTGGTAACAGAGGAAGATACAGAAAATATATCATTTCTGACATTCTTCGAAATAGTGACAATATACCCTTTCCCATACAAAAAGGTTCTTATATAAGAATCCATGAAGTGCTTGATATACAACACTCATTTCAAAAGATGAACATTACTACGAAGAAAAATTTAAAAAGGAGACAGAACTCTCAATACATAATTTGATAATTCTCTAGGTAAACATCTGAACCGTCATTTTTTTTCGGCCGCTATCCTCTTGCGTATCTCAAAGGCTGTATTGAATATCCCATTTGTTGGCTCGTTGCACACAAAGCACTTCTTGTTCCTTGCATGATGCTGCAAATATAAAATGTACATGCATCGTTAGGATAAAACATTGAAAAAAAGAAAGAAAAAAGAATCATATGGATCTTTAAAAAAAAACACTATGTATACATATCATTAGAATTTATTTTCCTAACAGGAGAATCGTATGGATTTTTTTTCTCCCTCTCTTTTATCATTAACTATTAGGCTAGGGCTGTTCTTTATCAGTGCATACATGTATGTGGCGCTATTTTTAAGGAAACAATAAAATGCAGAAATGGAAATAAATTAGAAGTTGGAATTGGATTCAGAAAAATATGGTTGTCAATTTCCATGGTAAGGACATTTCTGTGCTATGGGAACTCTTCACATTAGTGACAAATCTCAAACCATAATATGGATATTCTAGGCATGAATAAACAAATAAAAACAGGTGCTGATATACCTTCAATGCACAATGCTCGCAGAAGTAGTGTTTGCACCTCGTCACAACTGCATCCACAAAAGGTTCCCTACAAATAAAGCAAGCGAATGGTAGGGCATTTTCGTCATCTTCATCACCAGACTCAGGACCCTCTTCATCATCATCATCCTTCATTCCCATTGCCATTTTCTTTGCCCTTGCCTTCTCTTTATCATTCCACTCATTCTCAAGCTGCCAACCTGACTTATAATCACCTCGATCATGCATAAACTTACACGAATCACCATACCCACAATAACCAGTCTCCTTATAATCTTTACAAATATCTGGCTGATAGTCAAACCGTGCAGACACTCTTATGTGAGCAGAAGCCCTCAGAGGTCCATGAGATCCACCAGCTTTCTCACTAGCAACAGTTTGTTCTCTCCTAAACCCAGCCTTATAATCAGTATACGCATTTAAACCTTTATACAACTTTTCGCCACCTACAGCCTTATTCTTCCCTTTCAAAGCATCTTCAGCTTGCTTGAGAACTCTCTCTCTGATCGCCCGAGCATCTCTCGAGAAATCAGTCTCTGTTTCTAAAGTAGCAGTTGCTCTACTATCATTCTGAACCTGAATTAGTTTGGACGATTCATACTCGAAAACTGAAGCTTTGGGTTTTTCCACCTCAGAATCTTTTGAAAGCTTCGGTGGTCCACTAGAGAAGTGTAGCTTGTTTCCAGCCCCTACTTGTTTTTTCTTATTGAACAACACCGCGCTCTCTTTAGAATCTTCTTCTTCATCTTCCCCTTCTTCTACAGAAGTTCGCTTCCTAATGTTCTTCGCCTTTGATGGCTTCCTGAAGAAATTACACACTGGAAACAGAGCGATTCACTATGAAAATCCAAAACCAACGAGGAAATAAATCTCAAATCTTCAATTTCACACAATCATATTCCTATTGGTATATCATCCCATCACACACCAGAATTTTAAGAGTTTTTGCGCTAACAAGCCAAATAAACCATCTACCTACATAACAATTGGTTGCTATCAGCAGCACATAACAATAGTAAAGCATGAGGTAGAAAATCAGGTGGGTTTTATCCTTCTAAAGTATTCATGTATCAAATGAAAGCATACCTATAAGATACTTCAAGATAGGAATGAACCTTAAAGGTCAAAAAGTAGCACAAGCCTTATTTTACAGTAAGAATTGGGCTGAAAATAGAACTTCTTCTACAGAAGTTCGCTTCCTAATGTTCTTCCGCTTTGATGGCTTCCTGAAGAAATTACACACTGGAAACAGAGGGATTCACTATGAAAATCCAAAACCAAAGAGAAAATAAATCTCAAATCTTCAATTTCACACAATCGTATTCCTATTGGTATATCATCCCATCACACACCAGAATTTTAAGAACTTTTGCCCTAACAAGCCAAATAAACCATCTACATACATAACAAGGCTGCTATCAGCAGCACATAACAATAGTAAAAGCATGAGGTAGAAAATCAGGCGGTTTTTATCCTCCTAAAGTCAGTCCTGTATCAAATGAACGCATACCTATAGGATACTTCAACATACGAATGAACCTTAAAGGTCAAAAAGTAGCACAGGCCTTATGTTATAGTAAGAATTGGGGCTGAAAATAGGACATACCAGTTGAGCCATCGCCGGCGTTTGCGCCGCCGCCATCTGCTTCGTTTTCCGGCATCACCGCGTCTTCCTCCTCTTCTCTTGTTTGTCTCTCCGTCTCTGCAATTCTTTCTTCTGCTTTCTCTTCTTGAATACGGGCCGGGTTATGCAATTTAAATATTTGGGCCGAATACTTCCATATATATATTCTTGGGCCGAAAGTTTGCCCAAAATATTTCAATTTCAATTTGGATACGGCTATTTGCACCTCCATCTTTGTTATGAGTACTCACCAATTGATAAACTTTAAATATCATTTTTAGCATTTTAGTGCATTTTACTTGCCACACACCCCGTTTGATGCACCCCACCCCCAAAAACTCCTGATATCATCTTCTTCCTTTCTCATTTTTTTTCTATCTTTCAATTTTTCACTCTAACAAAAAAAAAAAAAAAAATTACTTCCACCATTTCTCTCCACCCCTTCCGTCGCCTTGTCGGTACCGACTTATTTTAATTTTCGACAATAGTTGATCGAAAATATACACTCTCATCGACAATAATTTTTTATCAACGAAAATGTATATGTTTGACACTGATTTGTGTAAAATTATAAAAAATATTCTTTTTAATGGTGGTGGGTGGTGGTGATGCGGTCGGAAGTGGGGTGACAATTGGTGAAATTGGATTTAGAGTTAAATGTTGAAAGAAAAGCAAGGTTGGTAGTGATTAATAAAGTTGGAGGGGGAGTGTCCTTAACAAAGATGGTGGTGGAAATAGCCGTACCCTTTCAATTGAAATCTTTGGGCCGAATTTGAACTGGGTCCATATATAAGGCCCATTTAAGGTTCAAGCTCAAGCATCTTGATACTTTATTTAAATAAAATAATAAATCAGAAATTTACAATTTTTTACTACCATTATTATGAGTATTTGATATGTTGTTATTGAAATTGTCAAACGGAAAACACCAATCGAAGTTGTTCAATTTTAGGAATGAAATTTATTTTGTTTTGAAAAAAAAATCGTAAAATAGCATCATAATCAAGATTATTTTCGTACAATAAAGGGTAGAAGACTATTTTCGAACTAACGTCAAGATTAGTATTCGGCCCCTCTAACCAAATAGACAAAGTGGTCGTACGGTTAGCATCCAGTACGACCGAACACTATGCATGACATTCAATAAAAAAATGACCGTACACCAGTGTATAACTATTACACACTAGTTTTGCGATACTCTTGGTTAATGAAAATTTGATGATATATGCACAGATCCTAAACCCCGACCATGTATTCTTAATAAAACAATAAAACTTCAATTGATTGGAGTAATTTCTCAATTTTCCATAAAATCGGGTAAACCCATTAAATAAAGTAAAGGTACTCTGAAAGAATTTTTTTAAAAGAAAACAGTGAATAACAGTTTTTTTCCAATCTTACACTTCCTGCATAAGATTAAATCAACAAAGCGATGACAATTCTCCATAAACCACTTATTCTTAATAAAGGTTCTGTAAAAAAAAAAATCTTCAAATGAGTGGAGCAAAATTTCTCAACTGTTCACAAAATTCACAATCCACGTATTCTAACTAAATAAAAGTGTATTCTAATTAAATAAAAGTACAGAAAAAAAATAAAATATATAAATATAGGGGTAGGGGTGTTCACATAGAAACATCTTCTTAAATGGATTGTGAGTTTCTATTATCGATAACAATTGACCTATATTACGAATCGTCACCACTATCTATGCTTTAGATCCTGGTTCGAGTTATGGGGAAGGAAAAAGGGATGGGTATTTAATGTAATTCAAAAAAAAAAAGATCGAAAATATTTTCATCTGAAACTTAATTGTTTGATTGGATTTACTCAATGTGGAATGAATGCCTTACAATAAATATTCTACCTAAAATTATTTCTGCTTCAAAATTTAAAATTATTTACGGAAATCTTGCTTGAAAAATAAGTATTAAATTTTATATTCTTATATAAAACCGCATACAAATTTTCGTGTATTTGTCGACGATAAATATGAAAGAATGTTATTTAAGTTATGTAGTAAAACAGTTTAATTGTATAATAATTCAGAATATCACTTTATTATAAAAATAAATTAATATTTTTCATTTTTTAATTAAATTTTGTTTCAAAATCTTTTTTTTTCTTTCTTTTTTACACATAATTCGCCACTAGTATAACTCTAATTTGCTTCTAGGGTTCATGGGAAAACAAAAAGGGGAAATGTTCAAATGAAATTTTGCTAAATAAAATTAAATATTAAATGACAAAATCTATATCCTCTCTTATATTACCTTTTTTTAGTACTTTTTTGGTGTGCAGTAACTTTTGCAAAGCGTCAACCACTCTGGCCAAACGGGCAAAGTGACGCTGAACACTAAGCATGACGTTCGATCGAGAATAGTCATACACCAATTACATGCTCCGTACTATGTAACTGTTGTACATGAGTTTTTAAGATACTCAAATAATGGCTGGTTTAAATGAAAATTTGATGATATATGCAGACATCCTAAACCCCACAAGACAAAATGAAAGGGGGAATCAATGTACATACAATACTAATATACCCCCTTCTACCGTTTCTACGTCCATCAATGGACTTCCCATAACACACAAAATACCGTTTCTGCGTCCATCGATGCGACTTCCGTACACACACAAATGATCATCATCGACTAATAACGGGCAAATTTGGAAAACTACAAAAGGAAAGTATTTTTACAATATTCACTTACTTCGGTTCATTCTCTTCCATTTATCCTTAAGATCAGATGGAGTACGATATGCATCGAACACGTCAACACCCATGAGTAAGATTTTCCTCCAAGGGATGTTTACAATTGGTTCTTTGGAAAATTTTGCTACTCCTGCCTGCAGCAGCAATATATTAAAGAAAGTTAGCCAACGACATCTGAACCAGAGCTTTCCATATAAGATAATGGGCCTCAAATCACAACATATATCGTGATGATTCTTGTAAGTGTATTTAGAATGGTTTCGTTGACTTGAAAAGTGACCTAATGGTCATGTATATATACAAGTTAAGAGTAACTAATCAAGATTAGTTATCCAACTAACTAACTAACTGAAGGTTGAAAATTAATGATGTGTGAATATAAATGCATAAGAATCACAGAGAGTAGCTTCTCATGGATATAAAAAGAAACACAATCTGTAGAATTTAAGTCCTACAAGTTATCCATATTTTAGTTCCATAACTATTTGACTTTCACAAATTGAAATTCCAATTTTTTACATTTTGATCGGGTAACTGGTTGTAGGAAGTGAAACATTCGGTTGACGCTAATGTGACAGAATGGTTTGTCAGACTGCTCTTAATCTCTTATAGTTGGTCACAAACCAAAATGTCGAAAAATTGAAAGTTACAAGATCGTTTTCAATTTATACAAGTCTAGTAATAATATCAAAATAAGGGCATCCAAATATTTACCTTGAGTGCCTCTTCTTCAGCCTCCGTCCAGAATTGTCCCTTACGTTTCCTCCCACTGTCAAATACATTATCAATAAGACTAGAGAAGGGCAGGAATATTCCAAAGTTCGCATTAGTCAGTACGTTAAAGCACTTACAGCTTAAGTGGGGGCTTTTCAGGTTGTTTCGACCTTTTGGGAGCTGCAGAAGGTACGTGTTCCTCTTCCTGATTCTTTTTTCCTCCATCTTCTTGATTCCTTGTTTCTTCATTGCTAATGCCATGATTCTCTTCCTGATTGCTTTTGTCGACTTCATTGCCAATGCCCTGTTCCTCGTGCAGCTTAGGTGAAGGGTCTTGACCTTCTGAGTCATCTTTCTGAACCTTCTCTTCTTCTGCATTGTCCACTTCCTTTTCAGGTTGCACAGATTGATCACGATCCGCCTTACTAATTTTTTCATTATGCCCATAACTTTCAGCTCCCTTGCTTCCATCCGTAAATACTAACAAAGCTGTCTTTTTTGCCAGAGCATACTCCCTTGCCTTATGTGATTCTGCAACAGCTCGCTTGTAACAACAATACGGGCAATAGTAGCAACCCGCATCATCAAATCTAGCTGGGTAGCTCAAACAACCCTCATGAACAGCTAATAGACATCCATTTTCACTGCAAACCAATAGATTTTCACCTTCATTGCATTTTATGCACAAAACCTTTTCTGCCTTTTCTGACCAATCCATGTCCCAACAACAACAGCTCCTCCCGGAACAATCTCACTACAGCTTAAGTTTAACGACGAGTGTCAAATCAGTTAAATATCAAGACAACACAAGGAAACAAGTTCAAGGACAACTGATTATTTGATGCACAGCAATAACACATACTCCCTGCACACCCCATAAAAGGAAATATCTTCATAACCCCCGCCCTCAAAATATATTCTTATTTAACCATATATCATTACTTTTCCACTCTCAATACTTTTTACTTTACTTTATTCATAAAACTTTACAAAACTAACCATCAAAACATCATGGAAACATATTTAATTGGCAGATGCTAAATGTCCTAAAAGTGTTAAACAATGGAAAGTCACATTCATAACATGGAGAATTCATAGAAATGAATTACTGTTTTTCCCTCTATATGAAAATATCCACACCTTGCAATCCTTCAAACACCTTGTACTCATTGCAACAAAATCGAATAAATATTAACAGAAACAGTGATTCCTCTCGTATTAAATACAAACTATGTGCACTTATGTTTTGCTATTGTTCATATCAATTTGCAGAAAGTAAGAAGAAATTACCAGTGATAAGTGGGCAGTAGGTTTTCTTCTCGGGAATTAAACTGGGAAACGTTGTTCGAACTGGTAAATGAAACGTTAATTTCTAACCCTTCCCTCAAAAGTTACATTTTGTGGCACGAATTTTAAGAGAAAAAAAATGTAATGATTATAATTTTTTTGAATTTAAATAAAGTAGTTGAATAAAATAAAAAATAAATATATGTATATTATGAGAGTAAATGTTCAACTATTGCTATGATTTTTTATTTTTTATCTTCATCATAAAAAGATCGAAAATTGTCCCATCTAAACTCTCAAGATAGCTTGAAATTAATATGGATTAGAACAAAAAAAATATTAACAATATGCATACAAATTTTTGTATATATATTCTGTCGACGAAAAATATGATAGGGATGAAAGCATGTTATTTAAGTTAAGAAAGTATCCCTCGTCCTGCAATGTTGTTTGAATACGTACAAAATGCAAATCAGTTGCACAGTAAATATAACATTTACATAGATAACTGATACTGAACTATCCGTAAAAAATTACTTCAACTGAATTAATAACAGACGAAACATCCTTGTTTTCGTATTTTGAAAACCCAACATTCGTCACCCATCTAAGGAGATGGTTGAGTCGAGACACATAGACTAAAAACATTTTCCGACATCCTCGCCTCTCCAACTGAGTCAAAATTAACACCAAGTTACAAGTTTTTACCATTTTAAAATGAGTTTCTGGTCGTGTTTGTAACAACCATAATTAATTATTTTCAAAACTCCTTTCTCACAACTAGTGATTCTGACTTTCTGAGAGTTGTTATATTTGCAAACACTCCCTTTTAAGTACCAACAATTCTTGAAGTTTGATCAAAATGGCCAACTACTGGGCCAATTATATTTCTAAGACATCATGTGCTTTTATAATTTTACCAATTATACTTGTACCAATCGAGATAGGTATGCAAGAAAAAGCAAACAAATATTTTTGGTGGTACTACCTTAAATAAAATTATTTGTAATTTCATAATATAATCAGGTAAATTTTCGAACATAAACAATTGCTTTCATTTCACTTATGTCAGATTAATTAGGTAGAAGATAATGACACTAAAATTAATCACACTTTTCACTGTCCACACAACTAAAAATGAAGGGCCATAATTTAATGGGATAATTTCAGTTACATTCCTCTTCTACCTAGATTTTTGATAAAACATGAGATGAAATACCAAAAATGATACAGATGATTTCATTCCGGATAAGGACATAATGAGTGAGAGAAAGAGAGAGAAATGTATGAGAAGCAAAAACATGTACATCACATATACATAGCCTTATAATGAACAAGAAGTTTCCCAAAGGGTTTGTACATGGCCTAATATAGAGATTATTGTTCAACTACAGACATCTTACACCATCCAACATAAAGAAAAACAAGAGTACATCACAACAAGAGACTAAACAAACCTTCTTTACGCGACTATGTCCAAGGATGTCTGTTAAGTCTAGTGCGGAAGGACAAACAAGACGTTCGATCAAAATGAGTAGAAATAGGTATTATACTCTTTCAACACAGAGTAGTCTGTTGGCTGGTGGAAACTGAGATTGGATTGCCATTCGTTCTGAGATATCAGCCAAAGACTTAAGGTTGCAGTTGATCAGAGCCTTCACAAAGTAGCAGGTCTCTTCTTGCGTATTCCCTTCAGGGACGTCAACCACAAATGATTCGATAACTTGTGTTCCTGATCTCCCTTCAATTATCTCGGGATGTACTGTGATTATTGATGAGTAGTTCTGCAAGATTAGCAGAATAGCTTGGACTGTCAAATAATTTGCATTTCTACCTTAAACGCTATAAAATCAACAAGACATGAACCTTATATTAAGATACACACAACACAACCCATTACAATTCATAAAGTCAAGATCACCATAAAAACACTCAAATTTTAGACAAAAGCACGCCTCCTGTGAAATCACCGATAGGTGAGTCTTTGTGTTTAGACAACAACCCATTACTACTTCTAACAGATAAGATTCAGGTTATCAAACATAGTTTTCAGTCATCTATTCTGTTTCCTAATTATCCTTACTTCCATTGGACTATTTTCTCCACTGTGAAGATATTTAAGAGAGAATACCCAAGGATGAAACGAGATTCCTACCTTTAGTCTATGATCACCACCTACAAATTTCACCCCAAGAATATGTTGCTGGTCATCAAGCAGTTCCAACCTCTCGGTGCTGGTTGTAGCCGGAAGTCCCGACTTGACATTAACCTCTCTCACACTTCCAATATTCAGATCACCCTTCACAGTGCACTGGCTCACAAAGGGCTTGTACTTTTGTGGCTGGTCGAATCTCCTCACCAACGACCAAACCTGGAAAAATGCAGAATTGTAAACTTGACATTGAATCCAATATAAAAGTAAAACCCACTTAATAAAGTGATGCCATATTGAACATAAATTTTGTAGCATCCGATTTTTACACAAGACTTCATACTAAAATGGAGTTGAAGTATATATATGCATGATATTTCCCCCTTTTCAAATCAGCAATCGATTTTCAAGTTTTAAGGGATTCAAACAACATCAAAGAGAGCCAATCAGAGAATTTGGGGGGAAAGGGGTTTAACAAGGATGATCACAAATTGGCCTAAATTCAACAATTGGAACTCAAATCTCACCATAAAACAAGAGATCAAGCTCAATTTATCATATCAGCATCAACTGAACTGAATATCAAACCTAAAAAACTGATAACCAACTATACCTAATTTCAGGACATCGAATTTAACCCCAACCACCACCACATAATCGATACTCAACCATATCTTAATTGAGCTGCACACATCTATGTTTCACTCAATAATTATCAAATTAAACGAATTAGAAACCAAATCCAAAAACAGCAAAACCATATTGGATCATAACTAATTACTGAAATTCTCTCTCACAGACAACACACATAGAGGGAAAGAGTGATTACAATGTCGACAGGAGCTTTGATGTGCTTCACAACAATAGAAGAACACTGGTGCTCACTGGGTTGATGCCTGTGGAATCTACAAACGTTCTGCGCCTCCATTTTTCTCCTTCAAAAAACCGAAATCTCGATGAATAAGCTCTATATCCAAGATCCAGGAATCGAGAATCAAGTAAATCGATCCTCTAATCTCAGAAACAGAGATTTTTGTGTGGTTATCGGATTGCTTCGAGTGTTATGTACATGAAGTTTGGTGCGTGTTGTGTGTGTTTGAATAATAAAGGGGAATGTCATTGTCAGCACGCACCGACCCGGCCCACTTATGGATGACCAAAAGCCCTTTTACTTTAGGCCCATTATCTTACATTATTCATATTAAACAATATTATCTCTTTGATTATTTTAATATATTTTTCCCTTTGCATTGAATATGACCTTGATGTGATGAAATTGATATTATTGACCATGTAATCTCTCTTTTTGTTGGATGGTTGGTTGTTGAACATTCAATGAGGAACTAGTTTTGTTACATTATTTTTAGATATATTTTCCTAAGTCAATTCTAATTTTATTACTCCTTCCATCAGCTTGAATGCAAGTTTTAAGAAGAAAAATAAATAAAATAGGGGGGTTCTGGGGTGCATTTTGAGTAAAATGATTGTTTGTGAATGAAGTTGAATGATAAATTGAGTAATTAAGCGATGGTTGAAAAGTGCAAGTAAAGTGATTGACGGATGATTTCTGTATAAGGTATGAAAACAAATTTAATGGACGGACGAATAAGACAAGTATGAAGAATTTTTGATGAACAAATGAATAAGATAAGTGAGAACAATCTTGATGGACGAACGAATTAGATAAGTGAAAGGCAGAGGCAAATCCATTAATCAGTTTGGGGGTATACTTCCAAATTGAATTTTTTATATTTTTTTCCTTAGGTAAAAAAAAAAACAATAACTAAAATTATACCCTTATTTTAAAATTTAATATTTATCATACCCCAAACTCTATATTTTGGATATGCCATTAAGGTGAGAGTAGGAGTAAATAAAACTCATCACTTATCATCATATATAATACCACACAAAATAAATTGCATTTCACATTAAATCAATACAAAAGAAAAGATAACAAATGTTGAGGATAAGGAATCAATAACCTCAAATTATATCCTCAAAACATATGAATGCCATTGTTGAACAAAAGGTCTCTAGAAGGCCCCTTTGTGTGCTCTATTTTGTTATCTTGTCCAATCACATGTTCATGCCAATAAAGATAGGTTTCATGTGTGTTTGGGCAACCTTTTTAAGTCTTGGGACCCAAATTAATTTGCCTTTTACTTTGGTAATTTTTTTTAAATTTTCAATCTTGTTTTCTCCAACTAGCTCATGACACTTGTCCCTCCATAACTCAAAGGTTTTGTTCCTTATAGACTCCAATAATATGATATTTACAACCTAAACATAAAAAGGGAAATGTGTTAGTACTATATATGCACTAACTTAAATGCCCAAAACCATTTATATAAATGAAGATTTATCATTCATTCCATACTTAAGGACCCATAACTTTTAGGCACTTGTTTTAATATATGAATTGTTTATTAGTATTGTAGAAGATAAAAGTAGGGATAGTAAAGACTTTTCAATTTTACTAGTAGTAAAAATGTTTTTTAGTGTGAATAAAGTGATGACATTTGACATTTAATGTAATATTGAGATGTTTTGAGAAGATGGTTAAAATATATTTTTACTATTTTAAGTATGAATCATTAAGTAAGGAACACAAAAATAGTAAAATTGATCATTAAATAGGGGAACGGGGTAACACTTCTCAACTAGTAATATTAGCATTTTTTAATAATTACTAATTTACTATTAACATTTTTCAATAATTTATACTAGCATTTTTTAATAATTACTATCAACATATTTTAGATGGTAATATCTGCACTTTTCAATAAGTAATATTAGCATATTTCAACAAATATTACTAGCAATTTTCAGTAAGTAGCAAAAGCACGATTTATTAAAAAAACAATAAAGGTGCAAAAATAAAATATATGAAAAGAATTCAAACTGTGAATCTAATACTTATAAAAAATATCACACTTTCATTAGGTTGTTGTCATACTCAATACTTAAGTACGCTTTACACAATAGAAAAATGGGCAGATTCATCCTAAACACAAGAAATCAATCCAATTCTACAAGGGAGGATAAATTTGTAAATCAATTAATGCATATTTTATTTCATAAAATACAATAAAAGGGATATTATTGTCAAATAGTGATTCTCGAAGGAACTATGCTACAAACCATATTCGAAGGGTATGTGAAAAAATGCCACAAAGTTGCAAAATTCCAGAAATTCTATCATGTGGTGGAGAATCTGAATTTCTTCTAGTGATGTTATGTCCACATAATTAAAAAATACAAAAGAGAGAACCAACGATGTAACCTCACTTGTAAAAGCAACAACAAAATGCTATTTAGTGGACCAAAAAAGAAGCACCCAAAAATCCCACATTTAGGACATGTTTGTTTTGGGACTACCGAACGAAGGATGTAACATCGTCCGTCTTGTTCTAGTTCAAAATTTAATAGTTCGATTTCATCATCTAACTACTTTCACCCAAAAAAAGTTACATCATACAGAGTATAATACAATTGATTTGATATAAAGTAACATCCTATTCTACTCAAAATTTCAAAATAAGCACACACAATCATTATTCACGAGATTTATCCATTCAGAATTTCCCCATCCACATCTCCCTCGTCGTATTTACGACATAATTCGTGGTCATATAGATTTATCAGTACATTACCTAAAACTATTATCACACCCTATAAAACTCTACATACACCGAAATAGATATACCTGAAATGATACCCTTATATAAACAACTATAAAATAATTCCAGATTGTATTCGTTTAGTGTATCAATCGAGCTGATAAAAATGTGTTCGGCTGAAATTTTGATCCAACGAGGAATGAAGTTTGTTTAGGGGCGTGTATTTTAAATGTATATTAATATTTTAATTTTAATGATTGTCAAAAAATATTTTTAAATTTTAATGGAGTATATAATTTTTTGAAATTTAAGTGGAGACCCCATATTATTAATTTATAAAAAAAGTATTTAGATTAAGAAAATATCTAGATCCCAACGTTGTCATATGAAAGGTGAAACTAGAAATTGCAATTCAATAGGGCTTTTTGCTTTATGTTGTGTGTCCCTACCATTCATAAAATTCTAAACTTTTTTCATTAAAATAAATAACGCATTTTGATATTCTGTCGGCACTTTTGATACCATATCATTATGTTACGTTAATAATTTTAGTTTGTTGAAAATGTTTTATCGTCGAGTAAAAACAGTCAATAGTTTTAAAGGTAGAAATTTCAGTGAGTATTTTTAGAATGTGGTGTGAGGGCTGGATGAAGACGGATGCTATTTTTTTGCAAATTATGGAGTTGATGCGGTTAACAAAGTGTTGTACACTATGAAGACGAGATGTTCAAGTGTTTCTAAAATCACCGTTATACCCTTAATTAGGCCGAAGGAGGAAAATGAGAAATAAATTACTTCCCATCGTCAATGACTTGTAAAGTTTAATTACGACTCTACGTTTTGCTAGGATGTCTGGATCCTTTTCAAGTCGAGTCGAACCTTCGACTATTGTGGATGATTTTTTTATAAACAAATTTACGAGATTCTTTTTGGTTTCATATTCATACTCCATGCATTGGGCCTTACTTTTTTTAATCCAAAAATAGTATAGATATTCGGGCCTTCCCCACTCTCTAAACATTTTAAAAGTAGGGCCAATGGAGTACTACCGGGCTCTAATATTGGGCTTCCAGTATGGACTTTTATTAGTTGGGCTACTATATCGGCCCAAAATATTGGACTAGTGAAGCAGGCCCGAATCTAGATACCAGACATGAATTATTCCAAGACACGCATATTTTTTTAAATGTTAATATATCGGCCTCGAATTATATTCTGTCTTATCGTAAAACGGTCTCACGAAACCCTAATCTTTCACGATATTATTGTATATAGTATTATCAATATTTTAAGTAATAATATATCACTCTATATTTGTTGAATTAACAAAACGATTTAACCAGTTCTACAATAAGGTTTCTTAAAATTCTGTTTTGCTATGGGTGGAAAGAAAATCTAAACAACGCGATCCCAGTTTAAAACTCCATTAAGGTGTATATGTCAATGAAAAAATCTTGTACGAGATAAATCTGTTAAATAACGACATTTCCAAGAAAGAGAGCTCCAAATTCGTTAATGCATCGACATTTGTGTGCTAACTTTTTAACCCAAGAAGGAATCTTTGTTCCAATTTAAACTTGGAGAAGTGGAGAGTTAATAGCATATTTAGCCAACTTGTACGTCAACATTGTCTTAGTCTGGGGCAAGTGGCGTATCCCACAAATCCATCACCATGCACAACATTCTGTAGCTCGTCAATAATATCCTCTTCAGGCACAAAGAACCGATCACGGAAAATAAGACTCGCTGACACTGCATGAGTTGAATCCGTGAAAATCTTCACTGATCCAACATGCAGACTGCGAACAAACTACACTCCCAATACTACTGCTTACGCCCCTAACACACACCCACAAGCGGTCCAATTTTTTGACCAGTAGCTACAATAATCTGATCATTAGCATCTAACACTCCATAACCAACATTATAATGATATCTCTCATCTTCGAAGCAAGCATTAACAATCAACTTGCATTCATTAAAAGCCCACCATTTATTTCTACATATCATCACCCCTGCTCATCCATAGTTTCAACAACTTCAATTAAAAAGGTCTATTATTATCTTATGTTAATTATGAAATAGATACCCAAAATATGAGATAAATTACTATAGCTCAAGTAAATTATGACCCATAGAATTCCACACTTTATATAAATAGACCATAATGCCTATTACACTCTATTTTTTTCAAATACACTCCATTTGTTCACTATTATTTTCAACATTTATCAAAAACTATTTACTCTTTAAAAATATTTTATTTACATCACATATTATTTCGTTTGTAAAAAAATTCTTTTACACAATAACGAATATTTCAAAATCCAATAAATAAAAAAAAAAAAAACTCATACTTTTCTCTTAAAAAATAGCTTTAAAATTTATAAACAATTTTAAAACTAATGTATACCCTGTTTCATGTTAGATTCTTCGTTCTATTTTTCAACCTTTTATTAGAATAACCATGTTTCCTATTTGATTCTTTGACCTATTAATTTAAATCGCATATGACAATAAATTTCCCATCAATGCATATTTTATTTCTTGTACTATCATTCTTCTATTGATTGTTTAGTACTAAAACCATAATACCGTAATCTGGTTTATTCATTTCAATTATGACCACAATTTGTCACAAATCAAGAATTAAAATAAATGAAAATTTCAAAATGCACAATTTGGGAATTTATTTATGATGGAAATATCAAGGTGTTGAATGTCATTGTAGTGCAAGATTCAATCATTCTTTCTATCTTCAATAAGGATAAGAATCATCAACTTTCAACTTGCTTTTTTTCATGGGCTTGTGCAAGAATATTATGAGAGTTTGGATATTTTTTTAACACAAAAATCACAAATACTTTATTATGTTATATAATAATTCAATATAGTTAGTTAATATTATTGCCACTTAAACATGAGAGGATCCAAAAGTTTTATATGTAGATGAACACATATTAAAAAAATGTACTAATAATGAATAGGATTTTGAGAAGTAATTTTCATAAATACGTATTAACAAAGTAAAGAAAAATGAGTTTGACTTGTGTGTACGTCTACAAGTAATGACATTTTGTATTAAATCGTAGATGTTGTGAGACTGAAATTTATAAAAAAAAAAAAAACAATTTAGGGTGTGTGTGACATAAAAAAAAGTAAAGTGTGAAAGTTATTATAGGACGAAAGTAATGGAGTATGTTTAAAATTTGTTAGATTAAGTAATTATGTTGTTATTTATTGATTAAGGGCATGTTTGTTTTGAAATTTTAATTTCAGATTCAAAAATTTGAAATCTAACACTCGTTCCACTTCGAGACTTGAGAATTCAGATTTTAAAATTCGACTACATACAAAACTTAATCTTACGAATACCTACAAACTCTATAGATACATATAAACGTTATGTAAACAACTGCTTAAATTACAAAACAAACACATACCAAGATTAAAATCTAACACTCGTTTTACTTTGAGACTTTAAAATTCAAACGTATACAAAAGTTAATCTTACGAATACCTACGAACTCTATAGATAGATATAAACAACTACTTAAATTACAAAACAAACACATACCAAGATTAAAATTTTAAAAAAAATCTTGAAATTCAAAAACAAAGGTACCCTAATTAATTCATTTTTCCTAAGTTGGAAAAAAAATTAAAAAATTTAATTGTGGAAAAATTAGGGGCTAGGCCCAAATCAGGACACCAATGCTCTAGGGTTCTGCCAGCGCCCCCAAAATTGTTACATTTGGCAATAATCATTTGGCATAGGTTTTATCGATAAACGAATTAATTGGGAAAATTTTCCATTAATATTTTCAAGAAAATTATTTTCATGCGATGAATATACAGTAAATTTCCTTTCCCATTTCCATTAGTATTTAAGCTCACTCATCACCATTTCAACAAATTTGTCCCCCATTTTCCCTTCACAGAGAACACACACACACATTCAGAATCAAATCAATTTCTCAGGGCGTCAAACAATTTCTGCACACTGCTCAGAGCTTCTGCAGAAGAAGATGAATTAAGAAACCAATCATTTCATGTGCGGCGTTCCTTAATTTGACGATCTTGCACACTTCATTTCTTTATGTTTTTATCGCAGGGCAAAGAAAAATGAATGCTGTTATCTGATTCTTCGTTGTCATTAAGGGTTTTTTTGTTGGTACCGAGTTCTAATTAGGGTTTTGTTTCTGATTACTTGATCAACTATATTTTTTCGTTCTTTTTTTTGGGGGTTGGGTGCTCTTTTAAGTTGACATTTGTGGGAACTAGAAAGCTTGGTGGTTCTATTCATTAACAAAAAAAAAATAAAAAAAATCTAGTTATATTTAGTTTATCGACGCCTTTTAACTGTTTGTTTTCCTCATTAGGGTTTGATATAGGTGCATAGTACCTTGTAATTTGTGGAAGAATATTGGTGTTGCTTGCTGTGAGCTACATTTTTGTGGAAAGAGGAAAAAACTGAGTACTTGTTCAGCTGTAGTTGTAGTTTAGAATAAGTAATAGTGTATGGGAGAAAATGAGGGCTGGACTAACCCATGTGAGCCATTGCCAAATGGGCTCTTACCTGCGGCGAACCCTGTTCTGCGGGCCATTGACACAGAGCGGTGGATGATTGCAGAGGAGCGGACTGCAGAGCTCATTGCCTGCATCCAGCCCAACAAGATTTCCGAGGAGCGGAGGAATGCTGTTGCAGAGTATGTGCAGCGCCTCATCGCGAAATGCTTCCCTTGTCAGGTAGTTACAATGATTACGGAGCATGTTGATTTTTATAACTGAAGTACTGGTTTCATTTTTATAAAGAAGTAATAATTACTCCAGTAAGTATACGTGTCGTTTTCTCATTGCGGAGCTGGTTTTAATATGTAAACTTTTTTGGAAGTATGCGGTATGTGTTAATCATGCAATCTCTTCAACGTTGTATTTATGGAATGTCGTTGTACGTGGAAGGTCCTATTCATGCATTGATTTTATGTTGATTTGAGGCATTGCCTAATTTAGTCAAATATATGTGCTCGAGAACTAGAATGCAGTACCAACTACCAAGTGAGCATGTGGTGTTTGTTTGAGATACTGAATTTTAAACTGCATAAGTGATTGGTGGCACTCGGAATAAGAATTCAAATTGAATCGTAATTCAACATTAGCTGTTATAAGTTATCATGAAACTCTAATGCAGAACTGTTTCTTATTACGATTACACTAAAAAATCATGGTGAAACTGTTATTGGTTTGCTTTAGTGATATTCATTCTGTTTCCATTAAGACTTGTTTGACCCTTTGCCCATTGTCACAGGTCTCCACTTTTGGTTCTGTTCCCCTGAAGACTTATCTACCTGATGGAGACATCGATTTGACTGCTTTCAGTCAGGATCAGAAATTGAAAGATACATGGGCCCAACAGGTCCGAGATATTCTAGAGAGTGAGGAGAAGAATGAAAACGCTGAATTTCGTGTGAAGGAGGTTCAGTATATTCAAGCAGAGGTATGTTCCCTTTTTATTTGCAATTTTCTGCGATATTCTTTTTTGTTATCAAAATATTACCTCGTGTGCATTTTTTTTTTTCATTTATCTCTTCAACTGTTGCCTGCGTTCCATTTTACAGAATTGTGTGAATATCCAGGTATATAAATAGAATTTTGTTATTTTTTTGACATTAATTCTTATCAGTGTGGTCTGGGTGTTTTTCTTCCTTCTATAACTCTATTGGTACAGTCACTTGGTGGCCAATCCACTCTGATTAGAACTCTAATTTTTTTTCGAACTGGATGCTATCAGTTTCAGTGCCCAACTCTTTATCTTTAATTCGAGACATTGGAATTTATAGTTGTGGAAGCTCCAAATGAAACGCTGCACTAGGGGTGTGCGAAATTCGGTTGGAACCGAAATAACTGACCTAACTGAACCAAATTAGGAAACTTGGTTCGGTGTTCGGTTTTGGAAATGCAATTCTTTTTTTTTTATTTAAAGTTCGGTTTCGGTTTTCTACAATGAGAAAGCCGAATTATCCGAACTGACCGAATATTTCTATTCTGCTCAAATCTAACCTAATTCCTAAGTAAGCCCTAAGCCCCACATCCCCTCCTTCTCACTTCAAACAGTTACCCACCACACGCCGGTGGCTGACCAAGCTTGCTCCCTTGCCTTGGCCCTCACACCAGATGGCCAGAGTCGTACATGCCAAAGAAAGTCAGTCCTATTTGAGTTCTCATTTAATCGTTTCACACAAATAATACACCGCTCTCTTGCACACGCAACAAAAAACCATAAATGTTAGTCTGATTCTGATAATTTAAATTGGTCATAAGGATTGCTGCTAATTTAATTGTTTCGTATCTGATTCTGATAATATAATCCGGTCATAAAGGTTTTCCGAATTGTAAATGTTAGTCATGTTATTTAAATAACTCTGTGAATGTGTAAATGTTGTTAGGACATGGGATACAACCATTGTTTATTGTTCTTGACATCTTGTTCCTTCTGAGTTTGTAAATGCGTAAATGTTGTTAACCCTGCTATTGGAAATGGGGATATTCCTATATTTTCACACCCCTACGCTGCGTGTGTGTTGATCTGTATTGCCAGGTTGTTGTCAATTTCGTCTGCTGTGGGTTTGAAGTACAATATTTTCTGGATTGCTCTATGCCTTTATGATTTTTCCTTAGTTACTGAATTAGCCCTGGATAGAGGTGGATATGGGACAGCATTCTCCTTATTTCTTGGCAATTTGTTTCCATTTGTGAAATAAGTTTTCAGTTTGAGTTGTGAACAAAAAATTTGCATTAATTGGGAGCTAATTTAACATTGGCATATGAGGAATGTGAATGTTATGTTATATAGAAGTCAAGATGGACTTGTTATTGGATTTAGAGATCAATATAACAATAAATTACTTTTTTTTTTTATGATAAATAAGTCCTGTTTGATGTTCCCATCTTTTATTTATCAGGTGAAGCTTATTAAATGTCTAGTGGAAAATATAGTGGTGGACATATCTTTTAACCAAGTTGGTGGGTTATGCACGCTCTGCTTCCTTGACGAGGTGTGTAGTTTCATCTTCACTAACAATATGAGCTTTTATAATATTTATGAATCTGAGATGAATTACTTGTTGTCTGACCGTGTATAACCTCTACAGGTCGATATTCTGATAAATCATAATCATTTGTTCAAGCGTAGCATTATATTGATCAAAGCGTGGTGCTATTATGAAAGCCGCATTTTGGGTGCTCATCATGGACTCATATCTACTTATGGCCTGGAGACTCTAGTTCTTTACATCTTTCATTTGTTCAACAATTCCTTTCATGGACCACTGGAGGTGACTTCGTCTTACGTTTGTCTGTGCCCATGTTGTCTTGTTTCTTGATTTTTCTTCTGAAGTACTTAATGTTATACTTGCAGGTCCTTTATCGTTTCCTGGAGTTCTTTGGCAATTTTGACTGGGACAATTATTGTGTTAGCTTATGGGGACCTGTACCCATTAGTTCCCTACCAGATGTAACTGGTATGATGTCACCATAACTCTTTTATTAATAATGCATGGATGTATGCCTTTTGCATCCCTTGATTTGTTGTTTCCGTTGTAATTTTGCAGCAGAACCTCCCAGGAAGGATGGTGGAGATCTGCTACTCAGCAAGTTGTTTCTTAACGCTTGTAGCACCGTGTATTCTGTTTTCCCTGGTGGCCAAGAAAATAATGGTCAGCAGTTCGTGTCCAAACATTTTAATATCATTGATCCTTTACGTGTGAGCAACAACCTTGGGCGTAGTGTTAGTAAAGGTAAGAATGGCATAGTTTTTCTTTTGTGTGTCTTTCTTATTTGGGGTCAAATTTTCTCTACTTTGTTCTCTAAATAAGTTTCAGCTGCATATGTATTCTCCATCCTATTCATTTTTATTGTTCCAAAATTATAAACAAATCTCAATTTTCTTTAAAAATTAGAAGTACCCCAACTAACAAAAGTTAAGTTAAACCAGTAGCTGTCAAGACTAACCCTGGAAAAGAAAAATTGGAGAAAAATGGAAGTTTATATTTTTGAAAAAAATAAATACTTAAAAGGATATCTTTACCCTTAAAACCAAATAAATATTAACCATATATATTTCAATCGTGATCTTGTGATCCATAATTCCTTATTTCCTTACTTAAAAAAAGAATATGCACAAACACAATATATATATTGTTTAAAGATTTCATAATATTTCCTTATGTTTTTCCACTTTGTATATTTTATTAATAAAAGGATGTTTCTTGAATATATATATATACATTTCTTTTAATTCGTTAAAGGTAAAAGATAAGTTGTAAAAGAAGTTGATATTCAAACTCTTTAAAGTCACATTCTTATTTTAGTTGAATTTTTGCACAATCTTTTTGGATAGTCAGTGTAATTTACAAGGTAGTGATTTTCTATTTCTGGTAAATTGACTGAACCCAGTGTCAGTTTCAGAATTATCCCTTATAATTATCTTTTTGGTACATGAAGGCTTTGCTTGTGGATAGAATGGTCCTAAAATCTGTAGTTTCCCCTTGCGGAGTTTGTCTTGACAATAAACTTACGTGCGTCCACTAATGAAAGAGAGTGATGAACATCTTGTTTTTCTCTAGGTCTTTAATGCCATCTAACTAGTTATATATATATCATTGGCTTGTATATGCTAGTTTTTTTGCTAACCACATCTCAAGGAATTTGACCTAATATACAGCCTATCACCAGGATTGCCAAGTCATTACTAATAAAGCTCAGTTAATGTCAATTGGCTAAATTTGGTGAACTTTTCATATAAATTGATTGGCTGAAAACCACTTCCTCTTTTTATTTGTTCTGTTGATAAATAATCGACATGGAATTTTATTTATAATTTGCTTAATATATCTCTACGGTAATTGATTCTCTTAAATTTTTTGTGCAAATTAAAGGCCATTAATATATGGAAATGCATCATTTTTGTGATCTCATTTTTCATAGTCATAAAAATGTAACGTTTTCTGTTTTTCAGGTAATTTTTATCGAATACGAAGTGCATTTGGTTTTGGAGCTAAAAAACTCACACAAATGCTCGACTCCCCGAACTCTGACGTTAATTTTGAAATTAACCAGTTCTTCATGAATACATGGGAGAGGCATGGAAGTGGTAATCGCCCTGATGCTCCAGGGGCTGATTCATTGCGCTTGACATTATCTACTTCAGATATGCCTTATGAATATCAGAATTCCCATGATGTTAGCAGTGGGAAAAAGTCGGAAGAAAACTCCAAAAGTCAATTCAACTTGAACAGTGCTGTCTCGAATCTGGCTGTACCTAATGATAAGATTCTGAGAGATATGAAGGCAGATCATTCGGTAAGCGACACACAGGCAAGGCTTCTTTTTGCCCGAACACACTCTAGCCCTGAACTCACTGATAACCATAGTGATGGCTCGTCTCAAGTACAACGTAACAGACATGGAGCAAGTGAAGATGTTCATGCTACATATTCAACAGGGGATTCTAGTAATTGGAGAAGGAATGTTGAAGATACAGCTGCAAGGCACGTTCCATCCTCGCAAATTCTTGATGCTGCTGACTTAACCAGTGTTTCAAATAGCTACCACATGGATTTGGGATTAGAGGCCTTAAGTGAAGAGTTTCCAACCACCTCTGGAGGGCAATTGATGCACCAGGAAGAGCAAGATATTGTGAACATGATGGCGTCTTCTTCACTTCAAGGGTACAATGGCCAAGTTCATCTTCCATTTAATCTATCGTCAGGTCATATGCCTTACTCCATCCCACCATCGTTTTTTGCTTCTATGGGATACACTCAACAAAATTTTCCAGGATTTGTTCCTTCAAATATTCCTATGCTGGACCCGTCATTTCCGCATATGCAATTTCCCCATGGTTTGGTTTCTCCTCAATTTAATCAATATTTCCCTGGCGTTGGGCTGAATCCATCCGAAGATTCAGTTGAGCGAGGCAATGCAAATTCCAGAGATGCTGAGGATGAGTTTTTGCCAGAGCTAGATGCTGGTGGGCATGCTACTGAGAATGGAAATCTAGACACAGTCCAATCTGATGATAAACCATTAGCATCACTCTCTGGTTTAAAATATGTTCCTCCACAGTCTCGAGTAAGTGGCTCTAGCAGTGCCTTAAGAGTTCAGCCGAAGCATCCGAGGGAAAAACGTGGAGCAGTGAGTGAAAATATTGATAGTTCCTCATTGCAGGAAAATGCTGATATTTCAAGGCTGTCACCAGCCGCTCAAAGTAACTCTTTAAGAAGTAGAACTTCTTCAGAGAGCTCCTGGGATGGATCATCAGCGAATACACCTAGATCCACAAAAGAGAAAAGAGGAAAGAAGATACTTCCTACGGATTCGAAGGATATGGACGATGATGATCAAGAGTGGAGTTCATTATCAAATATGGGGACTGAAACTGTCGATCGGAACCCTGGTGCAGAGCCCGATTTTCCTTTGCACGTTTCTAGGCACCACATTCCTGGCTTTGATGTTGCTCGGACAAGTGATTCCAACTCGATGATGCCCTTTGCACCGATGCTCATTGGTTCTGGCTCTGGACAGAGAATGAACGACAATTCTGGGATGATATTTTATCCTACTGGCCCACCGATCCCTTTTTTGACGATGCTTCCGTTTTATAATGTTCCACCTAAGACAGCTACTTCTGATGCATCAAGTAGCCATTTAGATAACAGTGAGTCTTTGGTGAATTTTATTTCCAAGGGATCTGATCAGTCAGAAGAGTTAACTAATGAGACATCTGAAGAGCAGAAACCTGATATTCTTAATAGTGACTTTGCTAGCCATTTGCAAAGCTTACAATTTGGAAGGGTGTGTCAAAACCCACGTTACCAAGGATCTTTGATGTATCCTTCACCTGTTATGGTTCCACCTGGTTATGTCCAGGGTCGGCTTCCGTATGATAACCCAGGTAGACCACTCAATACCAAAATAAACGTCTTCTCTCAGCTTGTGACGAATTATGGCCAACGTCTGGTTCCTGTAACAGCTCCTCCCCAGTCGGTTTCCAGCAGACATCCCAATATGTATCAAGGCTACATGGATGATATGCCCAGATATCGTAGTGGGACTGGAACTTACCTGCCTAATCCTGTAAATACACTTCTTTTTTATTTTCTGCTTTGCTTATAATTTTATTTTTCTCTGTTTATATCTGGTCACATTATAGTATTTCACTTTATATATTGTTGTTGATAATGAATTTGATTGTTTTGTTCTTGCTTTTATGTTAGTTAGGCATGGAGGTTGATGACCTGGGAATCATTCTAGGTCATCGTACATAAAATATAGAAGGACTTATGTTATCTGAGGGGAGTTTTCTTTGGGTAGTGTCTAATTTTGTAATTTCCTTGAGTGAAAGTTAACTGTGCTTCTTGTTACTAGTAGACTTTTATCTTTAGTACTGTTACTGGCTTCTGAGAAGTCAGAAGGATTTGGATAAACTTTAGCGAAAGGTTCTGGTGGTCTGGCTTTTTTACTGCTGCATGATTTTTCTTCTAAATAAAATTTATTTGGATCATACTTTATATTTAGCACTTCTCATTCTGTGCAATATTGTAACCTTGCTTTTTTTCCCTTTCATTGCTTGAAAAGATTCCTGTTAGGGAGCGTCATTCGGCTGGTTACAGAAGGGGAAATTATAACCATGACAGAAATGATAACTTTGGGGACAGAGATGGAAACTGGAATGCTAATTCAAAATCACGAGCTGCTTCACGCAGTCATAACCGCAGCCAAAGTGATAAGTCGAACTCAAGAACTGATCGTGTGGCTTACAGTGAGGGTCGATCTGACCGCGTATGGAACTCCTACAGGCAAAACTCGATCCCTTCGTACCAACCACAGAATGGTCAGTTTCACTCAAATTCTAGTCAAACTGGTCTTCAAAATATGGCACATAACTTGCACCTTTTGGCAGCCATGAATCCTAATTCTAATGGTGGACCTTCTGGCCCACCAGTTTTGTTGATGTATCCATTTGAAGAGGGTCCCACCTTTTGTAATCATGAAGACCCGCTCAATTTTGGTACTCTGGGTTCTGTTTCAGATATAAACGAGCTGATCCAGATTAATGATGGAACACAAGCCAGGGCAGTTGAGGATCACAGATTTCATGGGAGCTCTGGGCATCGTTCTTCACCAGATCAACCGTCTTCCCCTCATCATCTGAGGTAATGGTTATCTAAATTTCCACACTCAATTCTAGCTTAATTGGTATTGTGTTGTGAACTCTATTACTGTGTGGATATTTAATAAGTAATAACTACTGAACAACACTAACATAACTGAAATCATGTTATTCAAGTTAAGTCGGGGTGTCAGATAACTTACTATCATAATACTAGCGTGGCAAAAAAGATACCACACAGCAGCACAAAACTACTCTAGTTATTAAATCTTGTGTACTAGAAAAAGCTTGAGGATTTTTCCTTGTGTTGTATCTTCGAAGATTTGCGCATTAGTGGTTTCCTTATCTATATTTTGGTGAAGAGACCGCACAGACCACTAAGTGGGAAATGCCATCTGACACCATAATGTATATATATGGGACATATATAGACAAATCATACAAATGGAAGGAGCTGAACTCCATAATAATTTATATGAATGAAGCTTACAAATTCTACTTAGGAAAATTTAAGTGTAATTGCCCCTTGTTCCACTGTTCTCTACTTTTGTTATTTGATATATTTGAACATGAAATGTTTAAACTCTCACATATTTCCTACAACTAAGTAGCTATCAGGCACCTGAAATAAGATTTTGTGTTGTCTTAATTTCATGAAAACAATAATAATATGGTCCTAGCTGCTTTATATTATCAAAGCCTCCCTCTACATGGTTGTATATATTGCTGGTTTCTAAAGTTCCTTACTGAATTGCAAATTTGCCATAAATGTAGATGAGATGAACTATATGTCTGATCCGATTGTCGTTCCACTACTAAAACTTTAACCTTTTGGAGTAATACAATTTCTTTTTTAACAGGAGAATTTGATTACATATCCGGGTTCGAAGGAAACAATCAGGCGACGCGTGAGAATATTCAACTGGAGATTGATAGCTGTGGCGGGGTGGACTGGACTACAGTCCACAGTTCCCCATATTTTTGCCCTGGTACAGATTACAGCGGGCTTGTTGTACCTTATGTTGTTATAGTTCTGCTCAGGAAAGGGCTTCTTTCGGCCCAGTACTTGTGTGTTGAATAGCTAGCAAACTTTAACTCTCGTCGCTTTTATCTTTTTCGTCAGTCGTAATCCAGATCCTAGAACTACAGTTTTAAGTATTACAAGAATTTTCTTTTGAAACATAAATATTTCGCCGTAGATTATTGTAGGGTTTTGTTTTATGAATAGCCTCGTTTTTTGTAGCATCACCTATATATATACATTCTAGCAATGTGAATGGCAAAGATATATTTAGATGGCCAATTTTCTTCTGTCATCTTGATTTTTTTTGTCCAAATTTCTATGCATATTATATGCCAATGGCACTTGTTGCTTAGAAATTTGGGCTCGTAAATTAAGGGGACGAATGTCTCTTGGTCTGTTTTTATATTATGTTGTCGTTTTTTTGTGGATAATTCAGCATAATTAACATATTTTGTTTAGGATGCTTGATAGATATGTTGAGTTATCTTTGATTAAATCGGATATTTTAACGTGAATGATGTGTTTTTCAGTGTGTTGGGTAGAAAATCTGCACACGATGGAGAGTATTTTTTGTGTTGGGTAGAAAATTTATTTTAGGTTTGATTCGTCAATTTTCTTGGACTTGATTATGAGTTAATTTACCCTTGTGTTCAAGTAGACAAATAAATAATTTACAATAAAACTGTTTTTTGCTTTAATGAACTTAATATCTATGCACAAAGGTCTCCAATTTTTGTGCTCGGATTCTCTATAACAGTGTTCATAGGTTTATATTTTTCCATCCTTTGTTGTAATCTCAGATTTGGCTATGTGTACATTTTTTTTTTTTTGAAAGCAAGACTTTCATTATCTAAATGCAAGAATGACAGAGGTTAAGAAGGTCATCCATAAAATTTGGAGGTTCGCCCAAACTATACGGACTCACATTATCACACGAAGCCTGAGCAAAATCATGTGCCATGATATTGGCATTACGACTAACATACTTAACAACACAAGTAGAATTGACATGAAGTATTCGTTTTGTGCAAACTATATAATTACTAAAAATTGATTCATCCACACCCCACGACTCTATCGCATCCCTCACCCTAATTGCATCCGTTTTCACCACTACTTTGGCTAGATTCAAAACGCGACGCCCACATAAGAGAATGATTTAAAAGGCTTTAATATATAGAGAGATAACGATTGTGATTCTACATAATTTTTCACAACCGCTTGATATAAAAAATAAAATAATCATAGGGAATCTTTGCAAACTCAATAAACTGATTAACTTAAGCACTTAAAAGCAGTTTCATTAATATATTCTGCACACATTCCTGGTATACAAAGTCATTTTTATAAAATTAATAAAAGTGATTTTTTAAAAAAACCACCATAAACTTCTACCCAAATGCTTAAAATCACTTTGTTTTAAAACACCATCCACATTTCTATCTTCCTACAAATATCAATTTTAATAAAGCACAATAAATTCTCCCTTAGTATAAATAGCAAGAAACATCTAAGAAGATTGGAAGAAAAGATCTTTGCGAGAAGAATTAACTCCCATTTTGTATGTGATAATATTAAAAAAACAAAATAAGGGTACAATATAATAGTCTAAATTGACTGTGCCTACTGCATAATAATAATTTTAAAAAATAAAATTAATGGTGTATAGATAGTAATTGGAGTGTGTGCAGTAACTGGCTAAAATAGAGGCACATTAGAATGTGAATCAGCAGAAAACACAATAACATTAAGACACAAACTCATAATCCATAGAAAACACAATAGCATTAAGACACAAATTCATATCCTCATAATCCATAGAAAACATAATAAAAAAGTAACAGTATTAGAAATGACAAAATTTAGGAAATTCACTTGCTCAAAGCTTGTCCTCGAAATCAGACAGAGGTGTCATCTGCTCCTTCAAACCCTTCCTTTTACGAATCTCAGAGACAAGATTAGCAGCTTGAGATCCTGCTTCCAGAGGATCTGAAGACATCATGTCCCAGTGATCAAACACACACTGTGGGAAGGCCTGACCAGACGTCGCAGCTCTCAACGTACTCGAGAAACCAAATGATTCAACAACTGGAAGGTAAGCCTTGATGTTGTAGAGAGGGGTACCCATCCTCTGCATTTCCTCGAACACATGACCACGCTTCTGATTCAGCACACTGTAGATTCCACCAAGGGCATTTTCCGGAGCTTGAATCTCCACAAGGTAAACCGGTTCCAATAGACGAGGCTTTGCAGTGAGGTGGGAGGCATACACAACCCTCCTTGCTGTTGGGATAACCTGACCACCTCCTCTGTGGATAGCATCAGTATGAAGTACAACATCACATACCTCAAAGCAGATACCTCTCATGTTCTCCTCAGCCAACGGTCCTTCCTTGGAAGCCCATTGGAAACCAGCCACAACTGAATCTTTGATTTCATTAAGGTACTGCACTCCCTTACACATATCAACCACCATGTTTGGGCCCGTTGTTTCAGGACCAAAGCACCAGATCTTTTTAGCAAGTTCCTTGTCCCAACCAAACTCCTCCGCCAGGATCTTGGATCGAATCTTGGGATCGTCCCTGGGACCAATGCGCCCATCATCAATGGCCTCAGCAAGTCCATCTTCCAATGGTCTAGCTTCCATATACAGACGGTTGTGCTTGTTGGGCGATTTGCTCATGACTGTACGTACAGACCTCTCAAGGACCGTCTCACGGAAGGAAACAACTGGGTCAGATTTTATGATTTCAGCACCACCCATGAAGTCATCCTGGAGATCCTTCAAGCAAATCTCAAGGTGCAATTCACCAGCACCAGCAATGATATGCTCTCCAGATTCCTCAATGGAACAGACAACCATAGGATCAGATTTCGCCAAACGCTTTAAACCTTCCACAAGCTTTGGAAGGTCAGATGCAACCTTGCACTGCACGGCAACTCTGACAACAGGCGACACTGAGAACTTCATTGCTTTGATTGGATGAGCATCCACTTCCTTCTCATTTGTCAATGTAGCATTTTTGGTGATGAATTGATCGAGCCCAACCAAAGCAACTGTGTTACCACACGGCACATCTTCTACGGTTTCCTGCTTCTTGCCCATCCAGATAACAGTTCTCTGGACACTCTTAACATACAAGTCCTTTTTCTCACCAGGAACATAGTTAGGGCCCATGATTCTGACCTTCAAACCAGTTGACACCTTCCCAGCGAATACACGACCAAAAGCAAAGAACCTACCCTTGTCGGAGGCTGGAATCATCTTAGACACGTAAAGCATGAGAGGTCCCTCAGGATCACAGTTTCTAATAGCATTAGCATAAACATCATCAAGTGGTCCCTCGTACAGGTTCTCCACACGATACCTTTGAGCTGTATGGGGTGAGGGAAGATGGAATATCATCATTTCCAATAATGCGGAACTTGCAGGAAGCCAAGTCTGCATAACACGCTTCATCAGAGCTTTCCCCATCAACTCCTTCTCATCAGACTTCATTGTGATACCAAGCTTCTTCAACATAGGCCACAACTTATCCTTCTCGTCGTTCATGCAGGTGGCAATGACCTGCTTGATGGGTTCGTAACAGAACTGAACAAACCCACGTTTGCATGAAGGAGAGCCAGTATTCTTGCTAGTCCACTTCTTTGTGGCGGGATCAAAGAAATTCTCTCCCCAGAGCCTTTCCATCATCTTGTTCTCATCAACGCCAAACTTTGATGCATACATCTGCGCAAAGTTTGTCAGGGTAAAAGCCCACCCATGCAAACCAGCAGAAAAGGCAACAGTACCTTTCTCAGGGTAAACCATAACATCTCCAAGAAGGGGATCCTCATATGTGGCCATGATGACATTTGCGTTTTCAATAACCCTCTGGAAAGTCTGATAAGCCTCCTCTCCATCCACTTGCAGCTCAAGAAAACACCTGTCCATCTTGTTAACAGTCAAGACGGGTCGAATTCTTTCACCAAGAGCCTGTCGGAGAACAGTCTCAGTCTGCACACACACACCTTCAACACAGTCCACCACCACAAGAGCACCATCAGTGATTCGAAGAGCAGCTGTCACTTCAGAAGAGAAATCAACGTGCCCAGGCGAGTCAATAAGATTGATGAGGTACTCATTTCCCGCTCGATCTCCCTTGAAATGCTTCAATGACTCATCAGTCATCTCATAATACAGAGAGATACCAGTGGACTTAATGGTAATACCACGTTCAGCTTCATCAGCTCTTGTGTCGGTCATTCTAACATCTCCAGCAACCTCTTGGGCAATAATCCCAGCGGCCGCAACAAGAGAATCAGTAAGTGTGGATTTTCCTGCCATGAAAGTATCATCAATAAACATTAATAATGCTCAAGAAAGTGAATTAAGCTGAACAAGTTGTATATAAAATCAAATCTACATACCATGATCGACATGGGCAATAACAGACATATTACGAATGTTATGCTTGCGGTCCATAATAGCGCGGAGCCCATCTGCGGTGAACTTCACCTGAAACATCATCAATCAAGTACTACTGTTAGATCCAACCACATATATTGATCATAACATCATAACTAAGAGTAGATCAGTATGTTTACCATTTTGACTTGCTGAAACTATCCCACAGGTTAACTAAACCACCTGAAATCGAGAAAATTGAGAAAGAAAGCTTCAGATACACCATATAAGTGCGGTGCAATAAAAACTTTGCATAGTAATAAAAATCATGGATTGAAACATGGAAGAGAAAGAAAGCTTTAGAAACACCATATAAGTGCTGTGCAATAAAAACTTCGCATAGTAATAAAAATCATGGATTGAAACATGGAAACGAAACCATAAATCTACAGATTAGGGAATTACTTACAAGAAACGCAGGAAGCTGCAGCAGCAGAGATGAAACAGAGAACGGCGATGAGTGATTCTCAAACCCTAGGTTTTGAGTTTTTGAAGGAGTTGTAGTCGCCTCCCTAAATATATACTTTCAGCACAATTACGAAAGTACCCCTCAATTAGGATACTTTGACAAAAAAGTTGTTTAATTGATAATTAAGTTAAATATCTTCTCTTTTCAAAAAAAAAAAAAAAATTAAATATCTTCATATTATATGGATTAATTTTTTCATTACTTGTTTTATCAATTTAAAAGTACAGTATATGGTAATTATTCAAAATCATAAAACTTATTTTGATAATTTGCTTAAATATGGAAGAATTTTGGCAATTGTATACCCACGTAAAGAAATATACTCAACTTTCTTTTTTTTCGGCTTTTCAATGAATTATTTCCTTTTTCTGAATAACTATTCTTCACATTTCATTATATCCAGGAAGAAGGAAGTACACATTTAAAAAAAACTATTTCCTTCGTCCTATAATTTTATGCACACTTTTTTCTTAGCGGGAAATCACTACATTTTTTTGCACACTCCGAAAAATTAAACAACTCACATAATTTTTATCAATAATACCCCTCATTTATTTTACATTCCCCTACCTTTGTCAAATCTCTCCCACTTTACTCCTCCTTTATTTTACCTTACGCATCACTTTATTCAATTTTCTTAGTGTACACATCACTTTATTCAATTTTCTTAATTTTCGTATATCAAAGTGTGCATAAAATCTTTTAAGAGGGAGTATGAAAATTGCAAGAAAAAAATTGTTTTTATTTGACTTATATAGAAAATTTCATTAAATCATGTCTTAAGACATATCATTCATATTTTTCAAGTGTTTCGTTTCTTCAAACTGAAGAAAAAAAAATGTTTCTTTACAGGAGCAAATTCCACCAAATTCAACTAATTTCCTCAATTAATCTCCCTCAAAGATTCAATTCGTCGCTCCATTTTCATCATTATGCTCCCTCAAAACCTCGCCGGAATTCCTCCATCGACGGCGAATGTCCGAATCTCCTCAACCACAAAGACTGGCTTAGCCAACCTGAAATTATCAGGATTTTCCACAACCTCAAGAACCCTAATTTCACCCTTTCACTCCTTGATCAGCTCTCTACCCGCAAAGATTACAACCCCAATGAATCCCTTTACTCCACTCTCGTCAACAAGCTCGCAGCTGCCAAAAACTTCGACGGGGTGGAAACTCTCATGGAAAGAATCAAGCTCGAGCGGAAATGCCGCCTTTCCGATGGGTTTTTCCGCAATGTGATCAAGATTTACGGCCACTCTGCGGGTAGAATCAACAAAGCAATCGAAACCCTTTTCGATATGCCCAATTATAAGTGTTGGCCCAGTGTAACTACGTTTAATTGCGTCCTGAATTTGTTGGTTTCGAGTAAGCAATTTGAGGTTGTGCATAAGGTGTATATGGGGGCTTCCGATTTGGGTGTGGAGATTGATGCTTGTTGTTTGAATATAATCATTAAAGGGCTCTGTGAATGTGGCGAAATAGAGGCTGCCTTTAAGGTGTTCGATGAATTTCCCCAACAAAAATGTAGCCCCAATACGAGGACCTTTTCGACTATAATGCACGCCCTGTGTGATCGTGGGCGTGTGGACGAATCGTTCGATTTGTTGGATAGGATGGAGGTGGAGGGGGTGGAGGTGGATGCAATTGTGTTCAATATACTGATATCAGGATTGAGGAAGCAAGGGAGAATGGAAGAGGGGGTTGAGCTTTTCGATAGTATGATGCTTAAAGGATGTAATCCGAATCCAGGGACGTACCAGGAGGTGTTGTATTGCTTGCTTGATGCAAAGAGATTTTACGAGGCGAAGAATTTGATGGCGACGATGATAGATAAGCGTATGAATCCGAGTTTTGATTCGTACAAGATGGTTATACGAGGATTTTGTGGTGAGAAACGCGTAGACGAGGTCGAATGGGCGTTGAAGACGATGGTTGGGCATGGATTTGTGCCCAAAATGGGAATGTGGAAGCAAATTGTTCAGTGCTTAGTCTCAAATAATAAGCATGGAGCTGCTTCAGATTGTGCTTCTGTTTGATGGAATCAGTTATCATTTTCATTAGAAAATAGCATTAAAATTATTATACCTTTTAATTCCTAGTTAAAATTATTAAAAGTCTATTTATGCTTGAAATTTTTTTAAAAAAAAAAATTGGTTAAAGTTCCCAATTGATTTAATTTTATGGACTTAAATGTATATCTCCAAATACTCTTGGTAAAAAAGCACCCTTCAAGGAAGTTTGACAATGAATTGAGCGTTGTCCTCAAAGTATAAGGACCAATAGAGCGAGGCTTTTGATCCCTAATGAGTTTGTTGTTACGATTTTTTTGAATTTGAATAATTTTTTCGTTTTCGTATCCAATTGTTCGTTCTTATAGGGGTGTTTCTTTTTCCCTTGGTAAGGGTTTTGAGCAAGATTGTATAGCGCCCCGACCTCTGATTCGATCGATAAACGTATAGCTCTAGGAATTCTTTTTTTTTTTCTCTTAATATGAAACATTTTTGCCATTTTATAATAAACTGTGAATTTTCTAAAAAAGACTCTACCAAATGAAAATTATAATTTAGGAAGAAACCAAAAGAATAATCACTATGGAGGAACGATTTGGAATTACTTGCTGCCACTAAACGTGGAGAGTGAATTTACATTTACGACAGCGTACGAATTATAACATAGTTCAAAACTTTTGCAACAGCGACACACGAATCAGTGGCCGCTCTCCCCGGACTACTGACTAAGAAAACTGGAAAAATAATACGAGAATTATATCTATTTAGACCTCAATCCAGGTACATTCTTGAGTCCCATTTTACCAAGGACAAGCTTTGCAATGGCTGGAGGGTTGTCGAGCCCCATGCTTCGACTAAACTCGTTGACAAGCTGTACGAGCCTAGATTTGTCTCGACCAACATTCTTATTCGAGTTGTAGTAACCAAGCCATGCCTGGTATGCTGATTCTTTCGTCTTCATCTCTATTTTGGATAACGCACGTTCAACCTGCACCACAAAGAAACCCAATTTTGCAGGGGCCAAAAGTTAATGGAGAAAAAGTGTGAAAATATAAGGAAGTGCGTTTTTCGAATTAAATTTGATGGTCACCTTTTTTCTGGTGTCTGGATCAACCACAGGTTCAGGTGCCTTTGTTATTGGCAAATCTTTAACATTAGACAAGAAGAATTCTTCCCATGGAGCCAACATCAATATGCCTTGACCTTCTTTTCCTTTTCGTCCAGTTCGACCCAATCGGTGTACATACTGTTGCTTATCCGATGGAACACCAATCTAAATATAGAGATGAAACCAGTGTTAATAAGCATTCAGCAAAAAAAAATGAAAAAACAGTTAATGATTTGGAAAGGAGACCCAAGTACCTGCACAACAAGGGTAACATCGGGATAATCAACACCACGGGCAGATACATCAGATGTCACGAGAATAAGACCGGTTGACTTCCTAAACTCATCTGAAACTCTGGTCCTGTAACTTTGAGGTTTTCGAGAGTGTATCTCCCGGACATTAAGGTTGAGTTCACCTAGAAACTCAGCAACAAGCTTTGTTACCATTGCAGTAGTGCAGAAAACGAGAACCTGTTACACACAACATGGAAATTAGAAATTCAGTGAACTTTGAGGCTTTCCTCTCTTTAAAGAATGAATCTTAATTCCTTTGAGAAAGGGTAAGTTGCAATACAATGAGGATCAAGAATAGGTGGATTAAATACCTTATAATTAACATCATCTGAGATATGGTCTTTTAGCAGAGTGTAAAGAAGCGGGAAGTGTTTGTCCAAAGGAACAACTAGATGTGTCTGCTTGACCTGAAACATTTAATTATTACAAAGAATCAGCAAGGCATTTAACTAAGACCAAAGAACAAACAGCGAATTTACTAGTGAAAAGAGCGGTTATCAGCAATATACTTGTGCATGTGTCTCTTCACTTCCTTCCTCTACAGTGTTTATGTATTCATGGTCCCTTTTCAGAGCTACATGACAAATTTGACGAACCTGCAATACTAATATGTTCAGAATTCACTAGTTTCACAAGACACCATATGTTTATTTGTAGGAATATTACCTCTGGTGGAATTGTTGCAGAAAATAGAAGTGTCTGCCGCTGTTTTGGAACAGCAGCTATAATTTTCTCAATATCTCTGCGGAATCCCATGTCTAGTAAATGGTCAGCTTCATCAAGGACCAATACTTTAACACCCATCAATCGCGTTGCGAATCCAGATGTATTCTCTATATGGTCTCTAAGCCTTCCAGGTGTAGCCACAAGTATCTGTTTTTTATACGAAGAATTCATTAACCAACAAAGCAACAAATAATAATGTGCTCAACAAATTGCCTTCCAGGACAAACATAGTTAGATTAGATAGAATCCTAAAAGTTCTTCCAGGTGATTATTTGGCTTTCCATTTACCAAATGGTTAACACCTTTCCCTAAATTTTGCTGTATTATTGAACTTCTGATTCTATGCATGGAAATATCTATATATATTTAATGGTTGAATCAGAACTCAATACCAACGGGCAATGCAATACAGCAAGCTTACCTGACATGGATTGGCTTGAATTCGTTTTTGTTCCAAAGTTAAGCGGGTACCTCCGATGACAACTTGAACACCAATTGAAGGATGAAACTTCAACAATTTAGTTGCCTCTGCCGAAGCCTGACAAGCTAGCTCTCGAGTTGGGCATATAACGAGCACAATTATTGGAGGTCTTTTATCATCACGGCCAGTTGGTGGTGACTTTACAACATGTTCAATTGCAGGAAGCTGAAATTAACATAGCAAATATAAGCTTAGTGAAATTTTCAGAATTTCTCTGAGCAACATAAACTGATGTAACAAAAGTTCGTTATGGAGCACCCATGAATCAAAAAAATTGGAGATAGATGGAACAAAAGTTCGTTAATAAGAACAAGATGGCATACAAAAGCCAAAAATTATTTACCAAAAATGCTACAGTTTTTCCCGTGCCAGTTTTTGCCTTCGCTAGCACATCCTTACCTGAAAACACACAGATTATGAGAAACTATCAACATTGAACATATAATACAATTGAGGATGTAGGAGCTGTGAAGAAGAATCATTCTGGAAGAGAAACTGATCAGTGAGAAAATGAATAATTCGCATTGGCAGTTGGTATGTCTTACAACTTTGATCAATGAGGGCCGGGTGGTTGGGTTTCAATATTTAAGTACTGTTCAGCAAGAACAAGAAAAGGCAGTGGCCAGGCAAGGCATAGATAGACTCTTGAGTTTTTAATAAAACACTGTTTTAAGTTCACGTGGACTTTGAGCTAATGTACAGAATCACAGCAAAGTATCTACAGAAACTTCTGTCTACCTTTTAGAATGGCAGGAAGTGTTGCCTCCTGCACCATAGTCATGTTTACATATCCAGCATTTTGTATCCCTTTAAGTGACAATGCCGAGATGGGACATTTATCAAACCTGCAAAGCATACCCATATATAACTCTTCACAAATGTATCAAAGAAAAAACAAGTTGATCAAAATGAAAAACTATAAGCCCAACATTTTACGTAACAACGAATTGACAGCAGTTATTCTACATGATTCATGGAAATCATCTGACAAAAGATAATGTGCATACATACACTAAAGAGGCTTCAAACTCACCTGCTCTCACTAAGGTATGATGAATCAGTTTCTTGAGATGAGCTTTGAGGAACTTTGGGAGGAAGTTTTCCCTCAGCTATTACCTCTTCCTCATCATCATCCTCGTCAGATTCATCACTGTCGATTAATTCCTTAAAACTCGAATACCCCTTATCATTTTCCTCATCCTCATCATCTGTAGTTGCCACCCCACTTTTTTCAATCCCTTTCCCTCCTCTCTGTATCGCCGAACCACCACGACCACTCCCTCTACCCCTGCCATTTCTATAACCCATTTCCCCTCTCTCACTCTGTCTCTTCTCCCCCCTCTTCTCACTCGAAAAACCATTATCAATTTGCCTGTTCTCCCTCCTACCCTCATCTTCCCTGCTCAAAAAACCAGTATTGTTCTCTCTCTCACCACCCCTCCTAAATTCACCCGAATTTCCACCTCTACCCCTACCCCTCCCGGAGAAAGCCTCACGTCCGCCGCCCCTCCCGGAGTAACCCTCACGTCCGCCGCCCCTCCCGGAGTAACCCTCACGTCCGCCGCCCCTCCCGGAGTAACCCTCACGTCCGCCGCCCCTCCCGGAGTATCCCTCACGTCCGCCGCCCCTCCCACCGCCTCGCCTACCCCTAAAGTCTGAATTTCTATCAAATTCACCAACTCCCCTACTCTTCCCAGCGCCTCCCTCATTATCACTATCACTATACACATTAGTTTTCTTGAACGAATTCGAATTCAACCCACTAACCCAATCGCTCAAATCCGCCTCATCCTCAATCAAACTCTTGGAGTTAGAAGACGCAGCACGCATACCCCGACCCATACCCGACCCGATTCTGTCTTTGTTCAATTCAGCTGCAATCTTCCTTCCCCCAAATGCGTTCGGGCTGTGTACGGTTAACAGCAGCCTTCTCTGCAAATTCACTGGCCTAAAGAAATGGCAATTCAGCTTGTGAGGGAAAACTTCAGACAGAATAGGCCTGAAAATGGGATGAAAGGAGAGCTTGAGTGTCATTATATGAAAATTAGGTTAAGCGTGAAGGGTATTTTGGGTACCTGAGGATTTTGTGGAGTGCAGAGAGATAGGGTTTAAGCTTGGGCTTTACCCTATTTCTGCTACAATGAAGATTAGGGTTTAAGCCTTATAGATACATCTCTGTGTACGACGTCGTACTGGACAATGGGTGTATTTGTGAAATGGGCTGACTTTTTTTTAACCAGAAAAGTGGGCCAATTTGTGAAAATCACTCTTTGAGGCTATGGAAGTATTTTAATTGGGCTTTTATTTAGAAGGCCCATTTGTTATTAATTTTTTCTAAATAAATTAAACATAAATGTCAATTAATGACTTTTTAGGGTTTAAATTCGAATTTGAAATTTGAAAGTTTATTTTGAAAATTTAGAAAATAGATTATAAAATACTACTATTTTATAAATATTTATAATAACTACAAAAATCAATTGCCCATACCATTACAATAATTTAAATACACTAGATTTTGAATTCCTCGTGATTGATGATTTATCAAAATTTTAATACTTCCAAACACATTTTCTATTTTATTTTTATTTGATCAAACCATAGAAAATAATTTTTAAGGAGTGAAATTATTACAAGAAGAATAATAAAGAAAAATAATGTTTTTTTTAGCAAAATGTATGTATCTCATTTTTTTTTAAGTGATTGATAGCATTAATATAATTAATATTGTGATACTCATAGTATTTTGATATTTCATTTAATATTTCATCACTCTAACTAATGACATATATAAACTATTAAAAAGTGAAAAGTGATCTACATGAATCGAATATATCGTAATTAAATGTCATCCTTATATATGGATATACAGTCCGCATTTGTAGCTGCTAATAAAATGGAATTTTGACTTTAAATAAAAAAAAATGGCATCCCTATACACATAAGAATATGCCTCACATAAAACCATAGGACATGGTTTCAAATTCTTAATAAAAACTGTAAAAACATATAAAAAAAAAAGTTTATAATAATAAATAAAACGTGTGGTTTGTATCAGTGACGGACCTACCTTATGCCCAGGGGGGCCCGCGGGCCCCCCACTAATTTTATAAATTTGTTAGGGGTATTTTGGTAATTTCACACATATTAAAATTAATACTCTGTTTTATAATTATTTGCACATTTCTGATAAAAAAAAAATTCATAAAATTAATATATATGCGAACATCATTTTATTTTAAAATCGTCACTTATTTTGGGTCTACATTTTATCCTAATATTTCACTAAATCTATTTTACATCCTACTAAATTCTTCTTACACCTTATCAAATCACTCAAAATACGCTTTCTTATTTGACTCTACACCACTAAATTCAATTGTTTTTTAAAGTGAATCGGTTAAAATGTGTCAGTTATCACGGGACGGAGGGAGTATTAACTTGTACCAAAACATAGCAAAAGTCAACTTATCCGATCAATTTAATTTAATGAAATGTGACATATTGACAATTTTATAATGTGGAATTTTAATGAAAATAATGAGTACATATATTTTTTTTATAATAATATTAATCGGGCCCCCCTACCGAAAATTTCTGGGTCCGTCACTGGTTTGTATGTGGGGTTTAAAAAATCAGATATTTTGATTTACCATACGAAAAATTGGCCATGAAAAGACGGTTTGAGTTTGAAAAATACCGTGCGTCTACATCAACTTACATAACATGGGTGACTAAACACCTCAACCATGCAACTTATGTCTCCACTTGATTGGGGCCATACTTTACTCTCTATATGTATGAAATAGTCTTATACACGAGACGAATTTTATTTAAGCTATAATACGATAAACAAGTTTATAGAGTTTTTATTCAATTATGTTTAAAATGAAGTATGGCACATGTACTATTTTTATAGAGTTTTAATCCAGTTATCTGATCACTTAATTTAATAAAGAGATTCGCCCTTATTTACTCCATTCGAAAAATATGACTATTCAGATTTTTTTTTTTAAATGTAATTTTACCGTAATACCCTAATTAAATAAAATTTTATAATATTCCGTCAGAAGTATTTTCTTATTTTTTATCTGATTCTAGATATCCATAATCTGGATGTATAGTGACACTCTACTCCATGTCTCCATTAGTTTCATATTAAGTTTCTTTTCCTATTCTAAATTTTATTTTAGACAAATATATCTCTCAATAATGATATTTTAAATCAGGAGATGTTAATTTATTGTTAAATTGTCAATTGTTAAAAGTATTACTATCATATATTTTATGAAAACAAACACTTTATTTTTACCTCACAACATACATCCTTACTTTATTTTTTTTATTTTTTTTAATCTGTGTTTAAAGATATGAGTATACTTGTAGTGGACTGAGGGAGTATTATTATTACATTATTATATATATATATGTATATATATATATATATATATTTTTAAGATCTTATCAAGTTGAGTTTGAAATTGGATAAAGTTTATTTTCATATGTTTATTTCTACGTACTCATTGATTAATTATATTGTGATTATCATGAAACTTTTTCTATTTAATAATTTATATTAATTCTAAGACAACCTCAGTTTCTTGGTCCACATACTTTTTAGTTTGTATAAAGTCTATTCAAATTAATTATCTTGACCCTATGTCACATGCGCAGGTCAAACAAAATTTATCAATGTATATCTCCCATGCCTATCAATGACAAATGCATCGCCCTCAATAGGTCTCGGAACTTGTAGATTTACAAGTTACAATACGATTTTACTTATTTGGTAAAAAGTCTATTTTTTAAATAAAGTTACATAAATGGAGTGACAATGCAATGACACTTCTCCCCGTGATGCATACGGTTTAATTGTATTGTACACGAATTTACAGGTAATTCTTGATTCTACAAGAGTTCTTATTGTTGAGTCGATTCAATAGAGAGTTTGCGTTTGAATTTTTCGTTTCGTTATGTTATTGCATTAAGAAATTTTATTTTTTTAAAGAGTTTAGCTTTCTTTATTGCAATCACAGTTTTGAATAGGTAGCCCCTCCACGAAGTCCGGGGTCGACCCAACAAAAATTATTATTGAAACGATGGGCTTCTATAGCCAACTTATGTGCTACAACATTAACACTTCTTCTAGTAAACGTAATAGAGACATTCATGAAAGTATACTTTAAGGCTCTACATGCGTAGATATAATTTCCAAATGTGGAGTTAAAATCATTTCTAGAGTTGATCGCTTTAATCACTACTTTTGCGTCTCCTTCAATTACGCAATTGTTGTTCCAAGGGAAGGGGTGATGTTTGTTAATAATGAAAATTGATGAGTAATAAATTGCACATGCAACATATAGAAAAAAGATAAATAAATAAAAAAAGGGTCGAATTCGTATCAAAATCAAACCAAATAACATTTTATCACAAAAATTGTGCTAGACATACATACATCAAATTTCGCTTCCAGACCTGTGTTAACTCGAGGGTAAATGTGTATTATTATTGTAAGGACAAATACATGTTTCTTAAAAACATAACATATATGACCTTATAGTCATCCATAGTTGGAAGCGAGTTTTTTTATTCGTCTTGCGTGATTTTATTGAATAAATCTATTTAACCTGTTTTCTAATTTGTGATAATATTGCATGTGTAGTATTATAGTTTCCCTCCGTTTTTTAATAAATGGATTTTTAGTTTTTTTTTTCTTGTATACAATAAAATGATGTTTTAACATTTTTTACGTTGTTTGTTCCAATTGTACTTTCCCTTTAACTCGGGAAATTAATGTGATTAACAATCTCTTTTATTAATTAAAAGTATACTTGTCAACAGACACTCTCTCTTAACTCCAACAAATTTCACTCTCTTAACTCCAACAAATTTCACGAAAACTCACTTATTTAAAAAAGGGGGAGTATAAGTTTTGTCAAATATTGATTATTCCCTCAGTCACGTAATAACTTTCACATTTTTCCTTTTAGAACGTTTCACAATAACTTTTTATAAACTTTACTCTCACAATATTCTCAATTTTATTTCTTTAGACATACATATAAATCAACTAATTTATTTACTTTATACATAAAATTTTATGTCTCAAAATCTCACTTATCAGGAGGAATTAGTATTTTATTTTATTCATAATTAAAAAAAAACATTATTTTTTATATAGTTGACGGGCCAGCCCAAACGAGTGGGCCTTTAGAGAAAAACAGAGGCCCAATAAGGGATGAGGGGCGGTCAATTGCGAGCCACGACGTACCATTCACAGATAGACACGTGGAAATAGCACCCCGACCGTGACGGGTCGGGCAAAATTGACAAACGCTGTCAGGATATACAAACTCATTGGTTGGTGTGTTTCTACAACAATACAAAAACTTTAATCATTTTTACTTATTATTTTTACCTAATTTTACTTACAAGAAAAATAAATTTGTTTCAAACTCATAGTGGATGTCAGAAAAATAGAGTGGTTATTGGTTAAAACTGCAGTAACAGTTTGAGTACTGATTTACTTGGACCATATTTATTTTAGCTAATTTTTTCAATTTATTGAGTTTGATTATTAAGGTTAATTTATAGTGAGAGTCTAGAATACAAAATGAATATACGAGAAAAATTAAATAAATGTGTAAATAAACAGTAAAAAGATGTGATTTGTTGACGTGGAGACGTGTCATCATGACTCATAAGAATTGATAGTACTAGTAGTAAATTCTAGATTGTTGTAAATTCAATAATAGTGGAAAAATAATTATCGAATTTGATGGAGTAGAACGATTGCATAAATCACGGACTTAAGTTGGTTTAGTGGAATTGATTCAGGAAAGATAACAATTCATAAATAACGATTTTTTTATAGTTAACTGAAATCGACTGTTTCAAGGATAGTTGAATTAAAAATCAATTGTAGTTGAGTTTGCGTCAAACTCATAAGTTATTGTTGTAATGAGCTAGTTGTGTAAGCTTGTAACACATTAAATTAGAGTTTAATTGTGAAACTATGGTTATAAACGAGAACAAAATTGGAATTAACGGACTCAGTGAAGTGGCTCGTGGGAGTTGATTCCACAAAGTTTAACTTCAACGGAGTTGGTTCAGTGGAGATTCAGGTTTGAATCTATCGAAAAGATAACAATTTTTTTTATAGTTTCAAGTTTAAATTGACTATTTTCAAGGACAATCGAACTAGAAGTTAATTTGTAGTTAAACTCGTGTCAAACCCATAAATTGTTATTGTAATGAGTTGTGTAACACGTTAGATTAGATTTTCATTGTGGAACTACGGTTATAAACGAGAAACAAATTGGAATCGATTATGGGTAATTGAGAGCTTCGTATCTTGTGATTGTGTAAACTCCCGGTAAATATAGATCGTTTTAATCGAAATATGTAAATTTGTGTTAGTATTGTTTCTTTTCCAAGTTTATTGATGGTTCTAACACCAAACACGTCGAGTTCTTGGCCAAATAGTGAAAGATAATAAATGATGTTTAAATTCTGATTTATCAGAATATAAAACAGGATTAGCTAGCTAATTACAAAAAAAAAAAAAGGAAATATGACTAATGAAAAAGACTTTTTACTTAACGACAATCATCAAACATTGACACTTTAACATTTTTCATCAATTTAAAAAATAATAATAAAAAAATTCCACGATTTGATCATGTACTGAAAATAAAATAATCAATCAATTATTGCAACTAAAGAGGGAGACAAATACAGCTTAAAAGTTCTAATCATAATAAAGAAGTGTGATTATTACAGTCCAAAAAAAGAGTCTCAACAGTATAATGTATATAAATATACATGTAAGACAATATTATGAGAAAAATAAAAATATAATAATTATATGATAGGCTTCGTGTATAACTAAAACGACCTCAAAATAACTAAAAGGGCCCATAGACTCAAACCCATGACAAGTCAAAAGTCCAAATCGAACCATTGTACAAAATTGAGAAAATCGAATTTTTGAATTGAATTGAATCGAATCGACAATTATTGATTAATTTAGTTTGGTAATTTTGGTTGAACGGTGGTTTGTGTTAGACTGAGCAACTATCACAGTTAATTAGTTAGTTAGAAGTTGTGTTAGTAGAGATTACAATAATCCTTCTTTTCCACAAAAGAGACATACTCGATCTTATTCGACTAGAACCAAGACACTCAATCGGAAGTCAAGCTGACCCAAGGTTTCAAGACCATATGGAAGAATTTTGCACCCTTAAAAGTTAAGGCCCATGCATGGAGACTCTTATGGGGAAGACTGCCGACACGATCTAACTTTAGAAGAATAAACATCCTCAATCAGAATGATGATTTAAGATGCGTACTCTGTGGCGATGGTGAAGAAACCGAGAAACACATCTTTCTGGAATGCCCTCAAGCATACCAAGTATGGATGAAATGTTTGTCCTGACTCAAGATCTCGTCAGCATTCCCGACAAACATCTTGGATAACCTTATAGGCTTTGGGGGCATGCTAAAGTGCATAAATGGAAAGAAGATTGTTACATGTAAATGGCTATGTGTGGTATAGCTGATATGGAAATGGAGAAACGCGGTACTCTTAAAAAATGAAACCTTATCGATCACAAAAGTCAAGGAAGAGTTGAGAGCAAGAATGTGGAGCTGGTTCACGATTAAATACCCCACTCGGAACAATCCATCCTTCAGGTCATGGGTGCTAGATCCAATCAATTGCATGAACTGAAAATTGTGAAATGAAAGAGTCAGTACTACTTTCATATGTTATATCCTGTACACTGATTTTCTTGAGTATCCCTTGTACCCAGTTTTAATATAATCTCTTTTTACCGATAAAAAAAAAAAAAAAAATCCTTCTTTTTAAACGTCTTCTATAAAAACTTTTTAATACATTTGAATACTATTTTTGTCCATGAAATGTAATTTTATTTGTCTTATATTATCTGTCCACAAAATGTAGTCCATACACTTTATTTCAACTACTCACTTTATCATCACTCTTCAACCATCATTTAATTACTCAAATTGCCATCAACTCTATTCACAATGAACTTCATGATACCATACAATATAATTACTTTATCTACCATTTTCTTAAAACACGTGTCCACTCTTAATGGGACTACTTTAAATCGAATCGACTGAACCATCCGAACTTTTAAATCGGTTCAGTTCAATTCGATTTCAAGTTCATTTAAAAAAAAATAGATTATTTCTATCCAGTTAAAATCGAATGCGCACAACTAAAAATATGACTGGAAGCATTGTTTATACTAATTATTTACCAAAAAATTGATGTACACAATCAATATTCAAGATTGTGGAATTGCACAAATTGCAATAAGTGGCATTAATCTTAAATGCTACTAATTTCACAACTTTTAAATAAATACTATGATTAGGGAAGTGGTCCAAATGCTGCCATAGGATCTCTTAATCATATTATCAATTTGATGGGTAAGAAGATCTAAGATATTAGGACCACAATGGTTGTGGGGCCCCATAAAAAATTAAAATAAATTAAATTTAACTTCTAATATACTCCATGATGAATAATGGAATATTTTGAAATGCCATTAAAAATTATTGGTAAAGGAAAACAAACAACAAACAATTTGGTGTTGCACTACAAAGTCATTTTCTTAGACCCCTCAAAACAAAAATAAATGTGTACTTTTTTTATAAGTATTTTATTTATTTGGTTAATATAGAATTGGAATAAAATAACCAAATACATATAGAAAGAGTAGGTGCTTTTTAAACACCTATTTGTATGCCCTACCTCTAGGTTGCCCACATCTTTTTCTCTTCCTTTTATTCAAATCTATAAAAGGAAAGATAAAAAAATTGTTGGTGTTGCACATGCACACATTAAACATATATAATTGTGTGCTTTGAGATTATATGAGGATTTAAAAATAACTGAAATACACACCAATAAAAAAGTTATAGTAAATTTAGAAGAAAATTCTTAGTATAATGTTATACTGTTATATACATTTCACGCGAATAAAAAAGTTATAGTAAATTTAGAAGAAAATTCTTAGCATAATATTATATTGTTATATACCACGTAACTTAATTTTAGCTTATGTTTATAAATTTTAAGATTTTAGTTTTTATTATCTGTAATTAAAAGTAAATATCATGCAATTATCTGCAAATCGCTGACTTTGTTGTTTATTTACACATCGAGTCTCAAATCGTGTATCTGTAATCGGCCCCCTAATGTTTACTTTTGATTGTAGGTAGTAAGGACAATCGAAACAAACAGCCGAACCACATTAATTAGTGGATCTACCCATTAAAAAGAAGTGTCAAAACGATGAGCTTCTCTAGAAATTAAGCGTGCCAACGAGTTAGCACTATCGCCACTACGTTTCTTAAAATTAACTTTGACGTTCCTAAACTGAGAGAGTAAAACCTTGCATGCTTTAACATTTACAAAGGCGTTAAAACGTACGCATTCTCTCCGTTTCACTATAAGTTTTTCACATTCTTTTTTATGGATGTCATTCCATTTTTTTTTTCTCTCACATCTACTGCATCTATTATTTTATCATACAGTATTTCTTAATCAAAACACACAAAATAAAATAAAGGAAGGAAGTACATTATATTTATATTATATTGTATTAAAAATATAGTATTACGTTAATTAAGTGTATTTATTATTATTAGTAAAATAAAATTATCCACTTTTAGTATGAACGTATGACGTATCAAATGTACGTGACATCTTAAAAATCTTGGACAAATTTGACTTTGTAACTAGTTATTTTCTTCATTTCAAATTATGCTTATTTAATTTAAAATATTATGCTTCATAATTCAATGTTCAATGATTGACATCTGACTTCGGAAAAGATTTTCTTATGAAACTACTAGTATTTTCTAATGAAATAATGTAATAATGTGTCATGACCTTTTTTTTTATATTATTATTATGATATTATAATAGTGTAAATTGCTGTATATTTAAGTAATTAAAATTATTTTTATAAATAAAATTAAATAATTAAAATGAGGACCAAGTGAGCATTAGTGGAAAAGGAGGAAAGTAATTCATTTTCTTATATTATGAACTAAACTTTGATGACTTCAAAAAAAAAAAAAACCTTTGATTAAATACTCTATAAGTAAAATATTGGCAATTAGGGTGTTTTTTTGAAACACTACTGTTTCCAGAATCACTTTTTTTTTTAAAAGCTGTGAGAGACAACTTTAAAAATAAGTGATTCTGGAAGCAGTTTGTAGAGTTTCAAAACATATATGTTGTACTATAAAGATATAATTGTTGAACATAAACAAAATAAGTAGATAATATAGATGAAGAACAAACTTATAAAATACGAACAAAAGAATTTAGATATATATGAATAACATTTAAGAAAAAAAAAACAAATTAATTTAATAATATAGTGTTGTGTTTGTCACAACACCTACCCACGGATCTAAGGCCTAGGTAGTGGTGCTCTAACACTTGAGCTATTCCACTTTGTCACAACACCTACCCGTACTTGCCATTATATTACTCCCTATTTAATATGATGAGTATAAAATATATTTGGTAGATACTCAATCTTGTTAGTAAAGTAGAAAAAATATTCAAAAGTTAACTATTTAAATAGAATAAGCACGTTTTTTGTGGACCAAAAAAAAAAGAAATGAGCACACTTTTGGTGGACGGAAGGAGTATAAGTTATAACACAAATTTAGAAGGATTTTCTTATTTTACATATGCTTCGATTTTTTGAAAGGTCGGTTTGATCCAGCTTAACTCTCAAAGCGTTAAAAAATGAGTAGATTTCATTAGTGATGTTAAGCAAATCAAACTGCACTTGAGCTCAACTCGACTCACTCTTAGACACTCAATTTATTCACGAAGCAACTCAAACTTGACTCGTTAGATTCGATAACTAAAAAAATTATTTTAATCTCATTAGGTTCGACTGTACTCAATAGACTTGTTTACAAGTCAAATCGAACTCGTTTCTTCACACGACAAATCTGAGCTCGACTCGATCATCAAATATTCAGCTCGATTTGAATAACAACTCCATATTTCATACAATTTTTTTAATTAGTGTAAATTTTGAAACTAAATTAAAATTAGAGACAAAAAAGAATATGCTGCTGTTTGGTCACAACACAGATTTTTCCCCAATTTCCTTTCTTCCTCCTTTTTTGTCTCTCACTTTCCACTGTTCACAAACTTATCAACAAACACACTCCTCTCTCTCTCTCTCTCTCTCTCTCTCTCTCTACAACAACAACAAAACCACAATAAAACCCCAAACCCCTCACAAGAATCATAACATACCCACCATTTTTCACCAAAAGGCACATCCTCCATGATTTGACCAACTGCCCACAGTTTTAACTTAATGCTACAACTTTCCTCCTTAAATAATCAGCACAAGCTTCCCTGCAAGAATGGCAACATTAGATAAACTCAGAAATATTTAGTTTTTGTTCAAATTCCATCTTCAAGACTTCCACTTTTTTCATCCTGTTGTTCATCTTCAGCTTTCTTGGAGAATTTGTGCTGTTTTTCTTATATGGGATTTGAATAATTTGTCGAAATAACAGTACTAAAGATTGGATCTTTGGACATTTGAAGTTGAAAGTTAAGACAAGGTATTTTTTAAAAAAGCTTTTCCTTATATTATTAGCCTCTGGTTGTACTGCTGTAGATCTATTCTGCGACTTAAATTGTATGAAAAAAACTGATGATTTTGATGGGTGTATAAGTTTGATTTAGAATTTCTAGAAAAAAGGTTCGATTTTTAACATGACTTAGGTATCAGTTATATGATTGGGCAGATTCGGCATCTTTATTCTGTAGAGGGAATATAAGGGTTATTTTTGTGAGGGAAATGGTGCTTTTCAGCTTTGAATCTTTAAATTATTCATGTTTTTTTAGAAATAATGACTCACTTTACTTGTCTGATTTTTGAGTGTTGAACGAACTGTTGAAGTAAATTAAAGATGCCCAAATGTATATTCTTTTTATGATGAGAATATATGTTACTCCCTCCTTCCCAAATCAGTTTTCACACTGATTTGGCAATGAAACTATAAGAAAAAGTGATATTGGAGTCATTTCAACTTTATTAAAGTAATAAATTAATAGTATTGTGTAAGAAAAAGTGTGGGAATTTTGAGCGTAAGAGCTGTGAGAAATTCATTTTTTGGAGTGTGAAAACTAATGTAGGACAGATGAACGAAAGTGTGAACACTGATTTGGCTCGGAGGGAATACAACTTTTTGCATAATGAATATTAGGATATGGTGTGAAGGTTTGGTTGTCTCATAGTTTTGGATTTGGGTACTTGAGAAATTGATATTCTGTGCATTAATGTAGTTGCTGGCAATTTTTTTTTTTTGGTAACAATTTGTTCATCTTCAAGACTTCAATTTTCTACAGTGGTTAAATATTTACGGATTATAATTATTTGACTTGGCACAAAGGCCATGATTATGAACCAGAGATACACGATTTTTGTTTGAAGTTATTGGTGATGATTTTGGACTCCCCGAAAACTTGATGAGAAGTACAGTGCGAACTTTATTGAAAATTTTGAGTTAGAAATGGCATCAGTATGATTGCCATAAATTAGTGTTTGTACGCAGGCATAGCGCATTTAAAATAGATTCAGCACTACAACTTGGTACCGTATGAAAGTATCATCTTTTTCTAATGTCATTGCAAAATGTTGGTTTTGGAGAAAATATTTCAATTCCTCACATGAAGTTAAAACAATTTTTGATGGTGCACGATCATCAGATATATTTGTTTAAACTGTTATTTTTTAACTGGCACGCGATTTTGGACGATAAAGACTAAATAACAGCTTTTCTTCCCCAGGTGGGCAAGTCTTCAGAATTTTGTTGATTGCTCGTTTAAAAGCCGGGGTTTGAAACTGTACAATTTTAAGATACAAGAGCTTCATGGAGAACCACTATCATCATGCTTTGAGCTGAAAATGAACAACGTGCAGGTTAAATCTTAGATTTTGATCTCATTCAATTAAATACAACACTCTTTTCTTCCTATAAGTTGTATACGATAATGTAAAGGACGTGTTAACTTTAGTTATTCATGTCAAATAATACTTAATCTTATCCTTATGTGATAATGGCTTTCTTCCTTTCTCATGATCAACATAAAATATCCTTTTACAGGATCAACAAAACTCACAGGACATAAAGCCTAATATTATTTCACACGATTCCCAAAATGAACCTCCTAATAATGCCACAGAGACTGCTATACCAGACTCGGGTTCAGTCTCAGCATCTAGCAACGACAACAGAAAAGTATCCCGTGAGGATATTGAACTTGTGAGGCTCTTTTTTCTCTATGCTTTTTATTTCTTTTTTATGCTGCATATTGATTTCTTGTTTTTATCTTTTGTAGGTTCAGAATTTGATTGAACGGTGTCTACAATTGTATATGAACAGAGACGAGGTAGTAAAGACCCTATTAAATCGTGCTAGAATAGATCCTGGGTTCACAACATTGGGTAGGAAACTTCAAATTACCAAAGTAACCTTTTGCTTGGTTCTATTTATGCCTTATCGTGAGCTATAGCTCTTTCAATAAGTTGCCAATGGGCATATAGTAATTATAATTACAAATTTATTTGATTTGTTTTACCTATATTTGGTTTCTCTCAATAGTGTGGCAGAAATTAGAGGAAGAAAATGCCGACTTCTTTCGGGCCTACTACATAAGGCTTAAATTGAAGAAGCAAATAATCTTATTCAATCACCTTCTTGACCATCAATATCATCTAATGAAATATCCAGTGCCTCCGAAGGTTCCTATAGCTCCCATGCAGAATGGAATTCATCCAATGCCTGGTAAACCTTACCTTTTGATTTGAATTTTTAAAGAATTAATTTGTGAAGGTTTATTGCAAATCTTAAAAATGCCTTTAATATTGTCTTTAATCTTTATATATGCATTTTTACATTATATTGTCATGTTTATTCAGTGTCCCTTCTTTGCAGTGCAGTCAACAACTTACCAATGGGATACCCCGTTTTACAGCATCCTCAAGTTCCAGTTACAGGACAACCGCATATTGACCCTATGGGCTATTCGGCATCTAGCTGTCACATCGTCAATGGAGTTCCTGCTCCAGGCAATTTTCATCCTATGCGTATGAATTCTGGAAATGAGTGAGTAGTCTCTTTAAATCTGGCATTCTAAACATCATTTTGTGGTTTAATGTCCATGAATTTCATTCCACTGCGCACTTCTTTTCTTATATTTATATGCTTCTTATATTATGTTGCTCTAGGCTTCTTAAACACGTGTAACATATTTTTTACCTGGTAATTTATCGAGAACACGTATACTTAGGAAATTGTCTAAACAAAAAAGAAACAGTTGTTTTTGGTTAATTTAATCTCTGCTTAAAAGTTAGATTTGCCAATTAGGATCATATTTTTTTATACAATACTTCTACCAGCTCATACTTTTTTTGAGATTGAACATGTGGAAATTTCAAAGCTTAATGTCCTCTCATCCGAGGTTATGTTTGCATTTCGGACGTTTTTTCTGACTATTTTAACTGGTCCTTACATTGCAGTATGGTTATCGACACTAATGCAGCAGATATGTCACCGATTATGCCTCCAAGCAATGCAATGTCATCCATGTCGGATATAGCCGTAAGCCCTACATCAGTGGCATCAAGTGGCCATTTTCCGTTTAGCGCATCGGAAATATCGGGCATTGGGGTTGATACCTCAGCACTTGACACAGCTTTTACATGTGATGTGGCAAGTTCAGTAGGATTACAGCTTCCACCAGATAATGGAGTCGGAAATTCTGGAGATTCCCTCAGATCCTTGGCTCAAATTCCTTGGAATTTTAGCCTTTCAGACTTAACTGCAGATTTATCAAACTTGGGAGGTAATATATATATACTATTTTTTAAGATCTATTTGTATAGTGATGTTTGGTAGCATTTCTTTATACTATACTGAGCCCCCATTTTGTATCTTTTCATCTATCAATTGATTGCAATGAATTATTGTATCTTTTCATCCCCTTGTATCCTTATCTTATATGCAGATTTAGGAGCTCTCGGAAATTATCCTGGTTCTCCATTTTTGCCTTCTGATTCAGATATTCTACTCGATTCTCCAGAACAAGAGGATTTAGGTAAGAAGGGAAATTGTCCTTTTTCCCTGCGTACTTTCTATCAACCGAAACTTTTTAAGTTTCTTGCACATTGCACATTGCACATTGCACATTGTACATTGTAGTGGCCATGCCTTTGTTTCGATGTTTAACTCGAATATATTCCATTCTTGTCTGAAAACCTTGTACAACTGTTTCTCCTCACTCTCAGAGTTGTGTTTGTTTCAGTAGAGGAGTTCTTTGTCGATTCTGATTCCGTTCCCGGGCAATGCCAACCGTCGGATGAAGAGAAGTCGTAAGGTGAGACAATTCCCATTTTCATCGCGTTTGCCAAACTTAGTCTAGGTTGAGGTGACGTACAATAATAAATCATTAAAAGAAACAAAAATTTAGCTATCTTTATATTAGGACATGGTGATGAGGGACTAGATAACAAAAGATAAGACATAAGAGACAATAGCTCCCATCTGTTGTTGTAGAAACAGGTAATTAGTTCCCACCCCCCTCCTTTTGTTGTGGTCCTAATTTTATGTATGATGGATATTGCACCATGATAATATCTTTGAAAGCAAGATTTTTATCATGTTGTGTTGTATACTCGAATAATTATTATTGCACCTTGGATATTTATGCTGTTCCATTACTATCTTGGATTTTGACGGGGCTTAATTTTTGTGTCGAACGATGTCTAGTTTTGATTTTTGGAGTCGAACGATGTTGATGGGGGCGTGAATTATGAAAACGACATGTATATGATGATGATGATAAATGTATGTTGTATAATTAACATTAGTATCTTAAATAATAAATAAGAATCAAATTCTTTGCTGAAATTTTTGCTCGTTTTCGTGCTTCCTTCTGCTCATCGATTATGGCTCATTTGTTGCTCTTGTACATATCATCAATGGCTTTCTGCAAACAAAATGAAAGGTGTATCAGTATCATCTCTGTGAATAAATTGAATTTACTTGATTCTCAAACAGCATTTGAGAAGAAAAAAAACCTGATAATACTTGAGAAACTGGTTTCTTTTCTTCTTGTAAGTTGGTGTCAAAAGATCGCGTTCCATGTCGAACGGCGCAGGATCAAGATGGACACCTTTGATGATCTCAAATCCCTTCAACTGTATGTAAAGACAACTATAAAACATCACAACATTATAATCCAGGGCTCATTTTAGAGCACAAATTGAGATCAGAACAAACCTTCTTGTCTTTACCAATCTTTGTTAGTTCTTCAAGAACATAGTTTCTTGCTCTTGTATCTTCACATAAGGTGTTGAAATCTCCAGAAACACGGTTTAGTTCGCCCCAACGCTGAAGAGATTCAGCGTTGGGATTGACAACAGCAACGAGAAAGGACTCGTAGCTGTTGCCATATATCCATATCTGAAACAAACCATTGATGATAAATAATAGGCCAGAAAATATGAGAAAGATTTGAAAAGAAGAAAAACTCACCGCATCTATACACGAGGTGAGGGAGTAGACGCTCTCCAGATTCTCAACTGAGACGTATTCTCCTTGCGAAAGCTTGAAAATGTTCTTCTTTCTGTCGATGATCTTCATGCTCCCGTCTGGTTGCCATTCACCGATATCACCTGTCATCAAAATGGTTAAAAAACGATCATAGAAAGACCACGGGGGCGTTTGGTTCAGAATAAGGCGTTGGGGGATGTACCTGTATGAAACCAGTCATCAATCATGACTTCTTTAGTGAGATTTTCTTGCTTGTAGTACCCTGAGAACAAGCACTTCCCTCTGAGGCATATTTCGCCACGAGGGGTGCTTGAAAGGGCGTCGTATTCCATATCAGGAACGGATTCTAGACGCACGTCTACAATAGGCAATGGAGGACCTACTGTCCCAATCATTGCTACTTCATCTGGTCTTGCTACAAATGATCCTGCACATGTTTCTGTTAAACCTGCACCAGATTCAGAGAGTTATTTTGTTGGCAATTGATAATGCTCTCGACACTTCGTAGATGTCTTTTTAAACGTTAAAGTTACCGTATCCTTGCAATACATGAGCGCAGGTTACAACGCGTAAATATGTTTCTACACTGGACGAAAGAGGGGCTGCTCCGGACAGGATGAGGCGTAAATTCCCTCCTAGACCTTCTTTCACCTATAGATTACGACGTTATAAGTCTTTCGAATGTAAGAAACAAAAGCTATAGCTTTCAATCACCTTGTTGAAAATAAGTTTATCAGCTACTGGAGCTGCCTCTGAATGCTTATATCCTCTGCTCATGTTACGAAATTTGCTGCAAATTTGCATTGTTAATCTTCGTGTCTTTGAATGCTTTAAGGAAGAACACTGTATAACTTACTAGGAATAGGCGGCATTGAAGACTGTTCGTCTGAGCGCACCAGAAGAAGAAACCTTCTCCACCAAACCTGTATATATCCTGTCCAAAACACGTGGGACAGCGCAGATTACCGTTGGTTTAAGCTCCTTGATGTCGTCTAGGAGTCGCTTAATATCCTGATGATGAAACCACCATCAGAAATGATCATTCTGGACAGGGAATCAGCTGTATAATATCTTGTTTCTGAACTCACCTTGTGCCAAAATCCAATAGACGCGCCTTTTGATATGAACAGTTCTTCGATCACTCGATCAAATATATGTGCCAAAGGGAGATAGGACAAGTATACATCTGTCTCACTGAACTGTCATTGCAAGAGAATTAAGTACAGTAAATTATACACATTTGAATTTTCTGATGAATGATTGTGAAAAAGAAGTGGATTCCAAACCTCTTCATTCATGCTCTCTAAATGGTGATTCACTCCAGAGATGATTGACAGAATGCTCTCATTTGAAATCACCACTCCCTTTGGATCACCTGTCGTTCCACTCGTGTACATTATCGTGCAGATATCTGTCCTCTTCTTGATTGGGATCTCGTAATTCTTGTTCGTTCCCTTCAGGAAACGAGTTAAACTCCAATCAAGAAACACGTAAAACGATGGTTGAATACAAGAAAGAGTCTGTTATCTTAAACTAGATTTACCAGAAGCAGAAATTCACTCCAAGAATATATTTGTGAGCCACAATTTTCAGCCACATGCTTTTGTTCTTGAGTGATCTCTCCAAAGCTTACAATAGCTAAAAGATTGTGAATCAGCATCCATCGAAGAACGAAAAAGATAAACTGAAACGCGCGACTGACTTACTCTTCAAGTATTTTTCGGTGCTGGGAAGTGTTTTCAGCAACTGTAGTGAAGGTTAAGAATTATCAGTTGCTACAAGAAAACAGCAAGAGAAAGAGGGTTTCCGAAGCTTCATTACCTCTGAAACTTTTGTTTCTTCGACGAAAACTATTGAAATCTCAGCATGAGAGATGATATACTCAATTGCACCAGCACCTAGAGTGTCATACAATGGCACACAGTAGAGACCATAAGCATTGCAGGCCTGAAAAACCCAACAATCCACATTACTACATGCATGTAAAACGATACAACAGGCTACGAAAGATCGAAAGCTACCTGCATGCTGATAACCCAACGCGTGCAATTTGCACCGTAGATCCCACATCTCCCACCCTGTGAAACAAGAATTTAAGGTCAAGAATAAATTCAAACAGTACTAACTCATATGAGCTTTAATTCTGAAAATCTTACTTGAGTAACACCACATGAGCGAATGGATGCCCCGATTTGTAGGACTACATCGTATACTTGTTTATAAGTGAACCACACATATTCACCTGCCTATAAACTCACAAAGAGTAATATGAGAGTTTTGCAGTATTCAAGAAATTGAAAACTGTAAATGAAATCAGTGGATCGTCGTTGATCATACCTTTCCGTCTACCATTTTCCTCTCACCGAGCATTTTGTTATCAGGGTATGTCTTCACAGACTGGCTGCAATAGAGAAACAATAATTAGTTCTTTGATATGTATACATATTTTCATGCACAATCAAGAATTGCCCAACTCTTTGTTGTGATCAAATTGTCATTTACATATAAACTCTGATTTTTTTCCACTTGTTATGTAAAGTTGCTGAAGGGTTCTTACCAGAAACTATCCCAGCAGCTATCAAGGCCTTGAGGTAAAGGCCTAAATCCGTCTTCGACGAGCATATTTCTGTACACCGGCCCAACTGATGGCTTCCCATCTCTTGCTTCTCTTGCATTCTCAATCTCTACAATAAACTTCTTTGTTCCTGCCATCTCTCTAGTTTTTTCAGACAGAATTCAGTTCAAATTGACATCTTATATAGAAAGGAGTACCAAGATTCCTTACAAGTCTTTTCAACATTTTGGTGGCCAAAACATACAACCACCCAACCCCCTATTGACTATTTGAATTTGCGTTTGCAGGAAGAAACTAATGTAGTTCTGTGTTTTGTTTTCATTATTAAAAAACTCAGCAAAATGACTGTAATTAATATACACACACACATATATATTTCAGGTTAGGTGAACAAATCAACACAATTAGTAAAATAATACTTCTGTTTTCCTCTTCATATTCTTTCATGTCTTCTGATTTCCAATAATGATACATAAACACAAGAATACTATGTTTCATTGATTCAGTACATAAACTAAATCCCATGCACACAGCACTTGAATATATAAATCGATCATAAAACAACTTTTATTCATTCGCCTTCGAGCAGGGACGATTTTTCAGTTATATATCGGACATTCCTTCGCCTTCGAGGAGAACCCTGAAAGTGCTTCCGTCGAGCTTAACCCTGAAAATTGCATATCAGCATAACAGCCACTGATAGTCAAAGGTAGAAATAACTAGTTAAGAAACAAAGAGCTTACTTGCTACAATCATATTTCTCGTTTATTGGAGGCAAATTAAGGCTTACTCCACATTTCTTGGGAAGAGCAGGGATGATTTTCGGATCGTACTTAAAACGCTTAAGTACGTCCTTAGTACAGTTACACACGACTACTTTATCATCTTTCGTTTTCGCCACGTCTTTCAAGTTCTTCACGCCTGCACAACACTTTTCTGTTGGTGCTTTGCCTTTCAGGTAATCGAGGCATGGGGCTAAGTTTGCTACCACGCTAACGCAAGAAGGAGCAGCAGAGACTGCTGATTTCGAAACGAGCAAAAGAGCAGTGAAAACGTACAACAAACGAATCATTTTGGAGACGATTATGTAAGGGAATGCCCAGAATTCGCAGTGGGGGTGAAGCTTATATAGTGTTAGTTTTTGTTATGATTGTGTCTTCTACGACTTTGTGAATGCAAGGTTTGCATGTTCTCAATTCTGTTTTCAGTCACAAAATGATTCAACTTCCAACACGTAAAGACTACAAAATTAGGTCTGCAATCTGTTTACAATATTTCCTAAAATAAATAAATGAAAACAAATAAAGAGAAAGTGCGAGTGAGATTATACTGAAATGGGCTTCTATACACTATGCAGATCAATCAAAGCTATCAATTCACAAATGGAAGCAACAAGTTAGATATCTGTACAAGCATATGTATATTTTGGGAGAAAGAGAGTTCTATCTTCTATGATTGTAACTTGGTATCGGTTGGTCGTTTGCTGAAGACTGAGCTTGCAGTTGCACCCGGTATTTCAGGTTGGGAAGAAGCAGCAGCGGTCAGAGGCTGGAAGTTTGTGTTGGCGACAAACCAGTAAAGAGCCCATTTCAGATTGCAAAGAGTGTACTTGAGAGCTTTTGTCCAATTATCCGGTTTATTGAAGCTCTGAGTAATTGAGTAACTTTCCACTTTGTCGTTCTCAATTCTGCAACCCCACACACATGCCAAGAGTTAGATTTCTGAATATAATCATATATATTGTAGCAGAACATACACATTATTCTCATGAAAATGTAAATGCTTATGTGATTTTAGAAATACAAATTGATAAGTAAACCATGGATGGTTGCAATCACCAATCAATTCAATGAATAGAAAACCAACCCAATAATTCACTTATTCAATGAAAAAAAAATCTCTAGTCTCAAAAGAGCAACAGATGATGTTCAAGATGACAAACACCTGGACAGCATATAACAATGCTCTATATCTTTTCTGAGGTCGAAGATGGTTCATCTTAAAAATATTCCAATTTGTGAATGAAAAACAAAGATATCGCCAACTTCCAGCCAGTGTATATCATACATGCAAAACACACTTACTTGTATGGGAGTTTAAAACATTTCGCAGGAGGAATGTTGTTTTCTGTATCTTTTAAGTGTGCAAACTCTGAAAAATCCTTTAGACAGGTCAAGAATAATGTCATTGCTTTGTCATAACGAGTGCTCCAGAATACGTTCACAGGGCCAAAGCTGAGAGAAAATAGAAATTAGCTATGCCAATATGCAAGTAGAATCATGACACTGGGACTGCTTAAATATAAAGCTAAGAGATGCTGAACAAGAGCCATTGAAATATAGGAGGCTACAGCAGCAAAATTTTAGGAAAATTACCTACAAGTGTACAAAAGAGGAACTAATAGGCACGCTCCATTAATTTATAACATCGAAGTAATTAGCATTCAGGCCATTCGAAAGAAGGTCATCAAATTCTTTGAAATTGGTTTTCTAAAGGATAGATTAGACTCACTAATCGATCTCATCAGACTCTTTTATAGTTTTACTTTTCTAGGCCACGATGTGTTTACAGAAACGGAGCATAGCACTGTTTTCAACTTACAGCTCATAAGTATTGTTGTTGATGTCCATAATGCGAGGATAACTTCCCATTGGAAGAATTTTAATGCGATATCTGAAAGCAATTGATCAAGGAATATTCAAAAGGACAGGGTAACATTATCAATTCTGTTTCATGTCAATTATGGAAGCTAACATTCAGATATTCCGACGACTCCACTTACTAACCCAAAAATATGCTCGAGGCTTGAAAAAAATAGCATAACACCCAGGAAATAAGAAATAGTTGAGATAAAAACCAAAACCAACTTCATTAGTTCAGAATAGCATCATTCAGCAAAGTACCCAACCATGATATAAAACATTATCATATTAAACGAAAATACTCAAAGTAAGCATCCAAAATAGTTACAAATATATGCTAGTAGAAAAAGGATACAGAAACTTTGGTCTGAAGTATTGAGCCATTGTATGAAGGAGAAGACAAGCTTGCCCCCAAGCAGCATTTATCTCATCCCACTCAACCTAATGCAATTCCACAGAAAGTGCAACAAAAGTGGACCTTTAAAGATGGATATATCATAGCTACAAACATATCATTCAATCATCTCATTTATATACCTGGACTTTGGGAAGTCTTCCGAGACGGAAGTTGTTGATAGTTCCAAAGTCTCCATCATACCAAATAGGGAAGGCATCATTTAACACATTAGTGCGCTTCAAGTGCTCTAAATGAGCTTGTGAGACTTCAATCTTTGCTAGAATTGCATCCCGCTCTTCCTATCGAACATATAATAGGAGCAAGAATAATTATTTATTTCCAGTGTAGTTACATTTTGATCTCAATGTAGTATGACTGATATTATATAATGCCCTCAAGGCCACGCATGAACAATACATTACAACCCAAATTACCCACCCAAGATCTCGCTCCTCTTTATTGATATTCTAGAGATTTAGAAGAAGAAAAAAAACTCCATAAGAGGCCAACTAATACAAACCTGATGTGAGATCAACTGAAACTGGAAGTTATTGAACTCGTGCCAATATCTGGAAAAGACAAACAGGACGCACTTCATACAGATGGAATAATGATAAACTCAGACAGAAAAAGAAAGAATTAAAAGCAGCATGTTACTGTCGGAGTACTTCACCCGTAACAACTAAACTGCATAGGTTTCAATTTAATTCATGGAATTTATTGAGGATTACCGCTCTTCCAACTCTTTAAAACGGCTAGACTTTAACTCCAGTTCCTTCAGTTCAGCATTCACTTCAGCACACTGCTTCTCTGTTTCTGCAATTGCTGCTTCTAGCTTTCGTTCCTCTTCTTCTATCTTATGAGATAACCAAAACAACAAAATCAATCTTTAAATTCCTAACTAGAGATTGCTGCTCACAGTTAAAAAAAATCAAAAGGAACAATGCCAAGTATTTTATTATTTAAGCTTTTAATTTGATTATAGAATTCCTAGACATAATAGATTGCTATATAAAGCTTAAGTTTCCATCTAAAGCACTTAGACATGAATGCCAGCTCAACCACCTACATTCGGATTAACAGGTAAGTAGCTAAAAAAAAGTAAAGAGGGAGTCAAAAGAATATTAAAAGAAGTGATACTCAATGATGAGAGACAACTTGACCATTGGTGCTCCACAAGAATTCACCTTATTCTAAAAACTAAATCTGAAAGTTAATTTTCATATGGATCGTAGAGAACTCACCTTCAGCTTCTCTTTAAGAAACTCAGTTTCAGTAAGAACAGTTTTTGCTTCCCCTTCCAATCGTTGAAAACAGGCTTCATACGCATTTATATCCCGGTTCACATCTTCAACTTCCTTATCAAGCTTATCAGACAAAACCCTCATGCATTCAAGACATAAAGGTTGCTCAACCTGCACATAAAGAAATTAGTAGTAAGAAGCCGATAGGTTGAAGCATGATATGTTTGGCGGCAGAAAATTATTATACAGCTTCAAAGACAATGCGCTGTAATCTTTTGCAATAAATACAGATTTCATAGATTATTTATACCTGTGTTTGTGTAGTGGCAATCTCAAATGCACGATTAAGAACTGTTATAGTGGAGTGAAAGCCTGAATTGTGTGGTTGCATGGGGGAGTTAGTAGGCCCACCCTCAGGTGACGGCAAATTGGCCCCACCTCCATCAAGTCCAGGTTCAGAATTGTACACTGAAGCAGCTGGAGGAGGTAAAACAACGAATGACTCGTCTATTGCCTTCCCAGACTGGCTAGCATCGGGATGCATTGCTCCACCTCGAGGATGAGGAGGAACTCCTGCTGTCTGATTCCTTTGCTTTGGCAACATTACAAACGAGTGGTCCATCCTTGTCGAGCCTATAACACTTCCAGTTCCATGGATCGAAGATCCTTGCATCCCTGCACGTTGTAATACATATTATCCATGCAGAAGACCCAACTAGTTCCATTGCACTAAGGTAAACTACCATTTGGGGTTGCTGAAGCCTCCAAGTTCTCATGGTTTCATGTTTAAGGTAAAATAAATAAACTCTTGGGCTAAGATAAAACTTCTATGGGGTTATTGTACGGACAAGCAAAAAAAGGAGATGTAGTTTTGCCCAAGACTACATCAAACCACATGAGAGAGATCCAAAAGTTAAAAATAGGAAAACACTCAAAAAGAGCTTGAATTATGAACTACAATGCAGTTTTTTCTCAGAAGTCCTTCCTCCATTGAAACAGAAAACAGGAAAGGAAATGAAACCCAATAAACTAATGCACCTCGACATAATTTCAATGCTATGAAAACACAGCAACCAAATATTTTTTACTCATATTCGAGTAGAGCAAAAAATCTTTGCACAATCAATCAAACTGAAATAAAAACCTCGATTATTCAAAAGAACATGCCTAAGCAAACATCACTTCCTCTCTAAATTGCAATACTCTTCTCACTACGAGATACGGCTACAAAATTCTATCAACTGAAATTTGAAATATAATCCGTTTACGGAACCCGTACCACAATTAAAGTAAAATACCTGAAGCGAGAAATTTATCGGCATAAGAATCGACGCCAACGATGCAGAGGCTTTGGCGGCAGTTCTGGCAGAGGAACCGCGGGAGATTCGGGTCCGCCGGCAGGATCCGACCCTTATCAGCAACATTACTCCCGCTTACGTTTTTCTTCATAATAAGATTGAATTCCTTCGATTGATTGATAGGAGTGTTCAACTCCCTACTACTATTATAAATTGCAAATTCTTGATTGTTGTTAAATTGAAATTGGTGATGAATTTATATTGCTTGTGAAGCAAGAGGGTGAATTTACATATTTTAATTTTTATTAGTTGGGTCAGCCTGTATTGGGCCGTTACAGCTTGGGCTGGGCTGGGCCAGTCAGACTTGGGCCTTAACAGCCTGGGTTGGGCTGTGCCAGTCAGTATTGGGCCGTAAATAACTTGGATTGTTGGGGGTGGGACTATTTACACCTCCATTTCGGTTTACAACACTCCCCTGTCAGTTTTATATTATAATAATACTGTAAAATACCAAAAATGCCCTCTTAGTCATATTATACTACTAAATGCACCTCTCCTTCACATTTAAACCCTAAACCTAATTTTACCGCCACCGCCACCGCCACCACCACCAAACACTAAAAACAAAAAAAATTCAGAAACTTAAAAAAATTTCAATTTTTTTTAAAAAAAAATTCGACAAACCAGTGTCGACCATATTCACTCACACTGGTTTGTCGACCAAAATGCATATGGTCGACCTAAGTTTGGTCGAATTTTTTTTAAAAAAAAAATCTTAAAAAAATAGATAGTGTAATGTCGACCATATAAACTCTCGTCGACACCCTGTTGTCGACGAGCGTGAATATGGTCGACATTTGTTGGACGAAAAAAGATAAAAAAAAAAATTGAAAAATTTCGACAACTTTAGGTCGACCAAAATACACTCGTCGACACACTATTGTCGACGAGAGTGTATTTTGGTCGACCTAAGGTGGTTGAAATATTAAAAATAAAAAAAACAAACCTGGGAAAAAATGACGGGCGACGGAAAAATAGAGAAGGCCGGTGGCAGGCGGCCGCGATGGACGAGGGCGGTGGCGAATGGGCGATGGACGGGGGCGGTGGCGGCCGCGGCGCTGCTTCTGTTTTTTTTTTTATTATTATTATTAACAGAGAAGGGGAGAGAGGCGGGGGGTGGCGGCGGCGGGGCACCGGTGAGGTGGGGCTGGAGAGGGCGGTGGCAGGCGGCCGATGGGTTGGGGCGGCGACCGATGGACGGGCGGCGGCGGCGCATTGTATGAGTTTTTTTTTTTTTTTACAGAGGGGATAGGGGGGAGAGAGCATAAGGGAGAGAGAAGGGGGAGTTGGACGGTAGGAAGGGAAGGAGGAAGGAAATAAGGGAAGGAGGGAGGAAATGGGGGAAGGGGAAGAGTGTGAGAAATTAGGTTTTAGAGGGTATTTAAGACAATTCAAAGGAGGTTGCATCCATCCTGACATATTTTAGGGGGTGTGCATCAATTGGGGGTGTTCTAAAACGAAATGGAGGTGTAAATAGTCCCACCCTTGTTGGGTTGTTCAAGTCAGGATTGGATCGTAACAGCTTGGGCTGGTCTGTGCCAGTCAGACTTGGGCCTTAACAGTCTGGGTTGAGCTGTGCCAGTTAGGGTTAGGCCATAACAGCTGCGTTTGGGGTTGGGGGGGCGATTCAAGCACTCCCCTTAAAATCGATTACATTAGATGTACTCCTCTAAAATACCTAATATACCATTTTATCTAAAAAATTTAAATGTTAAATATACCCTCTAAAAACTCTAGTTTTTTCCAACCACCTCACAGGCTCACACCTTCAACCCAACTTTGGCACCGCTCGCCGCCGTCTAACGCTGCAGTCCTACTTCTCCGCTGTAATTTTTTGTTTTCGTTTTCTGTAACATTGTAGCAGCGCCGCCGCCCTGCCTTCCCCCACCGAAGCCGCCCAATGTTGCCCCTCCTCCCAAAGCCACCGCCCCCTTTGTTCCTCTTTTCCTTTTTTTTTTCTTTGTTGCTTCTTCTGCCTCTAGGCCGCCTAACGGTCGCCGCCCACCCTCCTCAATTTCTTGCCTTCTCTTCTTTGTAGGTAGGCTTTGATTCAATTTTTTTATTTTATTTTCAACACAAAATTGTCGTAAATAAACATTATGGCCGGCCATAATGTTTATTGTCGAAAAGTCTATTTTTTTAATTTCCTTTTGAAAATATTTTGTCCATAAAAGTGTTTTTAGTCGACAAATTATAGTCGATGATAGCCTCTTTGGTTGACAAACCAGTGTTGATAGATACTTGTTTGTCGAAAAAATGTTACTCCCCCTGTCCACTAAAAGTGTGCTCACTTTTTTTTATATATATATATATATTTTTTAAATTATATTTTAATTATAAAAAATATGTTTAGGATAATGAGTAAAAATATATTTGGTATATACTCAATCTTGTTAGTAAAGTAGGAAAAATATTCAAAAGTTAACTATTTAAATAGAATAAACATATTTTTTGTGAACCAAAAAAAGAAATGAGCACACTTTTGTTGGATGGAGAGAGTATTTTTTTTAGATTCATAAGTTTTTTTTGTTTGTATAAATTTGTCGGCGTTGGCCCTAAGAATTAGGGTTAGAGTTTTAATTTTGTTAGAAATGAGAGTGCATCTATCTATGAATATTTTATTAGAAGGGTAAATTAGAGATTTTTACGTGTATATTTAATTAATAAATGTTGAGGGGGAGTATATTTAACAAGTATGGACGGGTATATAGCCTGGCACGCGTTTGGGCCTTACAGCCTGGGTTGGGCTGTTTCCAGTTAGTGTTGGGCCTTAACAGCTTGGATTGGGCTGTTTCCAGTTCAGGTTGGGCCATAAAAGCCGCGTTTGGGCCTTAACAGCCTGGTTGGGCTGTTTCCAGTTAGGGTTGGGCCTGAAACGGCTATTGTTCTTGAGTTATTTATAGGCCCTATTTTGTGATAATCCAAAGCTCAATTTGAAGGTCCAGAGTATATAAATTTCATTATCATCCTTTTCGTTTCTTAAATCAGATTTTCATAATTCATATCGTTGTTTCAGTCTGGACGAACCCGTCGATCATACAAGTCTTAACGCCAATCTGTTGATCTTAGGCTTTTAATGGAGACGTTCGAATCCCAGATCCACCAGGTGTTTGTGAAATTGCTCGACGGAAAGCACAGAATCTTGAATTTCGACGCGCCATCAATCTCTGTCTCCGCTCTCAAAAACCGTATTCAAACCCTAACCGCCATCCCCTCCCACCTCCAACTCCTCATAGTCAACAACAGCCGCGTGCTTTATGATCACGGAACCCTAACTCTTGCGCAATCGCGCGGGAATCCCCAATTTTCGGAAACCCTACGTTCAGATTCAAACCCGGTAAGCTCTGATGGGTAGGGGAAGTTTCCTGTCGTTGTGCACTTGCTGCTGAGGCTTAGTGGTGGGAAAGGTGGGTTTGGGTCGTTGCTGAGAGGGGCGGCGACGAAAGCTGGGCAGAAAAAAACAAATAATTTTGATGCTTGTAGGGATATGAGTGGGCGAAGGCTGAGACATGTGAACGCGGAGAAGAAGTTGGAAGAGTGGAGAGCAGAGGCCGAGGAGAGGAAGTTGGAGAAAAAGGCAGAGGAGTTCATTAAGAAGAAGACGAAAGAGGTTCAGAAGAGTGGAAAGGGCAAGGGGGGTGATAGTGCTGAGAAGTATGTGGCAAAATACAGAGAGGATTCGGCTAAGTGTATGGAGGATGTGGAGAGGTCGGTTCGGGAGTCCATTAAGGGTTTGATTAGCTCGAAGAGGAAGACCCAGGCTGAAGGGAGTGGGTCCAAGCGGTTGAAGATATGGTATGAAAATTTCAAGCCCCTCCATTCTTCTGCTTTGCTCTGTGATATTGTAATGTATTGCCATCAATAAAGTAATTTTTCAACATGATTAGTAAGTTACGTAGTTGCCTTACACTAACACACCGCTCTTTACCAATATTGCGTTAGGAGTTGTGTGTGTTTCAGTGTGCGTTAGGATGATTATATAAGATAAACAATTTCTGTTTTTATTACTGCTGTTGTAACTACTAAATAGAAAAAAATAATTATTAGAATCAATTTTCAAACTCCTAAGATTGGTTGAACAATTGAATTTTGCTATGTGGGTGAATAAAGCATTGACAATTATTTCGTATTAAAGGCTCGTTTTGTTTGTTTTGGTGAATACAGTATTGAATTAGACTTTGGCTTTTTTTTACAGGATGGGAAAGAGAAAAATGGGTGATAGTGACAGTGAAGACCTGGACGAGGATGACATTGATGAAGGAGAAGAGAAGGAGAATGAGAAATCTGTAATCATAGATAATGGAAGTCATTCAGATTCAAGCAAAGAAGTAGAAGCAAGTTCAGGTTCAATTACTGGTGGGAAACTTGACTCTGGATCTGTTGATCGAGGTTCCTCTGGGAATGGTTCTGAGGAAGAAGACACTGAGGAGTCCTTGAAATCGGTTAGAAGTCTGGATGTATGCAGTGTGGATGGCAATATTGAAAATAAGGATAGTCCTGTGCAAGAAAGTCCTGAAGAAACTAAAGACTCTACTGAAGTAGTTAGTCAGCAACATGGAACCTGTGGTCCAGATGTCAAACTTGTTTCGGCTGCAGAAGCTATAGATGATAGTTCCAAATCTAATTCAGTTGTGGAAGACTCAGTGTGTGTGAGTGAGAGTCTTGAACACGTGAACAAGCCCCTAAACTTTGATGATTATCATTCAGCAGCAGAGTTAGAGGTATGTATCTGATTCTCTCCCTATCTAATACGATTTCTCATGTTTTTTCCTAGTGAATCATGTTCTTCATTTTGCAAAATTGGTGGCTTTAATGTATCAACAACCAATTATAGGTTCTAGGCTTGGAGCGATTAAAATCAGAACTTCAAGTCCGAGGATTGAAGTGCGGTGGTACTCTGCAAGAACGTGCAGCGAGGCTCTTCCTGCTTAAAACAACACCATTGGCGATGCTTCCAAAGAAGCTGTTGGCCAAGAAATAATATGTCTTAACATACCTGCTCTTACATGGTTCATCCGTTGGACCTAATCAAATCACATGTAAAATGGAGAGTGAAGTTTCACGTGCTACTGAAATTGTGTGTGGATTTAAGTTGTTAATACATGTTTGAGTAATGCACTTTCTCCTTTCAGCTTAAGCTACTGAAACTTTTGACGATTCTCAATATCTGTAGTTGTATTATTACTTACACAATAGAAACTGAATTTTATTTGGTTGAATTTTTGTTTTGTTCTGTTTTTGTTCCATATGTAGTTGTATTATTACTTGTGCAATAAAGGTGATGGTAAAGATGAAGGTCCAGATTTATTAAAAGATAGGTCAATGCAAAATCACTGCAGCGAGAGGTCTCATCTGGAAACCTGAAATGAACTTAATTTACCCAGTGGAAAAAGACGCTGAACTGTAGAACATCAAAAGTTAGCATGAAACCATTCGGAGAAGTCCCACTTATCTATACATTCTACGTGGAAACTGTGTTCATATTCAGGCATGAACTTATTGCTTCTTTTGTGATGTAATCCGCAAGGCGTATTGTGCAGGTTACATCATTAGGTTCTTCATCGTGATTACTTTCTCCTATTGGGCTCTTTTTGTAGGTTTCAAATGTTGAATTTGTCTGGCCTATCTGAGGTTTTTTTTTGGTCTTCCCATTCATATGCAGCAGGATATCCTGACTATCAGTGCAGGTATAGCCAGTAAGAATATATCTAGAGTCAAAGTCAATGCGATGATGATTCTGAAAACAGGTTGAATGTTGTTTGCACCTGCAATGGTTAGTACTAGTTTATTAGTAGTCCCCTCAAGCAACCCATCTCAAACCCTTTTCTCTGATCTTTATCCCTTTTTACCTTGTAGTTAAGCATATTGGTTTCAAACTTTCAATTAAAATTAAGGAAAAACAAATCATGTAATATATTTTCTTAATTTCCGTTGTAATAAAATTGCATTTAGTTGACTTGGCTTTGCTAAGTATGTTTACTGTATTGCTTTTGCTGAGTAGGTAGATGCTATTTTCAGCATATAATTATATTTACTCATATTCTTCAGTAACTGAGTTGTGTTGTCATGGTGAAGATTAAATAATTATTTTGTAAGTACCAGCTTCAGATTGAGAACCCTGATCAAGGACGAATGGTATGCTAAATAAAAGTTGTGATAAAATGCAAGATACTTGTGTTTGTGCAAGGCCCATTCCTGCAACACCTTTCGAGGAAGTGATGATTCTATAGCTATTGTTTTAAATATATTTATATATCTTATTTTTTTTTACTGCAGATAATAGTGATTATCCCCAGCATTCTATATACGTTGTGTGCAAAATCACCACGATAGTATGGGGGAAATCTCTGGAAAAATTAAATGAACTTTTACTTTCTGGGAGAATTGTAAATGAATTCTTGAATTACAAAGTCAGCATGAACTACTACTAGTTAGTCTAGTCTGTGAAGTCCTGCAGACTGGACACTTGCTATTAATGCTTAACCACTTATCTATACATTCGACATGAAAACAGTGTTCACATTCGGGCATGAACCTTATTGTGTCCTTTGGAGCATAATCTGCCAGACATATTGTGCAAGTTACATCACTAAATCCTTCAACAGAACAACTTTCATTAATTGTGATCTTTCTGTATGTTTCAATGGTGGATTTATCCAAGCCCCACCCTGAGAAACCAACTCTTTCGGTACTTTGGTTTGAGTTGCTGTTCTGATGGTCGTCACTTTTCATGCAAGCCCACACAATTATCGCAGCAGGTATAACCAATACTGGTATAGTTAAGATCAAGGTTATGCTTTTGGTATCATGATCTTTTTTTGTGGCACCTGCAAAATTGATTTAGTAATGAAGGATGTTATCTGCAAGTTTGTACTTATTCTTGTAATATGGAATTCTGAGTATTCATATTTCCTCATTAGCTGTATCCTCTTTTGCCCTGTCGCGGTGCATCTACCCAAAGATTTATTTGTTTTATCACATTAAAAAGAAGGCATGCATAGCAGAAGAATCCTTGTTATGTTAATATTTATTGTAGTTCAATAGCGTTAAGTTGGCTTTGACTTTGCTAAATGTGTGTATTACATTTCTGTTGGCATAGCAGCAGATGAACTGTATTTCAGCATAGAATTATAGTTAACCTGTATGTGTGTGTGTATTGTCAAGAATAGTTTTGGCCTCAATAGATTAAACACAGGAAATACTCACTAAAAGTTTCAGATTTTTTTTTTCTTGGCTGCTTTAGATTAATAAGCCTGATTGCAGATATATGGCACGAGGTATAAAAAGAGTTAGGAATTTTCTTTTTACCTATAGTAGAGCCACAATCTTTGCAATCTGAGGCTTCCCATGTTAGCTCGAGATAGGGTGGAAAGTCGGAATAATATGAAAAAATTGGGACTGGGACTGGTACTGTGGCAATTTTCTTGCAGTTGGGAAATTGCATTATATCTTGGTGCTTTACAGCTAAGATATCGGTGCTCATGTTTCTGAGGCAATAAAATGAACTGATCGGACTCACCTGGCCTATAGGACAGCTGAGGAAGGTGTAATTCTCGTATGAAACTGCCATCAGTAGAGAAGATGAAAGATTCAAGCTCATAAGTCGCCTTGGGAGGCAATTACCGGGATCTTGTAGTATAGCTCTTCTGGTGTAGTAATTGATAGAAGTCACATAGAAGTCTCCGGAACCAGGAATGCCTAGAATGGGCATTTTGTTGGCATTGCAGCTTATCTTAAATCCAGGAGTTTCACAGTTTTTGGGTTGATAACCTTGTAACCAGAAGGGGAAATGTATGGCAAAGCCATTCTCGTCACAAAATGAAGTTTGACAATCGTTTGTAGCATGGACTATTGAGAGGAAAGAAATAAGGAAAAGGAAAATGAACAACTTCTTACTGATGCCCATATCCCACAAGATTATGATTAGAAGGAAAAGATATATGTAGTGATGTTATATACTTTCCGAAGTCAACTCTAGATTTCAAGGGGATGCAAGGGCCAGTTCAACAGGTATAGCTCTGCTTTTTATTATTTTGAAGCTTTCTACTTTATAGGTTAATAATTCATTATTTAGTTTGAAGTTTTAGATCATTGTTAGCCTAGTAGGAGTTAATACCGAAGAAGCAACAGGGGATTGTGTCACTTCATGCCTATGGGAAATCGTCAGCTTTTTTTAGGATAAGGTGTTGATGAGTTCATATAGTGTACAAAATAACCAAAAAATAGTACTCCATAAGGGTACGTATTAAGGAAAACAGCGTAGTTGGGGGTAATGTGATTCTTGCTTTTTCTTGAACGAACTCTGGTCGTAGGATGTGAGATCTCTGACCTGTCAATTTTCATTATAATTAGTGTAGTTGACATTGGCTTTATCAAATGTGTTTATTATATGGCAATTTGGTGAACAGTTAGGTATCTTCAGCATATATAATTATATTTAACAGGTATTCTACATTTACAATCTTATCAACAAGAATATGATGACCTAATCAGTAGCAGGAAATACTTTAGAATGTATGTGCCCCAAATTTGTGATTGTGAAGAAAGATGTATAAACCAGTTTTATACTTTCCAAAGATGTATAAACCAGTTTAAAAAAAAATCTCTTTTCATAAAATTTAGATCGAGTCTCTACCCTATATGACAGTAGTCCTGCAGATAGGGCAGGTGGTTTCCCTCTGTAACCATCTATCAAGACAATCTGCATGGAAACAGTGCTTGCATTTGCAGATAAGCCTCAACTTCTCCAATGCCTGATATTCTTCCAAGCATATGGGACAAGAATCACCGTTAGGCCCCGAAATACACTGCCTCCCACCTATTATCACCTCTTCTGTTGAGAATCCATCACTTGCTGTTGAGAATCCATCACTTGAGTCTTCTGTATCTATGCTCGGGACTGATAATTCATCAAATTGGGCCGCAATCACGCTTGGAGCCAATGGTTGAGGCTGCTGTAGCCATGGTGGAGGTAATGTGGTTCTTGGCATTTCCCATACTCTGGTATTACTACTGTGAGGTGTTTGAATGTTTGACTCATTAATCACTATAATTTTTCTTGCCCATAGAAGACAGCATCCCATGCAGAATAATACGCTTAGTGACGCAACTGCGACTATGATGAAGCATATTATGATGACACTGAGGACTGATATGCTTGTTGACCTTCCTGTAGAAATTGATTTCACTGTTGAGTATACCATGATGTAAGGATTAACACCGGGAAATTACATATATAAAGAGAAGGTTAAGAATTTATTAGCCCTTTAGAGAATTACAAGATTGAATATAGCCACATATTTTAAGAAAATGAAATATACCCATTTGATATATATAAAAAAAAAGTAACGTGCTCTTCTTTTCCTCTTCTTCCGAGTGTTTCGAGACTTGCAGAAGCTCAAGATATCCATGTGTAGACGTCAAGACATGCGAGGATGTCTCAACCTTCGATTATCTCAAGCTTCATGAAGTTAAAAGGTATCTTGGTTTTTTTATGCAACATAATGCATAAAGGTAAGAAGTGACTGGGTATTTCCCATTTTTGGTAAGCAAAATGTTCAAAGACCCCACATTCGTAGATATCTTTCCAGGATAATAATACTTTTGTAGTGAAAGAGTTACATGTAAGAACTTTATCCAGTTGCTGACAATAAAGGTAGATGTGTCAGCTAAGCAGTGCAAAGGCTAATTCTTGGACTGTCTCTTGAGGAATCCATGATTTAAAAGCTACTTTTGGATTTTGTTTTATTATTCTCCTCAGTTAAATAGAGTTAGCTTCCTAGTTAAGAATTAAGTAGTGGGGTAGTGTATACGCTAATATTATATTGCAATGAAATCTAGAAAATAGGAACTCACAAAAACATGATGCAGGATATATCAACTTTACTGTACTTAATATATTTAATTATTAGTATTATTTTCATTTTCATTTCTCTGTGCATTGCGTTGGTTTTGTTATGTTGAAAATGCAAATCAAGACTCATTTAGATTACTAACCTTTACAGTCCTCTTTGCAACTGGGATCATTCCAAGCCAGCTGAAGATCATCATCAATGCCATTATCCTGATCAACCGTCAATTTCATCGGGATATTCAAACTATATATCACTTTGCACCCTGTCAAATTCTTGATCTCGTCCACCATTGACATCTTTGAAGCAGCAAAAATGGAGGCCGTGGAGTTGCTTAAACAACTAATCTCAGTGAAATTACGAGGCCCGATCTTTAGACTCTCAGGAGGGCAGCTAAAAAAGGTGAAATTCTGATAAGTTTCAGCAACAAAAGGAGAAGACGAAAGACTTAAGTTCTTGATCCTCCCTGGTAGACAATTCCCCGGATCATAAATCTGTATTTCCTGCTCGAAATAATTGATATCGCGTACATAAAACTCGCCTGAAAAAGGGAGGTTTAGAACTACAAATCCCTGGCTGTTGCATTTCAGAACGAAGTTATGGTGGCTTTTGTGGTGAGGTTTTTGGCCTTCTTGTAATAACCTAAAAGGGTATTGTATATAGAAGCTGTTATTACCACATGTTGGAGTTTGGTTTTCTGAGTAGACAACAGAAATGAGCAGGAATAAAAAGAATAATTTAACTTGCAAGAAGCCCATATTCATCATGGTAATGATCATTGGGGCAGTAGGGACAAGATTAAATATAAGTTCTTACATCTTTGCTAGTATGCTTCCTAGTTTCACAGGTTGATTTGAATATTTATAGAACTTTTAGTACAATGGCCCCACCATATTGCAATATGAAAATGGGATTACAATATTGGATAAAAAGTTACCTCCACTAGTTGGTAAACCCTATTTTCATTTGTACAAAGAAAGTTCACATGTCATAAAGTTGGAAGTTTAGATCAGCTTTTAGTAGATAACCCTTTAAACTTAGTGTATTCCTACTTCTTTGACTTAAGGAAGAAGATTTTCACTAGGATATGGTTGTGGGATCTTGGAATTCCGGATTTAGATTTTGATACCTCGTTCTAGTTCGGAATTTTGAAATCCGGATTTCAAAATTTTCACTCCTGATAATACCCATAGATTTGTCCTATCTATAATAATTTAACAGTTAAATTATAGGATCTCAGTTTGAATTTTTGATAAAGACTATTTATTGTTAATATGTACAGTGATCAATGATCAAGAAAGAGAAGTTCTACAAACTGGACAAGAGCTATTTTTGTGTAGCCACTGATCTATACATTCAACATGAAAATAATGTCCACATTGATCCAAATTTCTAACTTTATCTTTGCCACTGTATTCCTCTAGGCATATTGAACAACTCACTAATGTGCCTTGACTTTCACCAAGTATTTCCACTTCTGAGAAACTCTTGACTTGGGAATTCTCAGTCCCTGCTATGGCTTGTGGTGGTGCTACGGCGGTACCTTCTGCAGTGTTATTGACCGTTGTGTTATCAGCTGTGGCTGTGTCTGCTATGGCTGTTGTGAGGCGTAGTACGCAGGCTATTCCGGAGAATGTTGCTAGTAAAGAAATTGTTGTAATAAAGATTGGAGAACGAATGATTTTGGCCGTTTTACCCTTGGAGCCATCTGTGGAATTGAGTTATATCAAAAACAACGAGTTTCGTGTGAGATCATCTCATGAAACATGAAGTGGCATGTGGGTGTCAAGTATTGTGTAACTATTTTCTAATAAACAGATTATTTTCAAGTATTTCCCAGAATGTCACTTTACCTGAAGATGGAGGACCGTAAGATTGAGGATCGTACACGTACGAATCATAACATTCTCTGCATTCAAGAACATTCCATGTCAGCTGAAGATCACCGAAATTCCCAGAACTGTTGTATTCATTCGACCGCGAAACTGGGATCATCGAGCTACCAATTGGTGTGCACCCATACTTTTCTTTCATTGAAGTTACTGCTGTCGCTATGGTAGCATTTATAGAGTTGCTTAAGCAATGAATCTCAGTAAACGGAGGTGTTATACGCTCTTTAGGACACGTATAATACGTATAATTCTTGTAAGAGTAGGCCTCTAAAGGATAGGGATAAACATATGGCATCCTAAGCTTTCCAAGTAGGCAATTCGCAGGGTCGGTGAGAGCTATCTTTCGAAGGACGTAGTCGATAGAAGTTACGTAGAAATCACCAATATAAGGAAGTTTGATTACAACTTGGCCTTGATCATTACATCTCAAATCGATAAAATCGTAGCAACCTTTAGGTGGGGGATCAGTTAGTAACTTGAAAGGGTACTGGATTTGGATATTATTGTTTCTAAAGCTGCAAATCGAAACTGGACACGAATTTTTCGAGTAGATTATTACAGGGAAAATGAAGAAAAGGAGTAGAATTTGATGGATCATTTTTTCAGAGGGAATAGTTTGACAGGGCGGCTTTCGTGTTAATGGTGTAAGAAAATGATTGCTAGGAAATTAATTTATCTACAGTATATGATAGGGACAAGAAACTATGGACAAATTAGTCTTCTGCTAATCTTGAGTTTTGTAGGTACAAGACAATCTGCATGGGACAAAAGCATTGACTGAGTCTAAAAAACTGGGCAAGAATATATTTTTGGTAATATATCAAAGTCATTATATATTTTCATGTTCTGTTTTAGGATTTTTTTTAAGAATATATACACTGAGAAATCAAGAAATGGAAGTTCTACAAACTGGACAGGAGTTATTTTTCTGTAGCCACTGTTCTATACATTCAACATGAAAATAGTGTCCACACTGATCTAAATTTCCAACTTTATCTTTATCATTGTATTCTTCGAGGCAAATCGAGCAAGCCACTAATGTTCCTCGATTTTCACCAAGTAATACTACTGAAAAAGTCTTGACTTGAGACTTTTCAGCACCTAGTGTTCCTCCTGTGGCTTGTGGCGGTGCTGTGGTGGTACTTGTGGCGGCATCTTCTATAGTGTTATCGGCTGTTGTGGCTCCGCCTGCTATGAGTTTTGAAACGCGCAGTAAGCAGGCTAATCCGGAGAATGTTACTAGTATGGCAGCTGAGGCAATAAAGGCAGAAGATTGAAGGAATTTGGCCACTTGATTACTCTTGGAATCATCTGTGGAATATCAAGAAGAGAAGAATACATCAGCACCAAAAAAAAAAAAAACTGAAATCAGCCAAGAAATCACCAAATTTACCTGAATTTGGAGGGTCATTCCATGTCAGCTGAAGTTCAGAAAAATTGTATTCATTCGACGACGTAACTGGGATCATCGAGCTAAAAAACGGGGTGCACCAGAACAGTTCTTCCATATCTTTGCTTGAAATTACTGTTGTCGCTACAGTAGCATTTACAGAGTTGCTTAGGCATTGAATCTCTGGAAACGGAGGCGTTATATGCCCTTTAGGACACGTATAATACGTATAGTTTTTGTAGAAGGAAACCTCTAGAGGATAGGGAGAAATACTTGACACCATAAGCCTTCCAAGTAGGCAATTTCCAGGATCAGTGAGAGCTATTATCTGCAAGGCGTAGTCGATAGAAGTTACGTAGAAATCTCCAGAAGAAGGGAGATTTATTACAGCTTTGCCTTGATCATTACATCTCAGATTGATGAAACCGTGACAATCTTTCGATGGATGATCAGTTTGTAAGATGAAAGGGTACTGAATATGAAGGCTGTTGCTTTGAAAGCCACAACTGGAAATTGGACATGAATCTTTGGAGTGGATTATTACAGGGAAAATGAAGAAAAGGAGGAGAATTTGATGGATCATTTTGTCTTGAGAGAATAGTTTGACAGGGCGATTTTCTTATTAATGGTTTAAGAATCTGCAACATATGATAGGGACAAGAAAGTATTGACAAATTAGGCTTCTGGTAATCCCAAGTTTGTGCTAATAGAAGACAGTTAACATGGGACAACCATTTGGAAGAATATTTCATATTTTATTGCTTCTTTAAAGAATGAATTTACAACATATATATTGATTCCACACCTCTCTTCAAGTCCACACTGAGTGAAAATTACGTCATAATTCGACGTCAGTTCTACAAACCGGGCACGTCCCGTTTTTCCTTAACCACAGCTCAATGCACTCAGCATGGAAGCAATGCTCACATTTAGCTATGTTTCTCACTGTATCTTGAGGAACATAGCTCTCTAAGCATATCGAACATGTATTAGAATCAGGACCAATATTTATTCGACTTTCACTAATAAACACCAACTCTGTGCAAGCATTGATTTTTGAATCATCTAGCCCTCCGGCAGGTGGCGCTGTGGCGGCAGAGTCAGACTCCGGCTGTACGTCCTCCGAAGGTACTCCAACTATCATTTTTACCATTTTCAGAAAACATATGACTAAGAATGATGCCAGAACTACACATGATGGAGGGAAATAAGAGGATCCAGTAAATTTTGTCCATAGATTGCTATCACCTGCAATAATTGAAAATGATTAGTAATAATCTGTTATATAAAACTAATATATAGCAGCCCCAAAAGCAAGAATTAATGTAGGTTGAGTATGTGTATCTTTTTTATCACCTTCTTCACAATCTGAACAGGTCATGTCATTCCATTTCAAATAAAGATCACTATGAATTCCATCGTATTCGAACTGATTTTGTTCCAGTACTGGGAGTTGGAAACTCCCAATGATGTTACAGCCTCTTTGCAAAATTATGTCTGGTGGGATTGTAGCAGTAGATATTGTTTTACTTGTGATGTTTCCAAGGCAATGTATAGGTAGAACTTCAAGGTCTGTGAGATATGCACTAATAGGACACGTGTAAAACGTGTAGTTTTGGTAATCAATGGCCTTAAAAGGAGACGGCGAAAGATTCAATTTCATTAGCCGTCCCATAAGGCAATCTCCGGGATCATAGAGTTCAATGTATGTCTCGAGATATCCTATGAATCGTACATTGAAATCTAAGCCGTAAGGTACACTCACAATCGGTGTTCCAAACTGATCGGGATTGCTGCAAGTCAGGTTGATATAAGTACAAGAATTTGGTGGGTTTGAGGTGTCTACTTTGAAAGGGTAATCTAAAGAGAAGCTGCTGCAGTATGAACTTGAACACGCATAAACTGTGGAAAAGATAGAAAAAGAGAGGAGAAAATGGAGAATTTCCATTTAAGAAGCTAGAGGGATGTGAAAAGGAAGCATTCGAGTATAAATATACGAGCTTTTTGTCCGGTTAGGCCTTGTTCACATCATCTGTAACAAGAAAAGAAAGTGCAAATTTGTCTAGATTGTATGGAATGGAAGTTACCAGGTAAGAATTTCATTGTTTTTAACTATGCTTTGGTAGCTTTGTGAAAACCATTGTAGGGACTTTATATACTTTTTTATTTGACTTTCTAGATTTTATTTAAACAAACATACAGCTGTATTAGATGCTTCAGCTTTCTTGATACCGAGCAGGTATATTTTTCACTAGGCATGGAAATTGTCCTTTCGTTTTCATTAAAATCGATAAACTATGAATTATGGTTGCATCAGGTTCAACAACATTTGCATTTGATTAACATCAGTGTAATCACAGTTTTGAGGTTGTCCTCGAAGGTTTTCAAATGAGACGAACAAGGAGGATTTCGACATGGATTTCTTTTAAAGGTATCGTAAGGAGAATAGAAAAGGCTGAAGGCTGAAATATGTATAGAAACCATTCAGAATTTTTACTTTGTGGATATCACTTTGAACATTATTTGACAGTTTTAAGGCTGCTCCGTATTATACGAAGTTGATTAAAGGCTATACTGTCACTTTGATGATGTTTGCTCTCGAGAAGTTTGTGTAAGAACTGAGAGAAAGTTTTCTTAACATGTTCATCAAGTAGTTTGGTTGTTGATTGAGAGAACAATAATACTTTACACATATACATACTGTGCTTTACAGTTTACATCAAGAAGCCTGTGGCACTATGTTACATTTGATCAGTTAACTGTGACTTTCTTCCGGAACATTCTGACAAAATGTGCACAGCAACCTGTGCAGATTACTATTGGCATTATGAGCGTAAAGTATGTGGTCGCAATGTAGGCAAAGAGAAGAACATCGTCGGACACCAATCCTGCAAATCAAATGAACCTTCTAATCTTAATAACAAAGAATCATTCAGGTAAATTACAACAAACTTATTCACCTGTCGCCTTTTGAGCACAGCTTTCACAGTCATTTGCATTCCATCTCATGATAAAATCAGTCTGATTTGTAATAAAATCGGGTGGAACCCCTATAACTGGCACGGGTGAGGTAACAATCTCATTGCATCTATACAACTTAGTCATGACTTCATGGGGAACTGTATGAGTAGCTACTGTAGAGGTAGAAGAGTTGCTTAGACAATCAATTGCTGTTAAGTTTGCTAGTGCAACAAGCTCAGAAGGGCAGCTATAGAAAGTGTAATTCAGATTAAAGATAGGGAACAAACGATCCTCATACGAAATATTCCAGCTCATTAGGCGTTTTGGGAGACAGTTTTCGGGGTCATAGAGCTTGATTAGTGAGTACGCATAGTCTACGTTTCGTATGTACAAGTGTCCGTTGTGGGGAAGATCGAGAGTAGGTGTGCCTTGGTTGCTGCAACTTAGATTAGTATAGGTGCAATTCGGAGTTTGTTGGTTTGGTAATTTGAAAGGGTATTGGATAGGTAAAGTGCTGTTTGGACAATATGAAATCGGACAGTGATTCTTCGAGTGAAGAACTGGTAAGAACAAGAGTAAGAGGAGGGATTGGAGAATGTTCATGATTTTGGAAGAAGGCCATGAAAATCTATGTATTTACATATGGTTTGTTGTTTGGATTGAAACAAGAATGAATGACAGTCTGTCATTAGGACAAGAATAAATGACAGATAGGTAATATTAGAATAACTTGCCTACTGATTCTTGGAATTGTTGAAAATCCAAATCCCAGGATAAAAACAAATGACAGATATGTTCCCTTTCGAGCCGGTTTGGGTTGATTCGGGCTAATTTGACCTCAATTTGCGACTTTTAAAAGTTGTGGTCCTTAAATTGTCAGCTCGAAAAGTTGATTTGGTGCTGTGATTGAAAACATAAGGATAGTAGACCTTTTCTTTTTCTTGATCAATATTTTGTTGTTTCTTGATTCAAAATTAGCTAAAAATATATGAATTTGGTGGACATCATCACGAAAAATTCATCTGTTAATTAATGATGCATGACTTGTACCTTCAATCTAAACAGAAAAAATCAGATATCAATACAGCATCTTCTTCAGTCTGCACAAAACATATTTCCTGTTCTATTTCGGGATTTCACATCCGGATTTCACCATCCACTCCTAAAAATACACATATATATTCTACTATTATAATAATACAACCTCATACATTATTACACAATTGTTTTGACATAAAATTACATTATATAATACAAACATATAAGTTTCATTTATGTGCAGGCGAAGGTGAATTCCTGCAAACGGGGCACGTGCTGTTCAATCTCAACCACTTATCAATGCAGTTGGAATGGAAGCAGTGTTCACACTCAGGAATACACCTTAATATGTCTTTTGGATGGTAGTCCATCAGACATATGAGGCAAGTTGCACCATTAGGCCCTGGGACACGTTTACTTTCACCAAGAACTACTTTTGTATATGATTCAATGATGGATTCATTGAGGCCTACTATAGCTCGTGATCGTGGTGGTGGTGGTGGTGGTGATGGTGGCGGTGGTGTTACGGCCACTGAATTCTGACCTGTCCTTCTTTCCATCATACAGATGCAGAAACAAGCGAATAACAATGGCACGCCTAATACAAATGCAATTGTCATGAGGAATTTAAGGTTGCTTGATGAACCTGTTGATCAAGGTAACTCAACTTTAGAGTTGGCATTTTGTTAATCTCATCATTCTATAAATTTCATGATCATGCATGCGAAAAATGTTTTCAAGGACAGTAACTCAGAGGGGTCCTTAAATTGTAAGCTCGAAAAGTTACTGTCCTCATATTGCCACCCCTGCTAAGTTACGATCCTTAAAAAAAAAATCCGATCATATATAGTTTCAAGTTTCAGCTACCACAACCTACAAAGAGTGCCTTAATAGGGTGTTTGCCAGGCAAACACTCTCCTATAGCTTTTTAAAACATCAAGAAACTAATGTTCAAAAATATAAAATTTGAACATGTCCTTATTTGTATCAGCATCAAAGAGACATGAAACCTGGTCACTTGTTTGGAATCCACAAAGACCGCCTCTTGCGACGCAGTCTTGACAGTCGGGTTTCTCCCACTTTAACTTAAGATCTCCGTTCAAGTTCGATGAAAGCCAAGAAACTGGGACAGGAAAATCAGCAACAATAGTACTACACATGTTCAAGTTATTGACAAGATTCAGAGAAGTAGTTGCAAGAACCGAAGATGTCGCGTTGCTCAGACAATCAATGATAGTAGAACGCGTCTGAACAATATCAGAAGGACACCTTAAAAAGGTGATCTTCAGAGTGTAACCAATCTTAAAGGGTGAAGACGAAAGATTCAAGCTCAATAGTCGTTGTGGCAGGCAACCATTCGGATCGTACAGCTGGATTTCTTGGGCGGCATAGTTGATACTGCGTACAAGAAAGTTGCCAGAAGAAGTTAGGTTAAGAAGAACAACATCCTTGGATTTCTCCTTGGTACAAATCAAATCAAAACCAGGATATCCACAGTATTGAGGTTGTTGGCCTTGTAACTTAAAAGGGAATCTTATTCCATATTGAGTGTTCCCACAGACTCTTGAAGAACACCCATTTTGTGCATGGATTGAATGAAGGAATAGGAATGATGAAAAGAAGATGGATTGCAAAAGGCCCATAAGTCTAATATGTACATGTATATGCATAAAAGATGGATGGAAATTGTATATATAGTTTGCAAAAGTTCAAATTTATATGGAAGGATGTTTGGTTGAATAATTGGGTGTAATAATATAGTAATAGAAGTGATTATTTGAAAATGGGTGAGAAGTAATCAAGATAGAGCCAGGTCATACATTAGACTAAGGCAAAAGCCAATTTCTCTGCTCATTGATTATATACTTTTTCTTGTCAAAAAAAAAAAAGATTATATACTTTTCAGACATTTTTAATAGTTTGAACAGGCATAAACTGTGGAAAAGACAGAAAAAAGGAGGAGAATCTGGAGAATTTCCATGTAAGAAGCTAGAGGGATGTGAAAAAGGAAGCATTCAAGTATAAATATGAGAGCTTTTTGCCTGGTCAGACCTTGTTCACATCATCTGTAACAAGAAAACACAGAGAAAATTTGTGTAGTTTGTATGGAAGTTACCTGGTAAGAATTTAATTGTTTTTAACTATGATTTGGTGGCTTTGTGCAAACCATTGTAGCTGACTTGATACACTATTTTATGTGACTTTCTAGATTTTATTTAAAGAAACATACAGCTGTATTAGATGCTTCAGCTTTCTTGATACCGAGCAGCTATATTTTTCACTAAGCGTGGAAATTGTACTTTCATTTTCATTAAAATCTATAAACTATGAATTCTGGTTACATCAGGTTCAACAACATTGATAAGGAGAATAGAAAAGGCTGAAGGCTAAAATATGTATAGAAACCATTCAGAATTTTTACTTTGTGGATATCACTTTGAACAGTATTTGACAGTTTTAAGGTTGCTCCGAATTATACGAAGTTGATTAAAGGCTATACTTTAACTTTGATGATGTTTGTTCTTGAGCAGTTTGTGTAAGAACTGAGAGAACCCCTATAACTGATAACTTCACTGGACACTGTATGAGTAGCTACTGTAGAGGTAGAAGAGTTGCTTAGGCAATCAATTGCAGTTAAGTTTGCTAGTGCAACAAGCTCAGAAGGGCAGCTATTGAAAGTGTAATTCAGATTAAAGATAGGGAACACATGATCCTGATACGAAATATTCAAGCTCATTAGGCATTTTGGGAGACAGTCTTCGGGGTCATAGAGCTTGATTAGTGAGTATGCGTAGTCTACGTTTCATATGTAGAAGTGTCCGTTGTGGGGAAGATCGAGAGTAGGCATGCCTTGGTTGCTGCAACTTAGATTAGTATAGGTGCAATTCGTAGATTGATGGTTTGGTAATTTGAAAGGATACTGGATAGGTAAAGTGCTGTTTGGATAATATGAAATCGGACAGTGATTCTTGGAATGAAGAACTGGTAAGAACAAGAATCAGAGGAAGGATTGGAGAATGTTCATGATTTTGGAAGAAGGCCATGACAATCTATGTATTTACATATGTTCCCTTAACAAGATATTTTGAGGCTAAATTAGCCCGAATCAACCCAAAAATTGGGTAAAAAGTCACATGATTTGCATGTATTGGGCTGAATTCAAGCCCGGTTTGGGTTGATTCGAGCTAATTTGACCTCAATTTGCGACTTTTAAAAGTTGTGGTCCTTATATTGTCAGCTCGATAAGTTAATTTGGTAGCTGTGATTGAAAACATAAGAATAGTAGACCTTTTCTTTTTCTTGATCAATATTTTTTTGTTTCTTGATTCAAAATTAGCTAAAAATATAGTATGACTTTGGAATTCATCTGTTAATGTTAAATTATTTGCAAAAGTCAGATGTCTAGCATCAGAAGCTTGTGTAAAGTATATTCTTGTGTCCCAAAGCATTGTGAAATAAATCCAAAAGACTTTCATCTTGAGTTTCCTTTTTTGGAAATAAATCCAAAATCAGATATCTATACAGCATCTTCTTTAGTCTGCACAAAAAGATGGTGTGTTTTTACATGTTTGAATCAAATCTGAAAAGAAAAAAAAAACACAGTTATTTTCATGTATGTGCAGGCGAAGGCGAATTCCTGCAAACGGGGCACGTGCAGTTCAATCTCAACCACTGATCAACGCAGTCGGAATGGAAGCAGTGTTCACACTCAGGAATACACTTTACTGTGTCTTTTGGTTGGTAGTCCATCAGACATATGAGGCAAGTTGCACCATTAGGCCCTGGGATACGTTTACTTTCACCAAGAACTACTTTTGTATACGATTCAATGGTGGATTCATTGAGGCCTACTATAGCCCGTGGTGGTGGTGGTGGTGGTGGTGCTACGGCCGCTGAATTCTGAGCTGTCCTACTGTCTGTCTTACACATGTAGAACCAAATGAAAAACGCGTACATGACGAATGGTATAACTATTGCAAATGCAATTATCTTGAAGAGTTGAAGAATGCCGCTTGATGAACCTGTTGATCAAGGTAACTCAACTTTAGAGTTGACATTTTGTTAATCTCATCATTCTATAAATTTCATCATATATAGTTTCAAGTTTCAACTACCACAACCTAAAAAGAGTGCCTTAATAGGGTGTTTGCCAGGCAAACACTCTCCTATAGCTTTTTAAAAATATAAAATTTGAACATCTCCTTACTTGTATCAGCATCAAAGAAACATGAAACCTGGACACTTGTTTGGAATCCACAAACACCGCCTCTTGCGACGCATTCTTGACAGTCGGGATTCTCCCACTTTAACTTAAGATCTTCGTTCAAGTTCGATGAAAGCCAAGAAACTGGGACAGGAAAATCAGCAACAATAGTACTACACATGGTCAAGTTATTGACAAGATTCAGAGAAGTAGTTGCAAGAACCGAAGATGTCGCGTTGCTCAGACAATCAATGATAGTAGAATTCGTCTGAACAATATCAGAAGGACACCTTAAAAAGGTGATGTTCTTAGAGTAACCAATAATAAAGGGCGAAGACGAAAGATTCAAGCTCAATAGTCGTTGTGGCAGGCAACCATTCGGATCGTACAGCTGGATTTCTTGGGCGGCATAGTTGATACTGCGTACAAGAAAGTTGCCAGAAGAAGTTAGGTTGAGAAGAACAACATCTTTGGATTTCTCCTTAGTACAAATCAAATCAAAACCAGGATATCCACAGTATTGAGGTTGTTGGCCTTGTAACTTAAAAGGGAATCTTATTCCATATTGAGTGTTCCCACAGACTCTTGAAGAACACCCTTGTTGTGCATGGATTGAATGCAATAATAGGAATGATGAAAAGAAGATGAATTGCAAAAGGCCCATAAGTCTAATATGTACATGTATATGCATAAAAGATGGAAGGAAATTGTATATATAGTTTGCAAAAGTTCAAATTTATATGGAAGGATGTTTGGTTGACTAATTGGGTGTTATAATATAGTAATAGAAGTGATTATTTGAGAATGGGTGAGAAGTTACCAAGATAGAGCCAGGTCAAACATTAGACTAAGGCAAAAGCCAATTTCTTGGCTTATTTTGATTATGCATTTTTAATAGTTTGAAAGGGTAATCTAAACTGTGGAAAAGACAGAAAAAAGGAGGAGAATCTGGAGAATTTCCATGTAAGAAGCTAGCGGGATGTGAAAAAGGAAGCGTTCGAGTATAAACATGCGAGCTTTTGTCCGGTTAGGCCTTGTTCACATCATCTGTGATTGAAAACATAAGAATAGCAGACCTTTTCCCTTTCTTGATTAATATTTGGTTGTTTTTTGATTCAAAATTAGCTAAAAATATATGACTTTGGACTTCATCAGGTAAGATTCATCTGTTAATGATGCATGACTTGTTCCTGTGTCCTAAATTATTTCCAAAAGTCAGATGTCTTGCATCAGAAGCTTGTGTAAGCATATTTCCAAAAGGTCTTCTTCCTGAGTTTCCTTTTTTGGAAATTGATTCTTTACTTTTAATCTAAACAAAAAAAATCAGATATCAATACAGAATTTTCTTTAATCTGCACAAAAAAAAGATTGTGTGTTTTTTACATGTTTGAATAAAATCTGAAGAAAAAAAAAAACAGTAATTTTCTATGTATGTGCAGGCGAAGGTGAATTCCTGCAAACGGGGCACGTGCCGTTCAATCTCAACCACTCATCAACGCAGTCGGAATGGAAGCAGTGGTCACACTCAGGAATACACCTTATTGTGTCTTTTGGATGGTAATCCATCAGACATATGGGGCAAGTTGCACTATTAGGCCCTGGGACGCGTTTACTTTCACCAAGAACTACTTTTGTATACGATTCAATGGTGGATTCATCGAGACCTACTATAGCCCGTGGTGGTGATGGTGGCGGTGGTGCTACGGACGCTGAAATCTGAGCTGTCCTTCTATCCATCATACACATGAAGAACGAAATGAAAAACGCGCACAGGACAGATGGTATGACTATTGATAATGCAATTATCTTGAAGATTTGAAGGCCTCTTGATGGACCTGTTGATCAAGGTAACACAACTTTAGAGTTTACATTTTGTTAATCTCATCATTCTATAGATTCCATGATCATACTTGGGAAAAATGTTTTTAAGGATCGTAACTCAGAGGAGTGGCAAAATGAGTACCGTAACTTTTCAAGCTGACAATTGCCAGCCCGAAAAGTTACTGTCCTCGTATTGCCACCCTCACTAAGTTACGGTCCTTAAAAAAATTCCGATCATATATAGTTGACTTTGATAGTTTCAAGTTTGAACTATCACAACCTTCAAAGAGTGCCTTAATAGGGTGTTTGCTAGACAAACATTCTCTTATAGCTTTTTAAGCTCAAAATCACTTTAAAAAAGCAATTGCAAACACCACTAAGAACATCAAGAAACTAATGTTCAAAAACATAAAATTTGAACATTTCCTTACTTGTATCAGGATTAGAGAAACATGAAATCTGGTCACTTGTACTGTTCTGAAATCCACAAAGGCCGCCTCTTGCGATGCAGCCTTGACAGTCAGGATCCTCCCACGTTAACTTAATATCTCCGTTCAAGTTCGACGAAAGCCAATCATCATCATTATTATTCAGTGGCCAAGAATAAAATGGGACAGGCAAATCAGCAACAATAGTACTACACACGTTCAAGTACTTGACAAGACTCAGAGAAGTAGTTGCAAGAACCGAAGATGTCGCGTTGCTCAGACAATCAATGATAGTGAAACGCGTCTTAACAAAATCAGGAGGACACCTTAAGAAGGTGAACTTCTTAGAGTAACCAATCGTAAAGGGCGAAGACGAAAGATTCAAGCTTAACAATCGTTGAGGCAGGCAACCATTCGGATCGTTCAGCTGGATTTCTTGCAAGCGGTAGTTGATACTGCGTACCAGAAAGTCGCCGGAAGAAGGTAGGTTGAGAAGAACAGCATCCTTGGATTTCTGCCTAGTGCAGTTTAAATCAAAACCAGGATATCCACAGTATTGAGGTTGTTGGCCTTGTAACTTGAAAGGGAATCTTACTCCATATGGATTGTTCCCACAGAATCTTGAAGAACACTCTTGCTGTGCATGGATTGAATGCAAGAATAAGAATGATGAAAAGAAGATGAATTGCAAAAAGTCCATAAGTCTAATATGTATATGTATATGCATAGAAGATGTAAGGAAATTGTATATATAGTTTGCAAAAAGTCAAATTTAGATGAAAGGGTTGACTAATTGGCTGTAATAATATAGTAATGCAAGTGAATATTTGAGAATGGGTGAGCAGTAACCAAGATAGAGACAGCTATTAGACTAAGGCAAAAGCCAGTTTTCAAAACATTTTTAATATTTTTATTGTATATTTTCTAATGTAATTATTTGTTTTTTATTTTAAAGTCAATACATGTAACATTATTGCTTTTATTTAAACAGATTAAGAATATGAAATATTAAACAGTTGAAGGCTTCACGTATTTTATTTCATGAAATTTAACTTCGATTTAGTTTTCAAATATAAATCTGTAAAAACAGAAAAGTTCCAAAAACAGGACTTTTTAAGGATATTATAATCAGTGTTGATATTAACTTCAAAATTTCATATCTCAGCAGCTTTATTATTTAGAAAATTACATAAATAGACTAAAACATCAGAATAATACAAAGTTACAGCTATTCAACCTCTTTTAAAGAGAGAAAAAAACTTGCTATAGATTCTTCTTTATCTTCAGATTGGAAGGACGGGACTTGGAAGAAGGGTCTCGACCAGTGAGATCAGATGATCGAAGAATAAAGAGAAGTGTTTCGACCATCATTGCGACAATCAAACCTAGGATGCCTCCAGCAGCACACTGATCAGTAAAGAGTCATCAACAAATTATACAGTCATCATATACACATTATTCGATCTGACTATACATGGACGTTTGTCCTTTTTCGTTTTTGTATAGTTTTGTTTTCAGCTGCTAAACCTAAAGGGGAAAAAAGAAAGAAAGAATATGATTGTTATGCAAAAGTTACCATAGCAGTACTGTGGCCAAACAAGGCTCTAAATGCTGCAAATCCAACCAGGTATCCCGCAAACATTGTAACCACAACATGCAAACCTGTAAGATGATAAAGAATAATTAATTTCGAGTAATTTTTATCTTAGATATAGAAAACAAATAAACAAGAGAAATAAGTTTGAAAAAACTGAAGACAAATAAACACAACAAATTTGGTTTCTTTGATTTTTATCCAAAGAAAAGGTTAAGAATAAGGATAACTGAGAAAGAGAAAGCGAAGAAATAAGATTATAGATGCAATAAGTACATCAGAAGCAGAATAATTCTCATTATTTCCAGCTCAGTTTAGGTTTCTCATAAAACCAGAAAACTTCAAAACTTAACAGAGTACATAAAATCCCTCAAGACATCCCCGACTTCCATGGAGTTTCATTGTTTCAGTTATTCACCTATCTGTACTTTTCTCTAATTCCATTATAGAATTGGTCAGTATGTCGTCATACTCTCCAGCTCTTAATAGTTAATATGAGTCACCTATCCTCATCTATCTAGTTATAGTAGTTTCTGAAATGTAAAAAAGAGAAAAAGATGAATCCAAATAAAGTTCCTATTAGTACATAAGACATATTAGCAAATATATGTCAATCAGTATGAATTTGTTGGTGCTTAATCTTGACAGGCTAAAATAGAACTCTCTAGCAATAGTCAGTATTAAATGGGTGTTCACTGCAGGACATACATCCATAACCAAATTACTGAAAGATGGCAATTTTCACATTTAAGAATCAATAAACAAATCAAATGACATGAACAGCGTCTTAATTTATGTTGAGAAAAACTTTTTCAGCAAAGAGATTGTTTAAGTGCATTCTCAAAACTTTTCAACCCAAGACACAAAAAAGGAATAGCCCAATCCCAGTATCCAAAATAAAACACTAGAGAACTCCATTCTTCAAAATGGTAAGAACTCCTAATGCACACAATTGAAAAGGCTCTTCAGTTATTCAGTTACCCTTCATAAAGCCGAAATAGGATTGCAGCAGAGTCCCGACACCCAGACATTAATTTCCGTCTAAAAGATGGCTAGTTCAATCTATGAATAAAGCAAATTAGTTTCACTTATTTGTTATCATGTTCAAATGCAAAGAGGGTATCATATTCACTCTCTCAATCAGCATATAACGTTTCTAGAGTAACTTCAGTTCAGATAGTGACATCACTGTTTCTCAAAACCCAATCGCATTGATCATAAAGCCACAAGCAAGATCATAGCCCCTGTGCCATTCATCCTACCTGATACAAGTCCCAACTCTCAAATTGAAATTGGCAGACAACAATGGACAATAAAGTATTTCCTGGTAGCACATATAAGCAAGCTAAATTGCAAGAAAATCATCTCTTAATTTCAAGACTTGAAATTAGCATTTGAGAAAGAAACAAAATACTTACCCAAGCCTATTTGATCTTTGTAAGAGGAAAAAGGCTCTTCCACGCCCTTTCTAGGAGTAATGTCCTTCACTAATTCTTGATACGCCTTCCTCTCCGCCACTTCCTCTAGCTTTTTCAATCTCACCTTCAACTCCTCACTCTTAATTAACAAAAAAACAATAAAATTCAATTAGAGATGAACACAAACAACTTAAATTTCTCTTACTATAACCGAAATTACCTTTTGCCGGGGCACTGGGCTAGTAAAGACGAAATCAGAACCGCGGAGGAGAGATGATAATTCAGGTCTTGTTTCCGGTTTGGATCCGAACCAGATGTCTTTTAGGGATTTGTAGGGTACGGTGGAGTGCATCTTAAGCGAGGAAGAAAGGTCTCTGATTTCTTCAGAGAGTCGGGAATCTGTGGCGGAAGCGCCGAGGAATGAACGGATGTCATCCGTAATCGTTATGATCAGGCCGCCGCCGGTGACTGCAGCGGAGGCCAGTGGCGATGAGGTGGCGGAGAGCTGAACGACGTCGTCGGCCTTGGTGGCCATTTGGGTTGACGGATCTACTGGTTATGGAACAGAGATTCACATAAGTAATCGCCAATAGTAAATAAAGTAAAATAAAATAATGATTAATAATTATAACAAAATAAAATCTATAAATAAACTATAAAAATTTCGAGCCAGGATTTTTTTTTTTTTTTTATATGATTTTTAAATTATCACGTAATTATCTTCCTTTACTTCTAATTTCATTTTACTAATTTTTTAACAATTTTTTTTTTTCTATTTTTAATTTTTGCAAATGATTCATTTTTAGTTTTTTGTTTTAAAAATCCCAACAACAGTCTTTTAATTATGTGAATTTCTCATGATCTTGCTTTGCTACCAATGAAAATTCCAAACAATTAAGAGTATCTTTTGATCTCTTTTGCGGCTTAGGCGGCCCCTAACCGACTCGATTTTTTTCCTTTAGGAGTTTTTTTTTTTTTGTGAAAAATCGGTCTAGGCGGATCTAGGCGCCCATATTTTTATATATATATATATATATATATTTTTTGGAATTCAATTTGGACAATCGTGCACATTTTTTCAAGGGAAAATGAAGTTCTAAGCAATACTCGTGACTTTGCCATGATGAATGATGTATTTTTTGCCAAATTCTATCGATTGAGGGCGACTAGTCGACGTAGGCTAGGCGGTGCAAAACCGCCCGACTACCATTTTCGACTTTTACAACCTTGATTTTGATCGGCCGAACTTATTCCATGATATAATTATTGAAAAATTCAAGCAATAATTAATCTTTTGAGCACACAATTGACAATACTTTGGTGTTGCTGAAAGTGATGGACAAAAAATACATTCTCTGTAAATATAAACTTTTATTCGAGTAGGTTGCTTTTCCAGTTTTCCTCCACATTTTCATCAATTTAAAATTTCTTGGTCCAAAACTGAAAATGAACTGGCATGTCTTTATCTTGCATGGTGCTGTTTTTGTTGGGTTCGAGGCCGTCATCTCCACGGGTAATTGGGTCGTGTCCCCGGCAGTGCAGGCATACGAACCAAACCTCTGTATCACGAAGAATTTTAATAAAAAATTCACCATGTATTTCAAAACCATTGCTCAGTTCTCAACCATTGCATCATATGCTACATCAGTTACAAAAAGTGTACCTATATAAACTCCACAATGCTGAGAACAATTCTAAATTCTATACAATGTCGTCTCCAGTAACATGAGCAGCACTCTTATTTGCAGAGTCTTTATTCTTATATTCTCCTAAAACTGACCAACTTTTGCTAACTTTATGGCCCCTAATGATGCGTGATGTCACATGTTGAGGTAATCTCAATGTAAATCTATCTTCTTGTGGGCTGTTTTCTGGCTTTTTGATTATGGAGTGCCCTGTTGAATGTGATCTTGGGTACTTCTGAATCGTCCCATCACTCGAAACCCCTTCCGTTTTGTTCCCAACGTCTTCGTTTTCGTCGATGTTAAAGCTCACGTGATGTTCAGCTGGTGCGGATGTAGGTTGTTCGTCTTCCTGTACAACGGGAGCCTTCGCCGGAGATTGTGCCGCCGGGGACCTGAGGTTTTTCCGGCAGACGGGGCAAGTGTTGTGGGACTCGAGCCAAAGGTCTATGCATTCTTGATGGAAGACATGGCAACATGTGGGAAGAAGACGAAGGAAATCGCTGTCTTTGAATTCAAGCAAGCAAATGGCGCATTCGAGGCCATATTTTTCTACCCTATAATCTTTGACGGTGGAATAAGCGAAGGCTGGGAAAGATTCCACTATTAAAGGATCAAGGCCGTTGCCTATTGCGGTGGGCGGGGCGGCTCCGGCGACGGGAGTGGCGGTGGCGCTACTCCGGAGATGCCACACACAGAATAGATTTTGCACAAAACATCTACAAAAGTATACCGAGAAAAACCCGATGAATAAAACTAGGAGGAGGCTGATCGAGAGGATGATGATGATCGGAGGGTACGAGTACGGTGGTGGTGGCGGTGGAGACGGTTGCAGTGGTTGTTCGGAGCTTATTGCCATTTCTCCGATTGATCTAAATCGGAAGATGAATTCATATATATATGAAATATATATGTGTATACATATATTGTGCGTTAGTAGGGGTGAGATGAATGACCAAGAGCAAGAAAAGGCAAAAATTGGGTTGAATTGTTTAAGGTTTGAAATTATATTTCTCAAGGGGATTAGTGAGAGTGTAGCCATTGTGGGATGAGAGATTCAAGGAGAGGCCATTCGTTCATCACTAACTTCTTCTTTATTTAAGTATTGTTGCCATAACTAATTAATGAATATATATTTATAGACTAGGCTCTCTCTCATCAAGAATAGAACAAAGCATACATTCTTCCCTCTAAAACTAACGGGTTGAGAATGGATCTTGTTGAACTGGTCTGAAATTACAGAAACAGAAATCGAAAAGGTAAGACGTACATTCCTTGTTTACTAGGGAAGGATTTCGAAATGTGAATCTGTATCGGGCATATATTATCTGCATGTGATGTATATTTGCCTATTCGGATCATTTTATTTGAGATCTAACCAATCGAATTATCGAGCAGCTATGTTTGATTTTCAGCTAACTATCAAATTATGATATCTGGCCATCTTGAAGGTACGTACTTTCTTTCAGCTTTAACCACAAGAAATTTTATTTTACAGCTGAAGTTTTATTCAAGGATAAACCAGTTTAGAATCCAAATAATTGGATTGCAAATATGAATATCTGCACTGCATAACACTCTACATCAGGTCTACAACTAATATGGAATAAAGGAGAGTGAAATTAATTTGGAATTTGGATAAGTAATTATTATTATAGCAGTTGTTGAGATATACGCACGGATACAACTTCGCCGTCTTTTCCTGCCCTCATAGCATGGTATTTAATCTGAAGACCTGTACGTTCCCAGGGTCGTATTAATAGGAGATTGTTATGTTATTATTGAGCTGTAAAATTTTGAATCAAAACTGTTAAAACAATTGCCTAGATCATGAAATATTACCTTCATTGTCTTGCAAATTGGTGTTTACTGCAACTGCGTGGAGACTTATCACTGCTTTGGGTTGCCAATCATTTTTTTTTCCCACCCATGATTTAAGATCAAAGATTTCTGGAAGGTAATCAAGATAACGTAGAGACGAACATAAGCACCTAAATATGCTCCAAAATGTATGATTTTTTTCTGAAAAATAATGATGAACTGATACCTGAGGTTGATTGATCCTTGATATGCTTGAAGTCAAAAATCCCACCAGAAGCTCCATCAGACTTCTTCCGGATATCATGGGATCCTAATAGATCGTATTTCCAGCTCCCGTTAAGATATTCCTCATTCAAGAAGAGTTCAATATGCCTTGCGTCCAAAGTTTGCATCGTTCCTGTATCAAAGAAGTAATACACCTTTCTTTGAAGTTCCTATGTTGAGATCTCAAAAAGAAAATAAAAGTTCCTATTTTGAGAATATTATGTATGGATAGGTTGAGCATGTGAAATGATGATATTGGAGAAACCATTATTTTCTAGCTATCACAAACTTTTCAGGAATCATACATCAGTGTCACAGATCAATGTATTAGCAGAATAGTGAACTGGTAAATGCTCTTATAGAAACATTTGGAGCTTAACTCACCATCACATGTATCGAGGTCGCACACAGGACATCGAACGAGCTGCAAGTCTTCAAACATAGTCACAGTTGGAAATCATAAGCAGTTAGAATACATATAGTCAACATAATTTGGATGGTAAAGAAGGAATGGGCGAATGACTACCAGAAATCCAGATTCCGGACTTGATATTGTTTAACAGGCAGAAGCCTTCTCTGCTCAACGTTTTCTCAGTAGTCTCCGCTTTGAGAATTCTCAGGGGTTTAATTAAATTTTCAGTCAAGATAGCTGCATGAGAGTCGAACAGAAATGCTCCAATTCGCATCCAATCTGTTATCAGACCCAAAAAGAATACATGTCTAAAATGCATATTTGACACAAGACTGTGTATTACATTCAAATGGAGCAGAATGTGTACAAGGATCTGGATATAAGAAGGAACACATCTGAAATATGAGGGGTTGATGCTGTTAATGATTTTTTATACATCTCCTGCTTCATGCATGTAGCAAGGTGCCTTGAAGTGGTCTACTGATTTGCTATCAGTTTCAGGTGCAATCGGTCATGTTTAAAAAGTGTGACAATAAATTCTAAGCATTGGGAATATTAATTATATCTGAGTGATAAATTCCCTGAAGAAAATCTAGGTGTAATAATAAACTGGTTATTAGATTTCTATAAAATCATCTAAGAGTGCAAGTGACTAGATGCTTTCCTAATAATTCTTGAAGAGTAAATTTGTGTTTTAAAATTAAATTAGCATTGAATCATCTAACTATTCTTATTTTTGTGAGAATAACAATCCAATTAAGCAGCTAACATATGTTTACAGACTCAAGTAAATGCATTACCAATATGCTTCTCCTGCTGACGAAACATGTATGTGTGACTTCCATCTGCAAAGGCATACCTTGAAATGAGTGTGTGCAAAATTTCGACATCATAACTGGATCGAGCATCAAAGAAGCTGAATAATACCAAAAGCTGAGGCATAAAGTTTGATCCATTTGGCTGCGACATCTCCAGGATCGGGAACCTGAAGATCACGAAGACATGCATATTTCCACACACTGTCCTCCATCATAATACGACTAAACCATTTGCAAGTTGCTGCGAGCATCACCAAAGATTTCCCATCCAAAAACTTTGCAATCTCTGTCCAGACATCCTCTTCATAGCTATTCACATTAAACATAAACATGAACAGTGAGAAATACACTTCATAGAAATACCTGAGAATTATAAATATGCAAGTACAGAACAGATGTAGAAATTATATCAATAAGTCCATATTTAACCTACAATTTCTGCTTTTCAATGTAATCTCTGCATTGTTTATACTAAAGCTCAGCACCACATGGAACAAAAATATTTAGTAAGGCCGGGAAGAGAACAGAGAACCAGATGCAGTTTACCATGAAATCTTCTTTGAAGTCCAACATTAATCCACTTTTACATGAAAACAAGTGAAACAAAACTAAATCTGTATCCTAATGAGGATTGGCTGAACCTAACAGGATCTCAGTAAATTCACTCACTGCAATAACAAAGTAGCTTCACGTTTTCATCATTGTCACCGAAGATCTCAACAGAAACGGCAATGAGCATATCCACATAAACTACTACAAATTTCAACTCAATGCCAGCTGAATCATAACAAATCACAAATTCGATTTCCGTATCTAATTCTGCAATCACGTTCCGCACGCACCTTCATCAATGCATGAACACAACAACACTCAAAATCCAAATCAATCCTCACATCTTAGTCGATCACAAACACAATCGAGTATACCGTCTCCAACACAAGACTCAAATCAACTCCATGTTTAAACGCGAGAAATAATCATAAACATAAAATTTAAACTCAAACTAGTTAATTACGCGTATACCAGTTGAAAATTGTGTGCGAAGTGAGGTACGAGGATCGCGGTGAGACACAGCAGCATATTGATCTTGATTTTCTCAATCGCTTCCCCATAATTTTGCTTAAAGTTTCTTCGTGCACTGCTTTGAAATGCAACTTTGATCTTTTGAATTCCCCGACTTCGCGTGAAATGTGTGATGAGCTGAAAGGCAAAACAGAAGTGAAAATGATTTGAAATCCTCGAGACCGTATTTATAGGGGCGGGGAAAGAACGATTTTAAAATTTTGCGGGTGATTTATTATTTTCGGGCTTATATTAGTAAGAAATTAATGAATCTCGTAATTATATTTAAAAAGGGATTTTCATTTTTATTTTTTTATTTTAGCAGGAATTTCAATTTCACTCAAATTTGGGTGGATTTCTAATTCTCTCAAAAGTCTAAAATCAATCAAAAGTTAATTTAGAATAAGAATGATTAACTTCAATATCACGAAAAATCGTATAGATAATTACTATTATTGCCTTTTAGTGGTGTTTAAATTACTTTTAAAAATCGTTTTTTACAGTTTAGAGTTTTTTAAATTATGAAGAATAGTAATACGTGTTTTTTTTAGTGCGATGAATTATTAAAATTGAAGGAGAGAGGTGGTTGTATTGAAATTTGAAAATTGTGATTGTAAATTTATAAGTGTTATACGGGTGATTTTTAAAATACAAAGTAAACAACACCAATAATTTTAAATGTATACAACCTTATTTTAGTGTAATTCAAGAAATTATGATCAACATGATTTGATCTTAATTTAAACGGGGTAATGTTCATATAGAACGTAAAGTTCTGATTTTAAACGGAATTCTTTAAGTGCGCGATGAAATTAGTCTTCTCGAATTAGTCGGTACTTGAACAGAATAGAAGGCATAAAAAAAAAATTGACCTTAATTTGGAAACATGAACCTTTCCACTTTTAGCCAACGCTTGTGATGGACCGAAGATACACAGTTATCGAAAATTGCCATATTGGGCCAATTGTAGACTTTGTAATCAGCCTTATTGGCCCATTATGTTTTATTATGTGCAATTGGCCCATGTGTTTGAAAATAAAAAGAATAAATAAATAATAATAACGAAATACTTTAATTTTTTCGATTTATCTTGAGAATACATTTTTCCTGATTCTCTTCTAAATAATTTGATTTTGGCACCAATTTTTTAAAAAGAATTTTGATACTATTACTTAACTATAGTAGTTTCAAATATATTATAAAAACATACAAATCATGGAAATTTATGTGTATTATTTATTGGGTTTTTCTATTGTTAGACAAAGGGTTCGCCCTGTCTAATAAAAGGCGTCCAATGGAGAGTTGACACGTCACTTTGCTTCGTCATTGCAATCGCCCTTCGCAATTACTTAAAATATTTAATTTTTATAAAAAAATTATAAAATTACTAGAATACCCTTATAATATTATTTTAAAAATACATACAAATTTACAAAATTAACCCTCTTTTATTTCAAATAATCTCAACCAAATATCTTTTTGATTATAATTCAATTCAATTAAAAATACACCATTAGATATTGTAACACCCTAGAATTAGGCACAAATCTCTCTTTTTTTTTTCCCTTCCTGCTTTCCCTTTTTCTTCTCATTTTTCAAAAAAAAAAAAAAATTCAAACTCTTTATTTCTTCATTTTTTCTCTTTTACTTTTTTTTAAAATTTTTTTTAATACAAGATAATATTATAGGTATGATTTTATTATAATCAATAATATCATAAACAACAATATAATACCATGAACATTAATTAGTAATATTTTATTACATCTAATTTCACATAGCTAAAATCGGAGGAATTGAGTGGGTGTGAATCATCACTGGGTGAACTGCAGAATTTTGTGGGTGCGAGTTCATTGAGAAGTGAAATGAGTAAACAGGTGGGTAGGTGGGTGTGTGACTGGAATTTGAGGCCCAGTTCCCTGGAAGGCCCAATGGCTGGGAACCCTGACTAAAGTGCAGCCGCTCTCGTCGGAAGGGTTGCCGCCGGCAAGGTCGCGGGCTGCGACTTCCGGCAAGGAGACTTGACGGCGACCGCCGTGCAAGTGGTGGCCAAGGCCAAGTCGACGTCGGGAGGATGGGAGCCCGAGTCATTTTCGCGTGAGAGGCCTCGCCGGAGAGAGAAGGGAGGCTCCCGCGACTTCCGGCAAGAAGAATCGACGGCGACCGCCGTGCAAGTGGTGGCCAGAGCCAAGTCGACGTCGGGAGGATGGAAGCCCGAGTCGTTTTCGTGTGAGGGGCCTCGCCGGCGAGAGAGAAGGGAGGCTCCGGCGTTGAGCTCAAAATCCGGCGAGCAGAACTTCAATCTTCCGGCCATGAGAAGCAGCAGCGGACGGCGATGGGAGTTTCCCGTTGGTTGCAGCGGCCGAAGAAGAAACCGACTTCCATGGGTTAGCGACGGCTGGGGCAGGCGACGGAGGAGGTTGCCGGATTTTGGAAGATGAAGCAGGTGTGGAGAAGTTGCAAATGTGCAGGGGCACGGTACCCGCAATTATTCGCAATTATTTAAAGATGTTTGAATATTTACGTAATTTTTTAATTTAATATTTTTATTTATTTTAAAATAAAATGGTATTTTAGTCATTTTATATATATCAATTTAATTTATTAGTAGGGCGATGTAGTGCAATTGTATAATGCATAGAGCAAACGCAGTAATGCGAAGTGCAATCATATAAATTAAATTCAATACGTCAGATCAACGATCTAACGGTATTTTAAGTATTGTCTTTTGTAAGACAGTGCGAAACCTGTCTTACCATAGAAAGACCCTTATTTATTGCATATTTTACTTATTATTATTATGTCATGCATATAATCTATAGAAGTATTACTTATTTGATAAAAAAAAATGACAAGCTTCTATAGAGGGTAAGTTTGTTTTGGAGTTTAGGTATGGGGAAATTTTGCTTTGTGTAAAATTAGCATAGGTTGGTTAGGTGGGTGAATTATCTTAAAGGTGTAAAATAGGTTATACTGGAAAAAAAATAATAATACGTATCTTTAAGTGTGGATTGAGTATGAGATTTAAAATTCAAATATTAAATCTCAAACTCGTATGAGTCGAAAATCGTACTAACTTCATCCATCTGAAACCCGAAACAAACACAGCTCTAATGAAATGCTTAAAATATACAATGAAAAACATCAAGCAAGAAAGAGGGAGTATGCCTTTGATGTTTTGTGAAGTGTATGTTGGAGGATTGTGTTTTTAGTGACGACTCATTTTCAGGAGAAAAACTTTTGTGGGCTATGTTTTTCAAATATCACGATTTAGTATACAAAGTGTGTTTAATGATCTTAAGATGAATAACACACAAAAATAAATTTTTTTAAAGAATGATACTTCACATACTAAACAATGATATTTTTTATATTAAACGTTGATATACTTAAAAAATAAGTATGACTCAAAAATAAAATAAAATGAAGTTACTATTTTAAGTGAACGATGACCTAATTTAGAAAATAAATATTTAAAATTTCAAATATGCATTTTTCATCGACGGAAATAAAACATTCCTTTGTCCAAACATAGGATACTGATAAATAAAACTATTTTACACGAAAGAACAACATAATATAAAATATGAAATAATATTATTGGAAATACTCGAACTGTATCATTTATCGTGATATGATGGTGCATTGGTACCTAGCTAATAATAGAATATCAGATGTGAAATATAAAATTAAATTGACCAAAAAGTATATATATTTTACTTGTAACTTTTTTATATTCAATTAAAACAAGACTATTTTGTATTTATAAGGCGCATATCAGTGGGGCGTACATAAAATTAAATTAAATGGTTGGTTGAATAATCTTTTGGTATTTATTTAATTAAAAGTCTTACTAGTTAGTAAGCTCTTAAATCAGCAATATACTCCTAAAAAACTTTAGGACTTAGCTCCAATATAATTGGTTAATTTTCTCCAATTGTAGTCTTTGCTTTAAGAAGATACTGTTAACATTTTCACTTAATCATACACTTAATATATGAGATCATCCATTACACAACACACACCACTCCAATAGTGTGGCAATTCCGAGCTCTACACAATTTTGACACGAAAATTACAGATTAATGTTTGTCTTTATCATGTCGATACAAAATACGACATGATAGTACGATTTATCAGGCCTACACTCTAATCCGTTTTAGCGTTGTAAATGAGTCAAACGAGTCGAGATGAACCCACAATAATTCAATCTTGTTCAAACATTACTTACTTTTGAAGATCAGGTTTAGCCATGTTTTGATAATTAATTGAGTCAAATTCGAACTAAATTTAATCAAGCCAAGTTCAAGTAATTCAATATGTTTGCACTTGTTTTAATTAGAGTACTTCGATCGAGTTAAATTTTAGCCTATACCAAACTTTTATAGAACGATCTCGACTTAGTTTAATTTAATTTCGAATCCAAATAAATTAAATGCATGATTCCTACCGCCCCACTCATGTTCTTATTATGTGATCAAATGTTTTATAAGCCTTTTAGTGGTCACTAGTTGACTTCTTTCAATGCTATTATATCTTAATACTTAATATTAAGCTAGTGGGGTTACATTAAAGAATGCACACGTATCGATTTATTCATGATGGAGAAATACTTATTATACAAAATATTACTCTTTTGAGTATAGTCTAAATTATCAAAAACCTTATAGTGGAGAAATACTTATAATAAATTTTTACTATTTTGAGTACGTAGTCCAAATTATCAATTTTTTTTTTAAAAAAAGTCATTATATAACTTCTAAAGTTAAAAGTGTGTGAAATCTTATGAGTCATGCATCATTTAAGGTACAAAAGTTGTAATTGTTTGATTTTCACCAACACTATAGTGTAAATTTATATGAATTTAAAATCAGTACAAATCAATTTATTTTTAAGAATGATTTCATAATCCCCTCAACTTATTTATTTTACATATAACTAATTAATACCTCTATATGTTCTACAATATATAAGTTAAGTTTATTTTTATTGTTCCAGCAAGTTCTGCTGACGTGACAATGTTTTTTTTTTTCTAAAGAAATACTCAACTTCATTCAACAACTAAGAATGCCATTTGGAATGCCCATCTCAAGAGACGGGATCAAACCAGACATGGGGGATCTCAAACTCCTTAGCAGCGAGTCGATGCACCTCATTTTTATTATTAAAATTAAGAAGATGTATGTATTTTGCAAGTTTGCCCTTAATTAATAAATGAGAGCTAATTATATTCCCTAATTTTAGTTTAATGTGGAATAAAAATATATCATGTGAGTAGATTAGTTAATAAAAGTAAGAAATTATATATGAGATTTTCTAGAGTTAAAAGAGGGTATAACTAGAAGAAATAGTGCAAAAAAAAAAAAAAAAATTAAAACATCAATTAATTGTGTAAAAAAAAATCTAAAACATCACTTATTATTTATTAATTATAGATCAGTATTAAAATTTATTCTCAAAAAAAAAAATGGAGATAATGAATTTGTAGGGTGTATTTTGCCTACCCATTAGACCAATCTCCACCTTTTCTTTCATATATTATCAAATAGGCCATTGTCGCAAATTTAAAAGGCAGTGAATAAACATTTGTGTCAGTTGTTGTGGTAAATCCAAAAGATTAAAAGTAAAAAACTATTGTGATCATGCCATGAATTGTATCCTTTTCTTCAAGGGAATTGTGTGTTCAATTTCCAATTAAAGCTGTTTTATTGTTTCCACTTTAAAAAAAATAAAAATATATTAATATTATATTGTATCGATTGTTGTTGTTTATCAGTGTAAAAACAATGGGTCTGAAGTTATTTAAATAACTCAATTTTCAATTGATCAACTTTTGTAAAAAATAAAATTCATTTCATTATTATTTAATATTTATCAAAAACTTCTAGGTCATCTAAAAATCTCTCTCAAACATATGTTATTTACATTGTGCAATTACTTTTTATACACTAATTTATCTCAACTCTTCAACCATCCTTTATTTACTCATTCAATTTATTTATAATAAGTAAATTCACAATATTCATTGTTGTATATCATACCTTATACTCTCATAACATATTTACGTTATATATAAATTAATAGATATTTATTAAATTTCTTCGCAAAAAATTATATTTTTTTTATAATATTTGGAAAAACAAATGCATGCACGTCCGACAATCAATACATGCATGTATGCATATATATAAATAAGTATTCTTGTGTACCCTTTTTGCACAAATTTATATACACAGTATGAATGTAATTTAATTTTTTCAAATTTAAATTAGAAATTATGAAATTAGATGCGTGCAAGGATACAGTTAACTAAGGTCACGATTTTTTATTTTGTCTTTTCGAGAATATTCATCTTTTTAGTCAATCTGATAACTGACTAATTTTGAAAAAATCAAGAAAATAAAATGGGTGGTTCTAATTGTAATATCCATTAAACATCATTATCCCAATATGTAATATTTAGGTTATCGAACTCAAGCAATTAGTCTAAGTAGGCAGATCGGTAATTTCACCAGTTCGATTTCCCTGTTCCATACTTTTTGTATTTTACTTGTATTTTACCTACTGAATTTTTAATTACTTATGTAATTTCACACCACTAAATGAGAAAAAAATGTTTAGATAAATTGGGGAAATAAGCGATGTGTTTGACTTGGGGCCTTGGGCAACAGCCGATATAATTTTTAATAAATGGAAAAATTACAAATTAAAATTATTTTAATTGAAAAAAATCGTTGCGTGTATAATATATATATTTTTTAATTGTATTAAAATTTAGTGTCCACAAATAAATTGTCAAGACTGCATGCAACTGTGGAGACTAATTGGATCCTGTCGTGCAATCTCTATCGATCGTTTATTTTCTTTTTTCTCTAAAAAAATTATGACATTTCATACAAAACGTTAAACATTATAACAAAAGAAAAAAAGGGAAACAATACTAAAACATGCATAAGAAGGTCAAGATTGTTGACAATTGTATCAATTAAATTAACTAGCAATAGACTTTTTTTTTTCATAGTAGTCTTAAGAAATTGGATTAATCGCAAATTAATTTTTTTATTGTATTGTATATATATTTTTATATTGATATATATAGAGAGCTCAATATTGAATTTGCGGGAATTCATTAATTTTTTATAGCAAAATTTGATGGTACAAAACCGAATTATGATTATGATACAAACAATTATTTTTTCTTTTTTTAGAAAGAAATCTTTCTTATTGGTTGCAAGAACAATAAAAATCGAAAAGGTTCTCCACAAATGTCGAACTCTCATACCAATTAATTATATGAACTCTCAAATGATCGAGAAGTCATAGCAAGTGCGTATGACCGTTAATTGATGTTACGTAAACTAACTTCATTGTTGTATAATCTTGATATAATTTCAAAAAGTCGAATCATCTAATTATCTCTGTGCACCAATCACATCCCGTACTCTTTTGCCGTCCATCTCTACAATCACCCTAACCAAACCCAAGCTTCTAGACCATTTGCTTGCCTAATTATTACTACAAACCTTTAAGTTTGGATAATAGCACACAATTTTTTTTTCCAAATCACACTTGTACTCAAATTTTATGATGCGCAATCTATCCACATTTTGAACGGATACACAATTCAATTAACTATTAGAAATATATTAAAATCACCTCAAGTTAAAAAAATTACAAGAATTTATCAAAATTCCTCAATACACTCATTATTAAATAAGTAAATATAGGTAAAATTTCAAAATAACTTCGATAACTTAGGTTGATTCCATTTTAAATTCTTTAAATTTTCACTTTTTTAAAATACGTCATAAGGTGTTCACTTTACATCTTTTTTGTCCAATTTACGTCTTGTAACTTAGATCAATTTCATTTTAAATTCTTTAATTTTTCACTATTTAAATATACGTTCGGTAACTTAGGATGCAAATTAGACACTTTTAAGACGTATTGTACAAAAGTGATTTAAGTTACCGATGTAAATTGGATACTTTAGAATTAATGTAAATTAAAAAAGTGAAAATTCAAAGAATTTAAAATGAAATCAACAAGAACGTATTTTAAAAATTTCCCGGTATTTTAAAAAATAAAAATACACTTTCACCGTTCCCTTTCCTATCATATCCCTAAAAACCTTGTAATTTCTTCACCCACCCTCATCGTTTCTATCCAAGCTTTATATTGTCACGATAACTATTAAATATTCAAATAAATATTTTATTCCCTAAAAAAATATATCCTGTATATATATTTTTTTAAATACATACCACATACTTTTTGTATACTTCTCCCTTCTAGATTATAATTGATTTTAATATGAAAAGATAAGTACACAGATTAAGGAGAAATTCGTAATATGCACAAGAGGGTATGAATACAACAAGTGGAGCTGTTTCATTTGCCGGGTTGATCAACAAAAGCGTGGTCCTGTTTAGCTGCCTCTGCAATCTGCTAGGTTATCTGCTCTCTCTAGTGTCTACGGTATATACAGTGTACGTGTGTTATCATGGCAGCAAATTTAAAATAAAATACTCTCACCATCCCAAAATAAACTGTGAGGACACACCTATTAAAGTTGAGTAATCAATATAATATTAAAATATAATTTAGTAAATAAATTAGTTGAATTATATATATGGATTAAAAAAAATAATGACATTTTATGTAGAATTATGAATATCGTAGGGTTAAAGTTTATGACGGAATTTGCATTTTAATAGTATGAAGTTTATTATGAAATGAACGAAAAAAAGAAAATGTGAAATTCATTGCTGAACAGAAGGAGTACTAAATATAAATAAGGGTGATGCTAACCGTCCAAAATTTGGATATCCAGAAATCGATAAAATTACAATATTTTAATTCAGAATGTCTAAAAAAATCACTAACAAAGAAATAAATGTTAAAATTAATTAAGAGTTAAATAATAATTACACGGCATTATAGAAATTCAGAATTTGGACAACCATCTTTTACACTATAAACAATAGATAAGATTACTTCCTAAATTTTATTTTGATTAAATTTCATAAATATAACAAATACCTAGAATTTAATTTTATGTTCGACACAATTAGAAAGCTCACCCAAATCCAATTTTGATAAGTAAAAATAAGATAAAAATAATCGAACTGCTCAAAATCGATCAATATTTATTCAAGCTCGATTTAAGTGATAATCAAATTTATTTTCTTGTCCTCTGATTATTTACACATTTTCTTTTTCGATCCGACTCAAATATAAAATTAACACACAAAATTAATGCACTCCCAACATTATTTAATTTTATTTTTAAAATTATTACTCATTTTGGAAACCACATTTTACCGACACCCCGTTAAATCTCATTTACACTTTACTAAATTATTCTTACTTTATTGTACACGTGGAGTATACGTTAGAATAAAAACAATAAATTTAATTGCAAAGATAAAAATACATAAAATAAATTTAGTTGCAAAGCTAAAAATACATAAACGTGGTAGTGTTCATAACTTCATATTTACGAATTTCTTTAATATATATATGTATGGGTGTTGTGTGACACAAAATTAATTTTGAAAATGTGAATATAAATTTTGTAATGTATAAGAAAATAATTTATTAGAGAAATAATAATCACTGTCTATGGCCCGATGCTGCCATAAAATGCCATTATAATTCTGACTGTTAAATCTCAACCCTTCCTTCCTTATCACCCCCCACCTCCCTCTATATCTCTCTCTCTCTCTCTCTCTCTCTCTTCTCTCTCTCTCTCTCTCTCTCTTCCTCAGCCAATACTCTGAAACCTTCATTTCAAACTCTTTAATGGTGCACTTTTTTCACTAGTATTATCCATACTTTAAACCTCCCATAAACCCTACAAGGTACAACCACTACTTCGCAGGGTACAACCTTGTAACACTGGTGAGTATTAATTTCAATTCCCTTTTCCTACTTTCTTGGATATTTAATGCTGCATTTATGAACATTTTCCCATCAATTCTTCACTTTTTGGACCAAATACTCTAGACTTAAAAAAAAAAATTGTCAGAGTCTTTGTATTGTTTTCCTTATTCTTATTGAATTGGGTATTGAAATTTATCAAGTTTTCATGCAAGTTCTTACATGAAGCTTATACATGTTTTTTTTGCAACTTAGGTATATTTGGTTTCCGGTTTTCTTTTTCTTTTATACATCGTAACTTAACCAAAGCTCGAGTATGAAAATGGCACCAAAGAATGGCCGTGGGAAGAGTAAGGGAGACAAGAAGAAAAAGGAAGAGAAAGGTATGTACACGTGTACATATTATTACATAAGTTTAAAATTTTAATTTAATGAAAGGATACTGATAATTGTTGGAATTAATATTCACCTTTTATTTTTATTTAAATTATTTTATGTTTTTGCAGTTCTTCCGGTAGTGGTGGATATAAAAGTGAACCTTCCGGATGAGACTCACGTCATTTTAAAGGTTTGTAGCATGTTAAATTAATTTAAATGTTTTTAAAATAAAGAAAGATTTAATAAATTAATATGGTAAATATTATTTATATTGCAAAGACGAAAAAATTAAAGGAAATTGCGTAAGTCAATACATACATTGTGTAATTGCATGAATGGCCAATGAGAAATATATAAACCGATAATAATTCTTGTTTTTTTTTTCCATGGGAGTGTAAGTGTGTGCATGAATGGCCAATGATAACAAATATTACCTCGAGTATATTAACCTCAAAAGTAATGTAACGAAACGTAGGATAACTATGTGTATATTGTGATATTGTTTGTTTCTATTTAGAAGTATACAAATTTTTTTAGAGACAAACTAAAAAAAGAGTATGAAAACTTTTCAGAAACGAAAACTAATGCTCATCTAATTACTTTTATTGCAGGGAATATCTACCGATAGAATTATGGACATTCGTCGATTATTATCGGTTAATACTGTAACTTGTAATATCACAAACTTTTCGTTGTCGCATGAGGTAAGTGGTATCCTATCCACTATTTTTTTTAAAAATTTTAATATTTATTATTTGAATTTTTATAGTAATATTTAATTATTTATGAAAATCAGTAAGATTTTTTTTTCTCATTTTCAAAGCAATTTGGAATTTGCTTTTGGCTATCATTATTCTAATGTCGTATATGCAGGTTAGGGGCCCACGATTAAAAGATACGGTGGACGTCTCCGCACTGAAACCCTACACCCTCACACTAGTGGAAGGTAAAAAATAAAAGAAAATGTAAAAATAAATAAATGACCCATACGACGTCGTCGCGTGTAAAATGTAATGTTTCTCTTTTGCCCTCAAACATTTAATTTATTACAATGCAGAGGACTACGACGAAGAGAGCGCCACGGCGCACGTTAGAAGGCTGCTGGATATCGTCGCCTGCACAACCTCCTTCGGGCCGTCGGGGAACAAGGACACTACTTCGTCGGCAGCGTCCGCCGCTTCTAAAGGCGTCGATGCGGGTAAAGATGCGCGGGGTGCGCAGGATGTCAAAACGTCTAAGAAAGGGAGCAAGTCTCCCCGCGCAAAGAGTAAGAAGGACAATTCTCCGCCGCCGCTGCCTCCGGCGGAGGATTCCGAGCTCAAGGAAGGATCATCGGCGGTGGTTGACGGAGAAGGAGAGATGAATAACACTTCTCCGAAGCTGGGGAGCTTCTACGAGTTCTTTTCGCTCTCTCATCTCACTCCTCCTCTTCAGTGTAATCCCTTCTATTCCTCTCTCAGTCTATCTGAATTTTCTCCGCAGGCATTATACACTGTTACTGTGAATTGAACTTCGTAAATGAAGCTTGAGAAAGCAGCTCAACTGATCTCACATTTCTAGCTGCAATATGTTATATTGTTATACCTTATGTTTTTTCCTTTAATGGAATTTTATGAGTTAAATCTAATATTAATTTGAACTGATAATGTGCTCCTGCAATGAATTTTTGCCCTTCGTTTTAGCATTTTTCAAGTTTATTTCCTTTTTCTGAGTGATTATTACTTGTAACTGTGGTGTATGCTCATGAAATATGGATTGGCGTTATGTAGTTATAAGGAAGGCGACGAAGAAAGCCGATGGTGGAGTTTTTGGTGCTGACCATCTTTTCTCTCTGGAAGTAAGATGCTTCTCTTCTCTTTTGAAGTAAGCATATCAAGAGTTAACTTAACTGAAGTGGCAATTATAATAAGTAAATTTGCACAATGCTTCTCTACAGGTAAAATTGTGCAATGGCAAATTGGTTCCCCTAGAAGCTTCAACGAAAGGTTTTTACTGCACTGGAAAGCAGCAAATACTTTGTCACAATCTGGTTGACCTGCTGAGACAACTGAGTAGAGCCTTTGATAATGTTAGCACTGTTAATCTTGATTGCTAGAATTCTTAACTGTGTTAATCGTATTGATATGCAGTTGTCTGTTCATATGCATAGAAGTATTTCAGTGTCCTAGCTCCCATTATTATATTTAAATTTCAATAAAAAAATGGATGTTAATTTTATGTAAATACTTAGATATTTATAACTGAAGTATTTTGGATGCCAAAATTTTGTGCCATGTTGCACTTCAAATACAGAAATATATGGAGATCTGATTAACATCAATCTCTGCATTTCAGGCTTATGATGAACTCATGAAAGCATTCTCAGAGAGGAATAAGGTAATGACAGATTTCCTCGGTTTGTATTTTCTCTACAGCTTCACTGAAAGACATTCTTGTCTAAAAATATGTTCCTGCATGGCCTATCTTATACTAGGTTCCTAACCTGTTTTACAACTAAATTACATGTCCTTACTGCAGTTTGGGAACCTCCCTTTCGGCTTCAGAGCTAACACATGGCTCATACCACCTGTATCCGCACAGTCACCATCCACATTCCCTCCTCTGCCCACAGAAGATGAGAATTGGGGAGGGAATGGAGGTGGTCTCGGCAGAGATGGCAAAAGCGATCTGCTACCATATGCAAATGAACTTTTGTTTCTTGCATCTATGCCATGCAAAACTGCTGAGGAGAGGCAAATTCGAGATAGAAAAGCTTTTCTTCTTCACAGTCTATTTGTAGATGTTGCCATTTTCAGGGCCATTGCGGCTGTGAAACATGTCATGGTAACTCCAGAATTAGCTAATTCTGCTTCAAACTGTCAAATTATCTATTCAGAAAAAATTGGGGACTTGAGCGTAATTGTCATGAAAGACACATCTAATGCTAGCTGCAAAATGGACACAAAAATTGATGGACAACAAGCTATAGGACTAGATACAAAAAAACTGGGTGAAAGAAACCTGCTAAAGGGGATCACGGCCGATGAAAATACTGCTGCGCATGTAAGAAACTCAAGGACATGATAAAAATTGCTATTATCCAATATTTTCTTGCTTATGGCGTGGCAGGTTTTTCTAATAAATGTATTCTTACATGTTGGCACAGGATATTGCCACCCTTGGTGTTGTGAACGTGAGGCATTGTGGTTATATTGCATGCGTGAAAGTTCAAGGGATTGACGATAAAAATGTGAAACCTCCATTGGAAAGCCAAGAGCTTCTTGATCAGTCTGATGGAGGTGCTAATTCCCTCAACATTAACAGGTCTATATACCCAAGTCTCTCTTGTAATTATGATTAATAACACATTAATTGTTATGAAATAGTTAATTACTTCTTTCTCCGAAGAACTTGTTACTTTATGTCCACCCCTGCAGACTTCATGTAATTATGTATACCGTATACTTACCTTGATTATAGTTTAGCTATTATCTTATGGTGTATATTGTTTGATATCTCTAGTTTCTAGTCTTCAAATTGAGTGGTTCATACTTTGACCTTTGACCTTATCTTTTACAGTTTGAGGTTG